>AP025049.1:31059459-31139652 GCA_036186865.1 Eustoma russellianum | reverse complement strand
CATGGAAGTAGATAGATTTCTGATCATTCTCTTTTAAGTTGGAAGACTTGATGTTTATTATGTTGTACTTGAGGATATGTTAGACCGTTAATCGAACACATTTTATTTCCGCCGTATTTCTATGGCTACATTGGTGTTAGTGAAGTTTTAAATTTTATGACGTTTCTGTTGATTTATCTTACATCATGAATGACGTGCGCTTGATCTGATTTGACGCTTCGTAGTCCTCGTAGTAGACTACGATGGGTGCACTAGTTCCCATGCTAGCATCGGGCCGGTGCGCTACAGGTGGTATCAGAGCCTAGACTTCAGATCTATCTCGGAAACTTAGGTTCATGATCTTTTAGCAATTTAAGATATGATTTTCCCTTAAGTTTGATCCTTAGTTATAATTGCTGATTTCTCTAGAGTTTAAGTATGATCAGGGTTGGGTGTGTGCGAGCGCGTTTATCATGTAATTTTGTATCAGTATTTTTATTTCATACCCCACCCATTCTTACGCATTCAAGCTTTCAGTAACATCTTATATCAACCGATTGTTAATGGAACGCTGACCTTTCAGAGAAAATGCCTAAGAAGAGATAACACAGGAAACTTTGACAACGGACAGGAGAACCAGCCACCAAAAGTGGTTTTACCCCAGGTGCTCACTGATGCACTAACGGTGATCGCACAAGGGTTTGCTCAGCAGCAGCAGCCGCCTCCGCCTCCTCCACCACCGCAGCATAATATCTGGTTCTTCTATGGAGAGATGAGGAAGATGAGAGTTTCAGAGTGTGGAGGATGTACTGATCCTGAGGAGGCTCAGCACTGGTTGGCTGAGGTGGAGAAATGTTTCCGGTTAGTGCAAATACCTGAAGAGATAAAGGTAGATGTGGTCACACCCCTTCTATGTGGCAAAGATGGCGAATGGTGGGCTGGAATGGTGTTGAGAATGACCCCACCTATCTCGTGGGCACAGTTCTATGATGTTTTCCTAAAGTATTATGTACTAGAGACGGCAATTCTGGACAAGATCAGAGCATTTGACAGATTAGAGCAAGGTCGGATGACAGTGTCAGAATATGCGGACCGTTTCCATGCTTTGGGTAAGTTTGTCCCTGCGATTATGTCTGACAATCGTCTTAAGATGACAAAGTTTGAGAGGGGCTTGGACTCAAGAATACAGTCGGCAATAATGAACGCGGGAATGAAAACTTATGAGGACATGTTGGACGCGTGTTTTCTCGTCGATAGTGACTTCCGCATAGTAGCGGCAAGGGAAGCTAGTGCAGGATCGTCTGACAAGGGAAAAAGGCCGAGGGATGATGTGAGAGTTGGTGGTAGACCCAAACGTTGGGTCAAGATTCCGAAGAGGAGCTTAGTCAGAAATTTCCAGAGACCTCCAGCGCAGAACCCAGTAGTCCAGCAGGCGGTGGGAATCTGCCCACACTGCAACAGGAGCCATGTTGGAGAATGCAGGAAGTTGGCTGGAGCGTGTTACAGATGTGGACAGGTGGGTCATATGATAAGAGATTGTCCCGAGATGAAGAAAAACGCTCCAGGAGAAGCGGCCCAGCAGCCTAGGGCAAAGCCAAGAACAAACGCCCGTGTCCATGTTATGACCAATACCGACATACAGGAAGCCACTGATGCGGTAGCAGGTACAAATTACATTAGGCTTGAATTTTGAGTGAATTAAGTCTCTACATGTTTAACTCCCTGTGTAGAACTTGATATGGTCTTAGGTGCGATTTTAGTAAATAAGATACCTGCCAACATTCTTTTCGATAGCGGCGCAAGCCACTCCTTTGTAGAAAAGAGATTCACTAAGCACCTTGGTAATCTGTCTGAGTGGTTAGAAACACCGTACCGTGTTCAAGCAGCTAGAGATCAAATTATGGTTTTGTACCATCAGTACCGGGATTGCGAGTTAGAGTTTGAAGGACAAACATTCTCCGCCACACTGATCCCTATTCAGATGTATGACTTTGAAGTTATATTAGGAATGGACTAGTTAGCCAAGTATCACGCCAACATTGATTGTCGATTGAAGCGACAGTCAAGAGTTCAGATGGAAGAGGTAATGTTTCAAGGAGATGCGGAACGAAAGAAAGTTCCCAAGAAGGTGTATATGTCGGTTGCTCAAGCTTGCAAAGCCTTAAGGAAAGGTGCCGAGGGATTCCTAGTGTATGCGATGGATGTTACTCAGGAAGTACCATCTATTGAACAAATTCCAATGGCTAATGAGTTTCTTGATGTGTTTCCGGAGGAATTGCCAAGAGTGCCACCTCCGAGGGAAGTCGAGTTTGAGATAAATCTGATTTCAGGAGCCGAACCCATTTCTAAATCCCCTTACCGAATGGCTCCAGCAGAACTAAGAGAGCTGAAAGAACAACTTCAGGAGTTATTGGACAAGAAATTTATCCACCCCAGTGTGTCGCCTTGGGGAGCACCTGTTCTATTGTAAAGAAGAAGGATGGTAGTATGAGGCTTTGTATCAACTATCGAGAGTTGAATAAAATTACCATCAATAATAAGTACCCCCTTCCACGAATTGAGGATTTGTTTGACCAGCTCAAGGGCGCCAAGATCTTCTCTAAAATTGACCTCAGATCAGGATACCATCAGCTATGAGTGAAGGCTGAAGACATCGCAAAAACAGCCTTTCGCACGATATATGGTCACTATGAGTTCTTAGTGATGCCATTTAGTTTGACTAATGCCCCCGCAACCTTTATGGACCTTATGAATACCGTTTTCCGAGAACAATTGGATAGGTTTGTGGTGGTATTCATAGACAATATTCTAGTGTACTCTCCTGACGAGCAAATTCACGCCGAGCACCAGAGAACAGTTCTAGGTATCTTAAGGCAGAAACAATTGTACGCTAAGTTTAGCAAGTGCGAGCTTTGGCTAAGAAGTGTAGCTTTTTTAGGTCACGTGATATCAGAGGAGGGGATTGCTGTGGATCCGAAAAAGGTGGAAGCTGTCATGGAATGGCCTAGACCTACTAATGTCACCGAAGTGCGAAGTTTCTTGGGTCTAGCGGATTATTACAGAAAGTTTGTCGAGGGATTCTCAAGGATAGCAGTGACTCTTAGTCGTCTTACTCAAAAGAAGTCTAAGTTTGAGTGGACGGCAGAATGTGAGAAAAGTTTCCTGGAGCTTAAGAAGATATTAACCACAACTCCAGTGTTGACTCAATCCTCCAGAACTGATGGGTTTGTGATTTATAGCGACACGTCAAAGAATGGTTTATGTACGTAAATTGTAGCATAATGTTATGATTTTGTTTACAAATTAAGTTTAGTCTAATATCTTGCTTTTAGGTTGTGTTTTGATGCAACACGAACGAGTCATTGCATATGCTTCAAGACAGCTAAAGCCTTATGAACAAAACTATCCTACGCATGACCTTGAACTTGCAGTGGTTGTGTTCGCCTTGAAGATCTGGCGACATTATTTATATGGGGAAAAGTGCACGGTATTTATGGACCATAAGAGCTTAAAGTATTTGTTCTCTCAGAAAGAATTAAACATGAGGCAGCAAAGATGGTTGAAATTGTTGAAAGACTATGATTTGACCATCCATTACCACCCATGAAAGGCTAATAAAGTGGCGGATGCATTAAGCAGGAAGTCCATCCATGTGCGACAATCACCATTGGAAAGAGAAATGGAAGAATTCGATTTAGATTTGATTGACTCCACGGTGAATGTTTTGACAGCATTGACCATCACACCGAGTTTGATTGACCGGGTAAAAGAGGCTCAGAAGAATGATAAGACCTTAAGTGAGATAACAGAAAGGATGAAACATGATCAGGTTGAGGGATTTCATGTCAATGAGGATGGGAGCCTATGGTTCAGAGGAAGACTATGTGTGCCTGATGTAGATGAACTTAGAAGAGAAATTTTGCAAGAAGCTCACAGTTCGAGGTTATCGATACACCCTGGAAGCACCAAGTTGTACAGAGATCTCAAGCAATATTATTGGTGTCGGGAATGAAAAGGAATATTGCGGAGTTTATAGAGAGATGTTTTGTTTGTCAACAAGTCAAGGCAAAACACCAACGGCCTGGTGGATTACTGATGCCGTTAGAGATCACAGAATGGAAATGGGAACATGTCATGATGAATTTCATAGCGGGTTTACCAAAGACGAGAAATGGACATGACATGATTTGGGTCATTGTGGATTGATTAATCAAGTCTGCACATTTTCTACCCATCGCAAGTGAATCATCTCTCGACAAGTTGGTAAATCTATATATGGATAGTATGTCAGCTTGCATGGTGTTCCAGTGAGTATAGTGTCCGACCGAGATCCACGATTTACTTCTAAGTTCTGGACAGCATTTCAGAAAACCATGGGCACGGAATTAAGGTTGAGCACAACATATCATCTCCAAACCGATGGACAATCTGAGCGGACTATTCAGACTCTAGAAGATATGCTAAGGGCTTGCGTTTTGGATTTCAAAGGGAGTTAGGATGGAATGGTGAAGTTAATGGAATTCTCTTATAATAACAGTTACCATAGTGCAATTGACATGACCCCTTTTGAAGCTTTGTATGGAAGGAAGTATAGGTCTCCGGTTTATTGGGATGAAGTCGGTGTGAGAACCATCACCAAACCTGAATTACTCGAGAAGACGCTAGAAAAGGTAAAAATCATACAAGATAGAACCAAGACGGCTCAAGACCGCAACAAAAGTTGGGCAGATTCCAAGTGACGACCTTTGGAGTTTAGCGTAGGTGAAAAAGTTTATTTGAGAGTATCACCTACGAAGGGCATTATGAGATTTGGAATCAAAGGCAAGCTAAGTCCCCGTTTTGTTGGTCCATACGAGATACTTGAGAAAGCAGGGGATTTGGCATATAGATTGGCCTTACCTCCGGTATTGGCGCAAGTCTACAACGTATTCCACGTGTCACAATTAAGGAAGTACGTGACGGATCGAAGCCATGTGCTCGAAGCCCAACCTATGAAACTCAACGGCGATGTTACATACGAAGAGATACCTGTGAGGATCGTAGACCGAAAGGACCAAGTGTTGAGGAAACGAGTAATTCCTTATGTAAGGGTTCAGTGGAGTAACCACACGGAACGCGAGGCCACTTGGGAGCTCGAAGAACAGATGCGGAAGAAGTATCCTCAACTCTTTAACTAAGGTACGCAAGTTTCGAGGACGAAACTTTTTGTAAGGGGGGTGGAATGTCATACCCTATAAGTTCCACGTCCAATATTAAATAGTAAGAAAACAATTTTAAATACAATTTAATTAATTGCATATGTTTATAAAGTTTAGTTTAACCAAATATAGAAGAAGAAAAGAAAAGGGGTTAAAGTGGAAATTAAGGGAAGTAGGCAAATTATCAAAAATGCCCCTCCTCACTTAACTGCTAGGGAATTACACAAAGGGGTATAACTCCCTATTAGGCCACTAGATCATTGGTTACAAGGCCAAAAGAGGGGGAAAACACCAGGGAGAAAAGAGAGAAGAAGAAGAGAAGGAAGGAAGAGAGATCCAATCTGTCCCGAAATTCTACCATACACTCGTAAGCTTATCTAGATTCCAAGTCAAGTAATCTTTCTATACGCTTTACGCAAATTTTGGTTCCAACAGACCCTATGTTCTTATAAAGAGAAAATTCGGATCACACATTGGTAATCTTGACTTATTTATGTTAAATGCTCTACTATACGTATTTGTTGTTGTTGGTTGATTAAAGTCATGTTCTTTGGGCCAAATTTTGAGAATATCTATGTTGTGCTTAATTGTAGACAAACATGCCCTCAAATTGTGATCTTTGGTTCTGGAATGCGCTGGGACACATTGAACGCCTATTTTAGGCACCTAATGTGACATTGAGCGCCTAAAGTAAGTGTTCGAAGTGTTCTGACGGTTCCAGAACTGCAAATTTCTGCAGTAACTTCTCTCCATCATTTTCCTCCTTCACCCCTTCCATGTTAAACACTTCAAGATCCATCCTACCATCCAGATTCATCATGCTTAACACTCAACAACACAGTTTAATCCTTACATCTATCGGTTTGCACCAACCTTAAGCCTTCTATTATTCATACCTCCGGATGAATCATCAATCTTCTAACCCACACTCAATTTGCAGCACAACATCTTCTACACCTTCCAACCTTTCTCCATTCATCTTAAACATCTAAGACAATACCTGAAAACGCAATAAATTATCATAACACAATATTTACACAAAAGATCACAGTTTGAGGGCATGTTTGTCTACAATTAAGCACAACATAGATATTCTCAGAATTTGGCCCAAAGAACATGACTTTAATCAAACAACAACAACAAATACGTATAGTAGAGCATTTAACATAAACAAGTCAAGATTACTAATGTGTGATCCGAATTTTCTCTTTATAATAACATAGGGTCTGTTGGAACCAAAATTTGCGTAAAGCGTATAGAAAGATTACTTGCCTTGGAATCTAGATAAGCTTACGAGTGTATGGTAGAATTTCAGGACGGATTGAACCTCTCTTCCTTCATTCTCTTCTTCTCTTCTTCTTCTCTCTCTTTTCTCCCTGTGTTTCCCCCTCTTTTGGCCTTGTAACCAATGATCTAGTGGCCTAATAGGGAGTTATACCCCTTTGTGTAACTCCTAGCAGTTAAGTGAGGAGCGGCATTTTTGGTAATTTGTCTACATCCCTTAATTCCCACTTTAACCCCTTTTTCTTTTCTTCTTCTATATTTGGTTAAACTAAACTTTATAAACATATGCAATTAATTAAAATGTATTTAAAATTGTTTTCTTACTATTTAATATTGGACGCGGAACTTACGGGGTATGACACCAAATGTGGTAACCATCAAAAATAAAAGAAAAATATGTAAAAACCGACTACAGCAGGTAAATTCCTGGTTGCTGGATGCCATGTGTACATTTTCACCAATAAGTATGTCTGCTAAACGAATTAGATGAAAGTATGGATGCTACTTAAAACTTTGTAGAAAAGTATGGATACCATGTTTTTCTTTGTTGCTTTTTCTTCTTCTTTGTATTATCTAGAAACTCTTTTTTTTTTTTGGGTTTATCGGAAGCATATTATTCTCAGATCTGTTTCTTGTAAGGGTAAACCAAGCATATATGGAAAATCTGAGTCTTTTATATAGAAAACGGAAAGATAAAGAGATTTAACTTTTTTGTTGCAAGCAAGTGATGGTCAGGTCGCCTGGTAATAGGGTGGTTGGCTTTTTTCACACAATATATGTCGGACGTCTTTAAGTCTTTATAAGATATACCACAACAACAATACCTGCCATATCCCAACGATATCTAAAGCTTTCATTAGGGTCTGGAGAGGGTGAGATGCAGACAAACAATACATCTATTATAAAGGATAGAAATTTTGCTTCCATTGAGACTCTCGGCCCCATATGTATATGTATAAATGACACAATCATAGAAGTATAGTGTGATAGTGTGTTTAAATCCGAATAGAAAGTATTTAAAAGATATTGGTCCGAACGAGAGAAAAGAGAATATTCATTTATAAGGTTGTTTTTGAATGTGATGTGAACGAGTGACGCAGAGTTTGGAAATTCCAAGATAATATACAAGAGCACATGATAACTTAGAGTTAATTGCACCTGGTATCCATTCTTTTCCATCAAGTTTTAAGTAGCATCCAATGTTTCATGAAACACACTTGACATCCAGACTTATAGGGTTAATAGACACCTGGCATCCATGCTGACGTCATAAGGGCAATTTTCATTTATTTTTTAAAAGTTTATAGAAAAAATAATTCAAAAATAAAAAGAAAAACCCCACCACCACTCCCACCCCCACCCCCCACAATCGACCTCCCTCCCCCATCCTCCCCAGCTTCATCTTCTTCCTCTATCTTCATCTTCTTCCTTTTTTCAACCATGGTCATCTTCATCAACCCCACCAGCAGAAGCAGCAAAAGGATCTGCTGCTGATCCTGTAACCATCTACTCCAAAATATACATTGGTATGCAAAACTATTTTCCTGTAAGGAAAATTAAACAAAATAAACCACAACAAAATTGTCTGGGCAAAATGTCGGAATGCTACTATAACTAAAAACCGCCCCCCAACAGCGAGAATGGATAAGGCGGCGAACGGCCAGCCTCGGCCACCACCACCTCTCCCAAATAGTCGGAACAACTATCTCCGTTTCCACCGTCACCCACCGGCGCTGGCCCCAAATCACTACACCCGGCTGAAGAAATCGACGAGAAAGAGCAGCTTCCTATGTTCCCAAAATATTCATACTGTTCTTGAGTCCCCATTGACCGACCCATAAAGCGCCGTTGACTAAACCACGCCGCCGAATTCCCCTCCGGCGAATTCGAGTTCCGGCAAAACGGATCCGTAAAGTTCGGTTCAGGTGATGAGAGAGAAGAAACACATCCCACTGTACCCGCATCTTCCTCCTCGCTCTTTGCCGAACTAGTCAACGCCGTGCCGGAGGAGGAGAGCGGCGGCCACGAATTAGATTAATTCATCAGCCGTCTCTTTTTCTCGCCGGATTCCATATCAAATCCTTTCTCTCTCTGCTTCTGGACTACTATTTGAGTCAAAATTTCAGGGTCATCGACGACTTTAGATAAGAAACACATCATTTGTTGTGGCCTTCTTTCAGTGGCTTGTAATCTTCTATTCATTCTTGCAACTTGTTCATCCATTAGTTTGTGATCTTCTTTCAACCTTAATAACTCCATTAATATCTCTCTATCTTCATCTTCTCCTTGTTTGGGGGTGCTGATCTGTTTTCTTCTTACTATGTTTTGAAGTAAATGTGTTTGACCTTTTGATCAAGCAGTGAGTAACTCTGTAGTTTTATCACATATTCTTACCATGAGAGAGAAGAGCAGATGGTTACAGGATCAGCAACAGATCCTTTTGCTGTTTCTGTTGGTGAGGTTGATGAAGATGACCATGGTTGGAAAAAAGATGAAGATGAAGATGGAGGAAAAAGAAGAAGATAGAGGAAGAAGATGAAGATGGGGAGGATGGGGGAGGGAGGTCGATTGTGGGGGGTGGGGGGTGGAGGTGGGGGTGGGGTTTTCTTTTTATTTTTGAATTATTTTTCTATAAACTTTTAAAAAATAAATGAAAATTGCCTTTATGACGTCAGCATGGATGCCAGGTGTCTATTAACCCTATAAGTCTGGATGCCAAGTGTGTTTCATGAAACATTGGATGCTACTTAAAACTTGGTGGAAAAGAATGGATATCAGGTGCAATTAACTCTGATAACTTACAAAGAAACTCTCAAAAGTATTGCAGTGAGTCTCACCTACTATGATACTTAAACAACATTATCTTATTATTTCAAAAACTTCAGCCTATAGCAGGATAAGAAAGGTTGAACGTACACAACACTACTCATCTGTTGAAACACACAAAAATTGTTTCTGGATGACCTATAATAAAATTTGTATTAAACTGTATTGATCGACTGCTACTTCATAGTACAAGAACTGCAACCATTTTAGTGAGTCATTTACTTCATTTCATCATATTATAAAGTCAAAGAACAATGTGTCTTTAACTTGTACAATAATATATATCAAAAATACAAACACAGTATATAGTACAAGATATACATACATGTTAATATTCCACTCAAGTTGGAGCATGGTATTTGGAATGTCCAATTTAAAAAGAAGCGGTTCAAAATCATGCTTCCTATGAACTCTTCGCGAGACTGTCAGCAAGCTGCACATAAGTGTGAATATAGCGCTGCTGAATGGCATCACAAATAATCTAGTCATGAGAAGTAGCAATCAACCACAATGAGCCAATGAGTCAAGGTGCTCCATTCAAGCCAATGAGCTATCACAAATATACATTTCTTAGTTTCCACAAATATATTTTTCTTAGTTTCAACAAATATACATTTGGTTGCTCGATTCATCCTCAACTGGGGTTGGAGCAATTTGGTTAACGTCAACTCATACAAATGCCAACTTTTCTTGGTTTCCACAAATACACATTTCTTTGTCCGACTGCCAACTTTATCTCGCCATATTCTTGACACAACAAAGGCACCCAAAATACAAAGATGTCCAAGGAAGAAGAGCACACCCATAAAGGATTTCAAATGACGTCTTCCCACCCAAGAGATTCCTACTAATGTGATTAAATCAAATATTCTGCAATAAGAATACATTTGTTCACCCTATTCAATAGGCAAATGGTCTTGAAAAACGTCCACACCTATCATCAAAATTTATATCAAGATGAAGTTGGAACAAAGAAAGGAATCCATACAACATATCTAACAGTAAAACAGATCATCATGCAAAAGACAGTTACACTTGAAAAAGATTGGTATGAAAAAAGATTGGTCTGAAAAAAAGACATGAAAAGCAACAATAATGTACCTCAGAAATCACAAATAAGGTTGTTCAGCACATGGATAAGGAACAGAAAGATATCAACAGATCAAATTAGCCATGTCCCACATTTCTTGAAAGAGGCAATTAGCAAGGTTCAGAATAGTTGGTAAATATCCAACATATATGATTCAATTCTGAGCTCCACGGCGTCCAACAATCAATATTCATACCAAGTGTACAACAAACACCTAACTTGACAACCATCAAGTTGCTAGGCTTCAACCTTTCCTCTCCATCAGGTCCACAAAATTCTGATTCGCACTGCACAGACCTGTAGTGTCTCAGATCGAGATCTGAATGCCACTGCATGGATCTCTTTGCGGTTCAGATTGAAAATCCTTGAGCATGACCTGGAAACCACGGCAAACCTGGTTGTGGACACTGGTTGGAATCAGGAATAGGAATAATAGGACCAAGGAATATCCGCCATAAGTCGAGTATTATTGTGACAAGCATGGCAGCCCCCAAAGCATCAACAGCCACTCTAGGCAAGTCCCACAGGTCGCCCAATTTCTCATCAAGTCTGCATTATGATGGATTTAGAAAGAAGATTTAAACAGTAATACACTTTTTTTGTAAATATTTAAACAGTAATACACATACAGCAAATTGGGATGATTTCAAGGAATCAACTAATCATACTTTAGGCACCAATTCTCCTAATTTGATAAATCTTACCCTTTTTTTCTCCTTTCTGAGAAAGAAGAATCTAATTTCGTTTTCTGATGTAAACATTTAATTACTTTTTCTGATAGCTTGACTAAGATTATGTAGTTTTTCCAGTTCTTCTAGAGCAGCTTTTTGAGATAGCTTGTGCTAGAACTTTTTAACAAAGTCTGATTCACAATCAACGGAAAAGAAGAGCTCAGAACAGCTTCATGCTTAAAAAACAATCCAGAAGTAGCTACACTGTTAAGTTTTTTTACAAAAAAATTGCATGATTAGTTTTCCAGGTAAGATAAACACAATAAGTAGCCTCCTTACTGCCGAAAAAGGTTATCCATTTTTCATGGTCTCCCTCTATACCATATCTGCTTCAATCTCCCTGTTGCTCAGGAACTTCATTTTTTGTAAGTTTGATTTATTTTTTATTTTTTGTAAGTATTGCTCAGGAACTTCATACGTAAGATACTTTGGAGGCTTATATACACTTGAAAAAGAATGAAAATAACCATAGGAGAGCTAAAGAAACAAAAACAAAACATGTTTGACAATTTCATTCGGAAGATTTAACACCACTTTGGAATAGTTCCCCCAGAATTAGATTTATAAGGTCTTGTCACCAAATCCTATTGTCTTGCAAATTTCTAAGAAGTAGCCCAGAGGGAATGGACATGGATAAGATACCTTCTTCCTGTATGGGTCCATGTGGAAATAACACAATTGTGCCTATTTCAGCCACCAAGGCATGAGACTGGAATCTGATATCACAAACTATATGGAAGAAATGGAAAAAGGAAAATTGCCTTTATACCCACCCGTGTCGTCTAGGAAAATAGTCAGGAGGTTGATTGATAAAAAATACGCAATATTTAACATATAATTCGCATGAGGTCTGGTTATTAAGCTAGGGAAAGGCACAAAGATACACTTAATACCATGATTGGTGTGACAGTAAGTAGGACATCCCCAAACATGAAGAATTCCAGGAAACGACCTGATATCACTCGGAGATGAACAAGATTAGTTGATGAAAAAGGTAAAAAGAGCTGGAAACTACTAGAGAAACAAATTTATCTGAGCAAGAGTTGCACACGGATGAGATTGTTTAACCATTAAACAGTATATGTCATCCATATTTTAGGATGAGTCACTACAGGAGATGCATAATACGAGCGTATGCCCTGGTTTAAAAGATATGTTTCTACATTACAGTTACATGGAACTCATGGTTGTTTATGAGTTTCTAATGAGGATAGGAATGTAACTAACCATCCAGTTAACTGGAATCAAGTTATGGACAACTCACGGGATTCCTGGAGGAAACAGAACTCTTATCAGGTGTGGAAGTCAAATAATTTAAACAACAAACAATAAATTCATGCATGAAGGTAGCATAGGATAAAAGCTCATGAATTGGCATGAACATGCTTCATGCAGCATTCACATGACACGAAAAGGAAAGGTCGCAGTCAGGCACTCACCTCAGAAACATTGGGAAACTCACAAAAAAATAAATTGCATAAAATAAGGAGCCAACTTTGTACATCGATGCACGATCCACAAATGTATAATATGGAAACTGCACGTTCAAAACACACAAGTTTGTAATCGAAAGCAGTTGAATTTATAACGAGTACTGGGATCAGTGAAGATTTCTACACAACGTACATTAGCAATGGAAACTGTCTCCAAATAAGCTATGAAGTAAGAGAGAGCCAAAATCCAGGCTGCCTTAAAAGCCCACTGTATTGTGTCAGACAACTCAGCAATGGCGTGCTGCAGTCTTCGAAGTGTGATATTTGAGATAACATGATAAAACAGGAAGCACACATGAGCAAGAAGGAAAGTTGTATGTGGCACCTAAAAAGGAGAAAAGCAAAGATCAGCGTTTAAAAGAAGCTTGGAACAAGTAGATAGAGAGGAAAGGTGTTAGTAACAATAAAGGCCATAAACAAGGGACTGTCTTCCATGACTTACGTTATTCATCCTCCAAGATGGAAAAGTGTATGAAGCACCCAACACTGTGAAGAAATAATGTGTCCAAAAATAGTTTCCAACATAACTGAAAATGAGGATCCAGAGATTAGCCTGTCATAACAGCAATCTTATAGTTAGCCTCACAGTCGAGCACTTCAAACAGAGCAGAAATGCGGTAGCCAAAGAAAGATTGTACAGCTCTGCAACCCCATATCACAAGATTTTGCTCAGAATATTTGCAGTCTTTGACCCAATGGTAAACTGGACTGGAAATGGTGATAACGAGATCAAAATTTGGTCAAGCCATTAATTTAGAACCATTTGTAACTTTAGCAGCATTTCTTTTCACATAGCTACAGGAGCCAGCCAGATTTACAAATTAGGTCGTGCAAATTATATTGGTTTTCTCCTATCAGAGGCAGAAGCACAGAAGAACCAACAGCTAAACATGGACAAAAAAGCGCTTAACTGGCATTTTATACCACTTTTTATTTGTTATCGGAAAACCTCTACAAAGAATATTCATCACCGCAATCCCCTTTCACAATAATGAGACTAAGACTTTTCTGGAAGCCTTAATCTTAGGATTAGATTGCTATCTTCTCAAAGGTCTTGTAAAAGAAGATAATGCTATTATGACACACCAAAAAGGATTGAGTAACAGAGCTACCAATGAAAAATTACAATACAAACATTCACTGTTTTACATACGAGAATTTCTGTCTAGAAAAACACTTGCCTTTACCCAGTAGCGATCTCGCAAACGTACAGATCTATCCGCCTGCATATTTTAATAAGATGTAAAGCTCAAAATTAGTTGGGCAGTCAAGGTTTGCTGATAACACCTACTACCCTCTTAAGCAGTTAATACCAACAATTATATTTAATCATAATCAGCTCAATGACAAAAGAAATAGCATAATATAGCTACAGAAGATATTAAAGATACTGAAAGAATGATTAAAAAACTAAAGAAACATATTAATCTTAAAGAAAATGAAAAAGGGATTCCAAAAGCTGTTGAGATGAATGAAAGATGCTTGTCGTGCAATTCAAGCAAAAGTCAAAATCAAGTACAAATTCTTTGAGGGCAAAACACTAGGAGGAATCATCCAATTCCTCACTTTTCCGACAATGAAAATTGGTAGAAGGAAAGCCGGCGCTGCTGAAACAAGTCCAAGAAGCAGATACTCCAGTTCTGTAAAACTCTGCCACAAAGGAGAACATATTTCATGGACGATATTAGCAACGCGTAAAAACGAAAAGTTATAACTGCAACAATTTGGACAGAAAACAGCAAAATTTCTGACAGAAGAGGAAACCTTTAGTAACACATATCAAACAAAATATAAAGGAAGGAAAAGGACTCAATGAATGACTACCTCACTTATCAAGCTGGCCATTCCAGATATAAGCCAATAGTTGTACCAGAAGGGATTTCATCCTTTTCAAATAAGAGAACGCTTTTTTATCAACTACACAACTACTTATCCAACTTCTGTTTCTTCGTTTTTCAGCAAAAAAAAAAAGGTGTACCCATATCAAATGAAGCATAATCCTCTTCATCCCTAAGAAAAAAAACTTACAAATCTGCAACACCACTTTCTAATAGCCTCAATACAAATTCCTTAACACCACATCCACTAAAGGCTCCAAGACAAATATCCAAATGATCTCAATTCTATAAACCAATCTTGATTTCAAAATTTCACAGGATTAAAAGAATATTCGATACTGGACATGAGTCAAAGTGCTTCCCATTAACAAAATATTGACAGATGCAATCAACAAGAGAATTCTTATCATTCCATAGATGCTCCAGAAGTGTAGTATATACAAGAAAAGAAATATGTTGGAAACTACCACTATATATGCATATATATGTATATATATGTATATATATATATATGTATATATATATATATATATATATATGTATATATATGTGTGTGTGTGTGTGTGTGTTATACATATGTAGAAACACACACAAAGAGAGAGAGAGAGAGATAGGTCAAGTTACATTCTGTTTTTTTTGGTTTTCCAAGCGTATCCACCACCGACATCAATGACTAATCCCTTTCAATGCATAGAACTCTCCATTCAAAGGTTTTCTGTATCTGGCCATGAAATGCTCTTCCATTCCTATGGATGAAATCGAACTCTTGACCTCATGGTTAAGGGGCTGACTTTGCCAAAAGCACAATCCCTTTAACCATGGGGAGTTTTACTTCTAGTCTTTAACACTACGAACATCATGGCTACATAACCATTAACATAATTGTTTGACCCTATCTTATTTGAGAAAATTACTCTCCTTGTTCATATGCCAAGTTTTAAGAACTAAAAGCTGGCATTCCAATATGCATTGTAATAGAAGTTCAGATTTGCATCATAACTTTTCAATCTCACCCTCGAAAGTCTTACATTTAGGCAGCGAATAGTTGTAGGCAGATAAAAGGAATAGAAACAGCTTTTGAATGGCAGGGAAATAGAATTGAATACTTGTATCGTACTGATGTAAATTTTATCATAATCACTGAGACATCCCTTTATACAAAACTTATCATAAAGCAGAAATCCAAACAAGTAAAGCACTAAAGCAGAGAAAGTTAAGATTCAGACTGCAGCTCGATGATAATCAAGAACTTCAGCTTTTTATTTGTGAATAATTTACATCGACACCAAGTCATGTATAAATCTAAATATGCATAACTTTACCTCATATAGCTTGTACGGGACAACAATGCCAAGGCAAAGAGCTAGCCAAAATGGTGTATACAGAAGGAAGAACAATTCACCCCACCGCTTGCTTGGATTCTGAGAGAACCACATTATGCAAATTTGAAACAGAACCTAAGTTTCACTGCACATGTATTGCTCTGATTAATTTCTCAGTAGTCTTAAATTCACAAATATAGCACAAGTGCGTCAACACAAATACTACCTTCTTGTATACTGAAAATTGGCATGCCACCACAATAATGCAAATGAAGAAGCCAAGTAAAAGAGAATAAATTTCAAGGACCATGAATCAGTAGCTAAAACTTTACCAAACAGATATCAGAAATAAGCTACGAAAAACCATTAAAGCAAACAGCCACCCCTAGACTAAAGACCTCTCAAGATAACCCAGTCTTCTTTCTTTTTTTAAATAATAAAAATAATGACAAAATACATGGGAATCCAGTGTGAGCTAAATCCAACTAGAGATATGAAGCAAAAAGGAGTCAACTTGAAAGAAAAGGGGGAGGGAAAGACCAAATCTTTGATCGAATAACTTCAAACTTTTCAAAACATCACAATTGACTGAAATCCATGAAGTCCGAGAACTCGTGTCTTAATAAACCCAGAAGTAAATCGCAAAAGTCAATCCATAAAGGTAACCCAAAAAAATCACAAAATATGGAACAGAAGAGAAGTTTAGAAATCAACGAAATCAATAAATAGAAAAATGAAGAAAACAAATAGAGTGATTGTAGAGAGATGCAGAGAAGAAAGTACCTGGAGGGATTGAGAAAGAACAGAATCTAAGATCCGTGGAGTGTTTTCTTTTCCTTCTGCTAGTAGCTCAACTGCTGCTGACGAGAGTGATAATATGGCTCACTATGGCACGATAGAGTTCGGATGGGATCACAAACAATGAGTTAAAAAATGAACCTGCGAATCCGGTGACGCCACGTGTCTCATTCTTCATTTATAAAAAAAAATTTTTTTTTAAAAAAATAAGTCAAATAGAACACGTGGCGCCACCGGATTCGTGACTTCGTTTTTTCCTCATTATATAATATGGGCGAAAAGGTTCCGTTTGCAATTGAATAATATGTAGGGTGGGGTCCACGACAGCTTTTCATGTTTGCTGGTTTATCTCGTCACTGCTTTTGGGCTTTACTTGAAATTTTTAATTTTTTTCTTCAAAAACTTTACTTGAAATTCGAAAACGATATTCTCAGAGTACGGGTGATTTCGTTATGAAAAAATATAAAAAAGGAAACCGCTATTACCGTTCTCGTACATATTTCCTCACGAGTGTTGACAAAAAAATATTAATTAATGGACAATTCGGCCTTTTAGTAAGAGAGACCGT
This sequence comes from Eustoma russellianum, assembly GCA_036186865.1. Classification (NCBI taxonomy): domain Eukaryota; kingdom Viridiplantae; phylum Streptophyta; class Magnoliopsida; order Gentianales; family Gentianaceae; genus Eustoma; species Eustoma russellianum. Next base: position 31,122,525 of record AP025049.1, on the reverse strand, counting down.
GAGAGCAAAGAGCAAATCAATTAGGATGAGATCTCATACTTCAATATGGTGTTGCGAATTGCTATTCTAACCTATAAGCCAATATTGGTTTACCTTTTTTTCTTTTTTAGTTACGAAAAAAACCTAAACCAAACTTAGATTATATGATGCAGTAGTAAATTAGAATACAAAGTTAGAGTAACAGATTCTATCTAAGATCAATCTACATTTCTTAGACTGATATTTTCATTTTTAAATTTATTTTGTGAAACACTAATTTAATTTGAATAGAAGAGACAGAAAGAATCTCTTTGCTTCCATTGCTGATGGAGACATTGGTTATAGTTCCCTTTATTTTCAAATTGGGTTTCTTCTACCTCATCTATCTGCATTCATAATTGATTGATTACTTCTTTCTTGCCTCAATGTGGGTCCCAAGCTGACGGGTTATGAGGTAGGACTCATCTTTTGGCTCGCATGTTTGATCTAGTAGTAAAATAAACAATTTGGTAGTTTTGACTTAAACAACGTTAGAGGCTCTAGAGTCGTTACTTTATGGAAAACTCTCTGACGCTCAAATCAGTTGTGGGTTTGTTCTTAACTGACAGTTAAGTTTGCTGAAGTTAAAGAGAAAACATGTCTCTGTCTGAGAAAATTTTGTGGTTTAAGAAGAGTGTTTGTTGATCCTGTCTCAACATGCTCATGTCGAGTGTGAATTCATTTCTTTTGTATGCTTTGGCTAGTCAATGCATGTGTGCGACTGTGTGGTGCTCCCACATATTATGTCCTACTTATGAATGGGTATCAAGTGACACCACATGTCATATTGTATGGTGAAGCTGCTTACGTGATGTGAGTTGCCTTGGGCGAGCCAAGGCGAGTTGGCTTGGTTTTTATGTATTCGTTAGTGGAGCTGACTTACTGGGCCTGGATGACCTGATGCTTGTGGCCGAGGTACAAGGCTGCTACTGGGACGAAGGTCGTGGCCGAAGTAATTAACCTTAGTGCAAGTTTCTGAGGATGGCTGGTTGAGGCCGACCTAACAATTGGTAGTGACATGAGGTCCAACTCGGCGTCAAAGAGGCGTCCTATGTCTCCTGTGCCGTGCCGACTTGAATATATATTTGGGTCTGGGTAGCTGACGGGAACCTAGGGGACTTATATTCCTGTGTGGTAAGATGGTGTTGACTGTAGAAAACCGAGCTGATTGTACTTGCAGCTTTTCAGAGCGTGTTGTCTATCCTCATCATTCATCTTTCCAACGTGGGATCCAAAGCATCAGCGAGAAACTGTGAGTTGCTTTATCTCACTAATCCATGGCAGCGCCACCGTCTATTTGGCCTCCTCTACCCTACTCACTGGACCATCCGACGATTTCCGTTCGTCCAAAATTCTGGTGTTTAATTCCAGCACCGCTTATTTTGTGATATACTTCTTTAACTAGTATCTAGTTAGGTATTTATTTCTAAGGTGATGAAGACAAAACTATCATCTAAAATGACCATAAACGTGGCCACCTTAGCCTGTCACAATCAACTTTATTTAACCTAATAAAATTGCAAGTCGTCTCAGACACACCTCAGCTACTCGGATCCAACTACATGCTCAAGCTGGCACCACCTAGGGGACGCAGGATGCCCCCTAGATATTGACTCTGGCCTTAGATAACTAATAGTGTGACCCATCGAGACAGAGTCAAAGATGGCCAACTCGTCATATATCACCTCTGCTCATCCACTCGCTATTGGTCAGTCATAGACCTAGTGCCTCGTCTTCATCGCTCAGCCATACCTCCAAGTTCTGAGACGTTCCTGCTCAGCCCAACAGCCAGGCACCTGCTAGCAGACAATCCAGATGTGCAACATGACACATGCCCCCACCTAGCGAACATGTAGGCGTAGCTTACCAGTGGGCAAGACACGTGGCACTCCTTCATAGCTCTTCAACATGCATTGGCTGCTCAGGTTGTAAAAAGTGTAGAAAACATCCCACGAAGGACAATGTTCGATCAATTGAGCAAAAATCATAGCCACAACGTAATAATGAGACATGTTTCTCCAATATTCTAACATGCAAACAAATATAGTGAAAGAGGGTTTCCGTCAGAGCAATAGCTCTGGGACCTTTAACGTTGTTCAACTTGTGCATATTTCTAGGAACGTTATTCGTGGTGGCAAACTATGTTTGTACAAGACTTTGACGGTATTTTCTCCTTTCTGGATCATCTTTGATCCATGTAAAATCTGACTTTGCCATATAGCGCTAGAAGGAGGGCATGAACCTCCACACCTTAACTCTATACACTTTCTACTTAAAGTTCATAAAACGTCCCCTTGAAATGGGTAAGAATATTCAACGTGAAGGCGAAGAACCTTCACACTGCCAGAGACATATGGGCGGCCCCCTTCTACCATTAGAGCAAGACTTCGATAGCCAAGGGGAACACCCAAATGTTGCTATGGACTTACCTATGAAGAACATTTCAGAGCCATACACTATGTGGCTCAAAACCTAAGTGTGTTCCAAGTTGTTGTGAAACAGACGAAAGGTAAGGCCCCGGAAGCTGCACATAACATGGAAGGTCTTCTCTACGTCTATCAAAGGAGTCATGTGCACACAGAATGTTCTCGTACGCACCTAGAATGTTCCTCAGAGTTAAAAGATGGACCTAAGGCAGATTCCAGAGGCAGAGGTGAGCTGCCTTGGGTAAGCCTTTACCTTCAGCAAATAAACCCTTGAGAGTATTGATGCATTACCTTGAGCACGCCCAAAAGGATTTGCAAACATCCGATGCCGAGCCAAAGGTAGCAAAAATTCCAGCAATAAGCCACAGGAGAAACACACTACCTTTAAACCATTAGGAGATCGGGGTAAAGAGGGTTGCCTTTGTTGGGCTCTAAAAACATATCCAGTTGGTAATGTAGGAAGATGGTTAGGAAAGGACCCACTACCGTTGGCAGGGGTAAGGGTGAAGAGAGATCATAAGGTGTACTGTATGTTTCATCAAGACATTGCCATGATAAAAAAGGCTACAAACAACTAATGCGAGAGATTGATTGCTTGATTGGCCTGTTTACTTGCATGAATTCTATAACCTGTTGTCTAGATTACACATGTTAGGATTTAGTCAACCTCAGCCTATGCTAACCAGACCACCCTCATCATAGGGAATCTAATGAGGACATATACCCACACACGGCTTTGCAGCCTTGGGTCCGCATTATGCGATTATAGCTGATTCATGCTGATTGGGACTAAACATGGTGTCTGGATCTACGCTTTGCTGTTGAAAGGAGTGATTGAGATGTGTATTTCCTCAACGAGGCTCAAATGCAATACGTTTGTATTGTCGAGGCGGAAAAGTTCATGTCAGATGTGTCCACCGTGCGCTCCATGGTACAATAAAGGTCTGAGGTGAAATGCGCTCAAATCAACAGTCTGAGCATGAAATAATTTGAAAAATTCTGTCAAATATTTGGCATGTATCCTACCTAGAACTTTATATATAATGTCTATGAACTCTTTATCATTTATATTGTTTTAAAACGCACATGCATTAAATATGGAGCAGGTTCCTTTAGATTCTCTGTTTGGCGAATCAAAGGATGTACATAACATGTATCAGTTAGGACAGAGCAGAGCAAGCTTTCTCAGCTCAGATAAGAGGGGTGAGTAAAGCGAATTTTCTGATGTATAAAGACGAAATCATGGGACCAAATTCTCCTTTTGCGCACTCTGGAGAACCTTCTGCTTAGAAGAAGATTCTAGGAAACCTCCTGTTTAGGAGAAGATTGTAAGAGAACCTCCTGCTTAGGAGAAGACTCTAGGACAACCTCATGCTTAGGGGAAGAAAATATAAGGCCTCGGCAGTTTGCACATACCTTCATAGTTCGCGTACCGAGCAGTTGCCTCAGTGGTGCGTATACCCTAATGTGGTGCACTCTTTATTTACACGTGATCTCTGTCTTATGATTCTTAGGGGGTAAAATGGCAGATACCTGTCAAGCCAAACACATGACCCCAGCGCGTGGATTCGATCATAAAATTATGGAATCATATTCCCAGTTTGAGCACGTCCTAATGACGGGCATGGGATTAAGTCGCTATATGCGCCCAATGCTCAATATAATGAATTAACCCAATACGGGATCAAGTCGGCACATATTTGCCGTACCGTTTTGCTGCATTTGACCTAGACAAAGTCTTGCCCAGCAGTCGTTATTATCCTATTAGAAGAATTCAATAGAACAAGCCTTTATAACTCATATGAAAGTTATCATGGGCTGGTCCAAGAGACAACTTCCTGGCTCGTCTAAAACGGCAGATATCTATCAAGTCAAACATGTTACATAGTATGGGGATTAAGTTGTAGAGGTGTAAGATTTGATTCCCAATTTGTGCACTCAGTATCTCGATAAGCGAATGAAGGTGACACACCATGCTGATTTGCTGCGTTTAATCTCAGCATAATCTTATCGGCAGCCTCTATACCCTCTCGAGGGGCCTTAACGGAACAAGTCTTCACAACTCAAATAGGATTTACCAGCAATACATCACTCTTGTTAAACTTGAGACCCAGTCTAATTTATTTTTAGGCTACATTTCAAGGAGCTGAACTAGAAAACAAAAGTTTCTGATATCAACAAGGAACAGGTTTTTCAAATTTAAAATCTAGTTTGATTTAATTGTTAAACTATGTTTCAAGGGACTATATAGGGTTATAACTCAGCTTTCAAGGCCCAAGGCAGACGAATTGGTTTTTGCGTTTCCAAAACTAGCTGTTACATTGCTCATCTCCTTCGCTCAGCCTTGAGAGACTAAAGTTTCTACACTTGCGGAATTTCTTAAAGATTTTTCTTCGTTATTATTTGGATTTTAGCTACTCTACTCGGTTTTCAGAAGGTCAAGGTCAGAACACTTGCGTAAATTCATTACAGGTTTTTGTATGCTTTCATTATTACTTGAATTCAGTTCAGCTTAAGATGTCTGATCTTGTTACACTTGCAAAAATTAGAGGCCCTAATCAATATGGGTAGCAGTTATCAGGATTAAAAGGCAGAGATACAAGAAGACAGCCAGACTCAAAATGCATACAAAAACTTCCATTTCATTAAAATTTGTTCATTGCAAAGCAAATGGAAGTTACAAGTAACTGCCCTAAAAAGCTACATACTAAGGCAAATTATCAGCTTCTCTAAAGCTAGCACCATCAGTGACCAGCTGCAGCTGCGGATCATATTCTGTGGAGGCAACTGAGCTGTACAAGTTAACAATTCTTTATCCTCCTTGTAGAAAAAGGGATCCACCTCAGAAACAACGATTGTCTTTGTTTTTTGCATCTCTAGCACTGACGTCAGCAAGGCATCCAAGTTGCCAACGAAGAAGTTTGACTTCTTGAATTTGGCATTGGTTGTTTCTTTGGCCTCATCTAGTTGTTGATCCTGCTGAGCCAGTGTCATACCCCGTAAATTTACATGTTAACATTAAATAACTTGAAAATCACTCAAATTATAATTTGATTGAGTGTATAAGTTTATGAGGGTTAGTTAAATAAATTTTAGGTGAGAAAATCATTAAAAAGGATGAAATTAGGAAAAATTAGGCCAAAATACCAAAATTACCCTTTCCACTTAAATGATGAGGGAGTAACACCAAATAGCATAAGTCCCCATCAAGGTGTTGGTTATAGAACCAAAAGGGGGGAAGAAGTCGACCAAAAGAAAAAAGAAAGGAAGTGAGGAAGAAAGAAAAAGAAGAGGAAGAAGAAAGAGGGGATCACGATCAACCCTAGGCCTACGCTGTTCAAGAACTCAATCCGAACACCGTAAGAACCCTTAGATTCGAAGGCAAGTAACTTTTCTAGACGTTTTACGCAATTTTGATTCTTAGGCCTTATCTTCTACTAAAAGAAAATTGAATCACACATTGGTAACTTCTACTTGTTAAGTAATTATGTGTTATGTGTTTTATATCCGTGTCGATGAATTAAAGATCTCATTTTTGGGCCAAATCTTGAAGAATGGTTGTGATGAATTTGATTTTTGAAAATCATGCCCTAAAGTTGCTATTTTTTTCCTTGTGATGAATTCTTGATTGATAGATTTGCATAGTTGCTGTAGTATGGTTGATGGAAGCGATTGATAGTTGGGAAATTTGATGAGTGTGATATGGTTGAGGCTTGATTTGGAGTGTGATGGGGAGAACTTGATGTGTGTGCGAGTGAGTGGTTGGAGAAAGGGTGGAAATCAAATTGTAGTTTGGGTTTAGGTTGGAAAGCAATGTGGTGAATGGTGGCATAGGTTGGGATCATATTTTAGGATTGATTTTAGGTGTTCCATAGGTTTGGAATGAAGAAGGAAGAAGGTTGGGTCGATTTTGGGGTGTAACCCAGAGAAAAGTTGAGAAACGAGGACTTGAATTGATTGCAGAGGGACATCGATCAATCCAAGTGGCCCTGAGAAACGTTTCTGGAGGACTTCAGTCGATTGACTAAGGGACATCAATCGATCGATGTCCAGGAGACTGAACATCGATCGATCTGATGGACCACATCGATTGATCGAAGTCCTGGTGATGCAGAACTGAAACTTTCTGGAGAACATCAATCGCTTAGAAATAAGACATCGATCGACTGAAGTCCTGAGGGTGAAAAGTTGAAATGTTTCTGGAGGACATCGATCTCTCAGTATTAAGACATCGATTGATTGAAGTCCTTAGGACAAGACATCGATCAATCAAAGAGACCACATCGATCGATCGACGTGGACAGTTTTGTAAGTTATGATTCTTTATCCATACGGGGGTTAGGGAATGAACGTTAAGCGGTTTGAGGATTCTTCCGAGTGATATTTGGAAACTAGTGGGTGTGATGAAACATGTCTTTAAGGTTGATGGCCCTGTTCTTGAGATGTAGAGTCTGTGTTCGCGTTAGAACTATGTGATTATGAGACATGAGCATATGCATCATGACATAAGCATTTGGCATTCGACATACGTTTTTTGCGAAAGATTACGAGTTTTATAAGAGAATCTAGAGTTTGCGAAAGATAAGCTATAGCTGCTTTTGATCACAGGGTATACAAGTCACGCCTGTGATAGTAGGGTATAAAAGCATGACCTGTGAATCAATTGCAGGGTATAAAGTTATGTTATGGGGTCGTGGACCTATCATCACGGGGTATAAAGTTATGTTTGCTATGGACTGATCACCCACAGGATATAAAGTTCTGCTACATGAAGAATAAGACAAGAAGTAATGTAAAAGTTTGTGAAAAGATGTGCATGGCACGATTTACGTGAAGTCATATGTTTGTGTTATTGTTGGTCAATGTATGGTTTTTTGAAGAGAGTACATGCATCACGTTACACGAAGCATAAGCCTGAGTTACAGAGGATGTCTCAGCTAGTGATTGATGATATAATTGTGTTTAACGCTGTGTGTGATGTCTTCCACTTGGCATATTAAATATATGACTTACTTGACTTTGATTTATGGATATAGATATGTATTTGTTAACCCGAGCACCTTATTTTTTGGCATTGTTTATATAAGAACTTTGGTGGCTCGTCGTGTGTGATTCCGTAATATGTATAAACGAGTTACTTGCTAGCATTGTTTCGTTAAGAACAATTGTTTCATCTTTTTCAGGTGAAACTGAATATGAGATGATATTCGTCGAGGACGACGGCGAGTGGGCTCATTGGGATGATTGATGTTGAGTAGAAAATCGGAATTCCCTTAATTGATAGTTACCTATAGATTCTCTTGTGGTTGAATGTAATTAGATGTTTTATCAGACGCATTTAATTCCTCTGTATTTCACTTGGAAAATTGTTATTATTGAAGTTTTAAATTGTTACGACGTTTCCGCTGACTTATCTCACGTCGTGGATGACGTACGCTTGATCTACTTTGACGCTTCGTAGTTATTGTAGTAGGCTATGGCGGGTGCACTAGAACTGATGACAGCATCGGGCTGGGCGCTACAGCCAGATACTGCTCAAGATTAACTTTCTTTTGCTGCAAAGGTTTGGCCTACGACATCCTGCGTTATGGTCAGTTCAAGGTCCTGAATTTTGCCTCGAAGCTCGTTCATTGTAGTGTTGGAGGTAGCCAGCTTTGTGCCAGAGTCCTCCTTTCCTATCCGTAGATCAGCGTTATCAGCTTTGAAATCGTGTTCTCGCCCTTGACTACCTCAAGCTCTTCAGTCAGCTGCTCATTGACGGTGGCCAGCCTATCAACTTGTTGCGTCTCTGTCAGGAGAGCATTGCTGAACTCTTCGGCTCTGGCCAGCAGCTCCAATTCTTGGCTTCTATACTGCAAATGATCATCAAACGCAAGTTAGATATGAACGTAACTAAGTAAAAATTCTCTTAACTTGGAGAAATAGATTATGAAAAAGCCTGACCACAACCATATTGCTATGAATGAGATTAGTGAGTGGATCCAAAGACAGCCCTCAAGCCTTCGTGCATTAGATGGCAAGACTGAAACTATTCAGCTTTTGCACGACTATCACGTTGGTGACTGAGTCAGTCTCATTGAATCGCTCGTTGGGCACAAATTCCTCCAGCCTCTCACCAATTTGTTCTAGGACAAGATAAGGTTGTCTCGGGGCTTCCCTAGAAGAACCTTCCCTCCTAGCCATCTTTCTTCACCTAAGAGCCGAGACCACCTCCTTCACAGCCTTGACACTTGTCTACGGAATTACCGGTGCCTGATTCGTGATTGGTGACACCTCCATGGAATCATAATGGCATGCAAAAAGAGTTCAAGTCCGCAAAAAAAACCAACAAACGGAAAATTTTGGTACCTGAAACCGGTTGAGAAATATGTTTTGATAATTTTCAAAGTCATAATTTTAAGTGGTAATTACTTAAAAATATCATACATGTGTTTTGTGTGATTAAAAGTTGAAAAAGTTGAAGAAGTTGACATCGATCTCTCAGGTTGTTGCACTTCGATCTCTCACATCGATCGATCCATGTAAGGCAGTGAAAGTTCAAGACCTTACGGTGAGACATCGATCTTTAAACCTGAGACACATCGAACCCTCACTTTGATCGATCCATGTAGGTCAGAGACAAATTCTGAAGCTTACTGTGAGACATCGATCTCTGAAGCTGAAGCACTTCGATCGATCAATTTCTAGGGTTTTTAGAAATATTTTTCTAAAATGTGATAAATTGGTTGTTTTCATTTGTACATAATTTATATATGTTTATTATGTGAATATTATGTGTTTTTGATGATTTTAAATGTACTGTGACTAATTTGCCTTGGAAGTTTCTACAACTTACTAAAAAGGGCAAAATTAGTATTTTGAGTTTTATAGGAACATGATATGGTGGAAATACTTCAAGGACATATTCTTATCTTATTCATCATGACAAATATGATATTATGATTATTTCTGACCATCGGGGTCATTTCTGGAGTTTTCTCACACCAGGGGCATTTTGGTCATTTCACTCCTGAGGGTATTTTTGGTATTTTCACTCAAGGAATTTCTTAAGTATATTCTTATCATCATTCTGAAGTTGAGATATGATTATTTTGAAGATTATTTGGTGATTTAATATTATTTCTCTCACATGATAATATTATTGACTATAGCAGGATATGTGACGAGTTGTGATGTCACATTCTAATTCTTTCTTGAAGACACTCTTATATATGTTATGGGAGCATATTTATCATCATATTTCAGAGAATATAAAGGTGTTCAAGGTGTGCAAATGATCATAACATACAAGAAGAAATATTAGGAATTTTGGTGTTACATGTTGACATAATCTTGTCAATTATTATTTGGTGATTTCTTCTTCAAAAATCTGAGTTGATATACATTTATATTGGTCCAAAAAAGTGTATAAACAGGTGGAATTGATGGTGTACTTATTTTATATCTTGGTGACAAGTGGACCAACCAAAAAGGAGCTAGTTGGCAAAATTGCCATCTTGGAATTTTCAAAGTAGTAGCCAACGGCTACTAAGGTGCTTTTGGAGCTGATTTTTGGTTTGAATTATTCAACTCCCACATGCCTATTTTCAAGACAAGAAGTTGAGTTATTTTGGTGGCATTATTCGCTCTTATTATCTTCATTTGGCAAAAGATAATCAAGACTATTCCAAGGTGGAAAATTTCGGCCAAATGAGTGTTCAAGGTGGACCAATTATGTTGTCTCATTTTGCCAAGTGTACAAGGTCAACCAATGATGAGAAGACACTTAAGCTTGATGATGAAGATGGTGACACATGTGCATTCTTATCTCCAAGGCTCACTTCACACTATAAATAGGAGGCAATGGTGAAGAAGATGAAACACACTTGAAGCTCACTTGAAAGCATTTGTTGATTTGTCTAGCTATCATCTTCTTCTTGTTGTCCTTGTTTCATTCTTTGTAGAAAAGGTATTCTTGTTGTATTTATTGAGCTACAAGCCTCTTGAGCTTCAAGTGTAAGATTGATTAGCCAATTCTATAAGGCTATAACAATAGGAGGTAGAGGTGTTGCAACTAAGTGTTGCATAGAAGGTGTTCATCCAAGTCTTGAATAGGGTTGGTGTATAACCCAAAGATCAAGCTTGGTTCTCGTTGAAAGGTGATTCGTATCATAGTGAAATCCAAGGAAAGGTGTTCCTTGGAATTGGAGTAGGTCACATTGACCGAACCAAGATAAATCCTCGGTGTTCTTGTCTTGTTTCTACCTTTCTGTTTTCTGCACGTTTTTAATGTAGTTTTTACACAAATTCTCACAATTTGAAAAAATATCTAAACACTTTAAAAATTCGTGATTTTTGGTGGAGTTATACTTCAGACTGTTATCTTTCATTTGCAACAAGAATCACTTGATTTGAGCAAGGGAAAGTTAGTCTTTCAGTATTTGCAAGATAACTGCTCCAATGTAGCTGCAATCTGATCAGTTTTGAGAAAACTTAAATTCTGTATTAATCAAGAATTTTTTAAGGTCAGGTCCTTTCGGAAACATCAACTACACATCCTGAGGAGTGTTTTGATATATAGATCAACCTTTTTGGTTGAGTATTCAAAGAGAAACACGTTTTCTAAAATCAGCAACATTCTGTCCAATTCTGTCCAGATAGACCATCGAAATCTTTTTATTTGTTTGAAGGGCCAAACAATCTTATTTTTGTCTGATTTTTGGACAGAGTCTTGCTAACACATTGAAGTTAAGTTCTGGAAATTTTCATAATTTTTGGAGTTGTGTACAAGGATTTTTGAATTTTTCAAAAACAGGTTCTGAATCTGAGGTGGTCTCACATTCTGTTTTCAAAGGGGTTTTTAATCAAAGGGTAGTAGTGTAATTTCCACTAACCATTATTCACCTTCCCCTCTAGTGGTGTTTATTGCAGGTGCATGGTCCAACAATGAAACCTTGACACATATCTAAACTACGACCCAGTTGAAGCAAACATGTGTCTAGAAGGGCGCCTCATCCCTTAAATCTTACAGGTGCTCGGCCATTTGATGCAGAGAATGTAGGCGCTGCATGGCCCTGCTGCTGTTCATTTGGTACTTGAAACTTGTATAAGTGAATTAATGAAAGTTGCATCCTTCAAGTACATTTTACTAAATTTTATTAGTGCTTCTTTTATTATATTTTATAAAGCAAATATTATAATCATTCAAGCATGAGTTATGGACCATGGCCAATTCACCTAAGGGCCTAAGGAATTTCGGCCACAAGGCATGAAATGGGCCTTAGAAGGTTTTTCAAATTTATAAGAAGGCTAATCTTAAGGGCCTTCTTAAAATAATCCCAAATAGCAATTAAGGAGTTTTAAGTAGTGGGGCAATTTTCCCCCAACCCTCACTACTTTTCGGCCCCATGAGTCCAAAGAGGATTCAAGATTTTCCTAATTACATTTTAAAACAAGAAAAAGGGAAATTAATTAAGAAAAAGGGGGCAACTACCCAAATAGCTTTCCATTAAACACACTTGAAAAGTAATTCAAGCATGGTGAAGGCAACTAAATGCCTTAACCGCCGGATTCCCTCTATGGGAAAACCAAGATGCATTTCAAAATCTTACTATGGTTACTTTATGTTAACCACAAAGCTAAAGTAACCCAAGTTAGCATTAAAGTAACTTGTAGGATCTGCAAGGCACCACTAGAAGGGGGGAGTTGAATAGATAGTGCGGAAAGTGTGGTTTTTAAAATTTCTTTAAACTTGAACAATTCAAGTTCTGAAAACAGATTCTGTTTTCAGGACCAGTTTTAAAACGTTTTTAACACTAGGTTAGAGGTCTCCAAAAATTATGAAATTTTGAGAGAACTTAGCCTCAGATGTTATGAGGGTCCCCTAAAAATTTCAAATTAAAATTCAACCTGTAACCCCTTCAAAAACCGTTGGTACTCAGATTGCTCGAATCTGCCAGAAACAGTAGATGGTTTTGAAAAATTTATTCCTATTTGTGTGAACGTCCAAATGCTCTGAAAATTTGACCACTAACTCCTTATATACTATAATTAAATGGGTTGAAACAGTTTTGCAAAATGCTTTTGGGAAGTAGGTCAACTACAATCAAAGTCTCAACCTTTGCAAGTCTGAAAATCAGACTGCACTAGTCTCAGAACTTTTGATGTTTGATTGACTTATACTTATCCAAAAGGGTTGAAACTTATGCCAAATTAGCCCTAGAACGTGTGAGTATATTTATGGAAATTTTTGTGATTTTTGAAATTCGTTAACTATTTTTACGAATGCGAACAAGAAGGGTAATCAGTGCAGTAACTGAAAAGTAAATGCAGAAAGTAAATGGCACCAAGAATTTTATACTGGTTCGGTTATAAACAACCTACTCCAGTCTTCAAGGAACACCTTCCTTGGTTCACATTAATCACACACACGCAACACACCTTACCACAGGGTTGATAGAGTTACACCTAACTCCAACCCTTTACAAACCTTGTATGACGAGTACAATTCACACGAACACCACCACCTCGCAAGAATGAAGATTGATCACACCTTGATCAATCTTTTACAAAGATATATAATGAGTGGTGGTCTATGTCAAGCCTATTCAAGATTGAAAGATATGAATACAATAGGCTTACAAGAAGAGAGAAAGAAAGAAGATGTAGAAGAAGAAGAGCTAGGCTTTTTGATCACTTTAATTTGCAATGCTTGTTGCTTGTTTTGTTTGCTCTCTTCTCTTCTCTTTTAATGTGCAGGACGTCCCCTTGGTGTATCCTCCCCCTCTTGAAAATTATCTTTTAAGTCCTTGAGAGAGTGCAAGACATCATTGTGACAAGGTCTTGCTTACTTGGCATCTTCTTATTGGATGATCATTTAGACTTCGCTTACTTGGCACCTTCTCATTGGATGAATGTTGTCATCATGGATGACTTGGAAAAATCTGAGAATTACACTTAAACATGTGCCAAAAATCATCACAAAATAACTTCCATAAATCATGAGATACATCACATAAATTGCAAGACAAAAAATCTCACAAAATTGACCTAGAATTCGGCCATTAAGTTACATTGCCATGCTGAATTTTCAGCATGTGACACATGGGGATAAAGTTTAAATCATTACCATTTTTCTTTGATTTTTCTCATTAAAATGAATCACCAATTAATGGTAATTATTCCTATCACATGAGAAATGAATATGGACACTTTCAAGCTCACAAATTCGGCCACCATGTCTTCACACATGCTGAAAAATTTCAGCATGTGTGATATGTAGAATATCACACTTTATTAAATTTAAATAATATTCAAATCATTTCCATAACATCCTCAATTAATCCTCATGATTCAAGATAGTAAAATATCGCATTTCTTAGTGCTAAAAATCGGCCATAATACGACACACATGCTGAATTTTTAGCATGTGTCATATATGTGACATAGTTTGAAATGTTACCTTTTGTAGCTCCTTCCTTTATGTCACCAACATTGTGTGATTGATTCTTGACCAATCAAGATGCCAACAAGGCTCCACATATGCTCCAAAATGGCTGTTGTAGGCGTTGGAAATGATTGTGCATGTTCTGAATTTTATTTTTGCAAACTTTGTAAAATAGTGCACATTTAATAATACACACATGTTATATTCCAATCAGCCCTTAATTTAATTTTCTAGAACACTTTAAGATGTATATCATATGTAAAAAGTATCTAGATACGTGTCACATGATGTACCAAAAACGTTCCATGTGTTGTGTGCGTAGAAAACCGAATTTTCGATATTTATCGATTACCCGAGTTTTCTCTAATTTAAATTCCAACTTCTGCACATGCTATATATATATATATTATGTTATACATAATATATATAATATATACTTTAAATCTCAGCACTTGGCTGGTCTAGAGTGGTACCATTAACATGTGACAAAATTAAACTTGGAATCTTCACATTTTGGCCTTAATATGGGGTGATTTGTGTGTGCCAACATGGAAAGTATTTTTGGCTGAATTTTCTGTCATGTGCACGAAATTTTCATCAATTTTTGAAGTATAGGGGCTGGCCATTTATTTATGGCAAGTACGTGACACGTTGGTGAAGTTTCGGTATTCGCCCGATACGACAAATTTCGGTTTAGAACCTTTTATCGTGTCGTATTTAATTTGTCATCACCATATCTTATATCATATGATATAAGACCTGAATATACTCATAAATATGAGTTAAGTATAGTGGTGTGACGTTAACGTACGTACGTAAAATATATAACGTGTTGGTAGTACGTTAGAATATATGTGTATGTGCCTTTATTCAAAAAATCTGAAAATATGTGTAATATATATGTATATAGGCGTGTGTATTTAAGAAGGGGAGGAGGACAAAACTTTCCTTCCTTAGCTTTGTTGCCTTTGTGCCTTTTCCAAATGTGGCTTCCTTTAATGAACTACTTAGTTTAATAAACTAAGTACTTCACTTAATGAACTAGTTTAGTTCATTAATGGTGGCACCTGAAAATAGTATAAACACAACAAATGTTTGCCACATGATGTAAGCTTTAACGCTACATGGCTTGTTAGTACGGCAACATAATATATAAGCTAAATAAGGCAAGTAATGGCAAAGTATCATGCATACATGTACACGTTTATATATATCATGCATTTAAATCACTTATTTTGAAATCACTCAAACCCCCTTATCTCTACAATCTCCCTCTTTTGATGATTTTCAAAATAACTTATGCACATGATTTAAATGCTAACGCTCTCCCTTGAAATATGCACAAATTTGAAATTTGAATTTCAAATTTCAAATCCGGCTCCCCCTTGATTTGTGCAATTAGTATCAATTAGTCTCTCTCTCCCCCTTACAAATTTCAAATCCGGCTCCCCCTTGATTTGTGCAATTATTATCAATTAGTCTCTCTCTCTCCCCCTTAAATCATGCTTTTCTCTCTCCCTTTATTTTGGAAAGTAAATCAAAAGATTCCTGTCAAAAAGAAAAGTAAATCAAATCACGTCAAATCAAATCATATCAACGGGAATCATGCCTAATTTAGAACGAAGAGATTCATACGTGGCTTGATTTAAGGCTTTTGTAAAGATATCTGCTACTTGTGCTTCTGTGCGTACGTGATCTATGACAATATCACCATTGTTTACGTGATCACGAAGAAAGTGATAGCATACTTCTATATGCTTAGCCTTAGAATGTAACACAGGATTCTTAGACAAGTTAATTGCACTCATACTATCACAATATATAGGAATTTTATTTACGGTAATTCCAAAGTCCGAAAGTTGTTGTTTTATCCAAAACAACTGTGTGCAACAAAGGCTAAGAGCCATGTACTCAGCCTCAGTAGTGGACAAAGCAACACTTGCTTGCTTTTTGGAAAACCATGAAATAAGTGAATTTCCTATAAATTGGCAAGTTCCGCTCGTGCTTTTTCTATCTATTTTGCAGCCATCATAATCTGCATCAGTGTAAGCATGTAAGTCAAATGTAGAATCCTTATCGTACCAAATTCCTAAGGTGGACGTGTGCTTAATATAACGGAATATTCTTTTTAACGCATTGAGGTGTGAC
Source organism: Eustoma russellianum (assembly GCA_036186865.1). Classification (NCBI taxonomy): domain Eukaryota; kingdom Viridiplantae; phylum Streptophyta; class Magnoliopsida; order Gentianales; family Gentianaceae; genus Eustoma; species Eustoma russellianum. The sequence goes on along the minus strand of AP025049.1, from coordinate 31,106,508 downwards.
ACCTTAGGTTGACTTTGAAAACGTGCACACATGCATACGCTAAACATGATATCAGGCCTACTAGCAGTTAAATATAGCAAAGAGCCTATCATAGATCGATATAATCCATTCAACGTCTTTACCATGTTCGTCTTTATCTAATTTAGTAGTGACACTCATAGGGGTGGGGGATGGTTTCAAATTTTCAAAATTAAACTTTTTAATCATGTCATTAACATATTTTGCTTGACTTATATGAATCCCTTGACTCATTTTCTTAATCTGCAAGCCAAGAAAATAATTAAGTTCACCAACCATAGACATTTCAAATTCAGATTTCATGCAATTTTCAAAATCTTTAACAAGTCTATGTGAGGTAGAGCCAAAAATAATGTCATCTACGTAGATTTGAATAATAAGTAAATCTTATTTTTCTTGTTTAAAAAATAGTGTACTATCTATAGTACCACGTTTAAAATTATTTTCTAAAAGAAAAGTAGCAAAACGATCATATCATGCTCTCAGTGCTTGCTTTAGGCCGTATAATGCCTTCTTTAGTTTGTACACATGATCTGGATGTTTCAAATCTTCAAAACCGGGTGGTTGCTTCACGTATACTTCTTCTTGTATGAATCCGTTTAGGAAAGCACTTCTTACGTCCATTTGATACAATTTAAAATCTTTCATGCAAGCAATGGCAAGTAAGAGTCGTATAGCTTCTAATCGTGCTACGGGTGCAAATGTTTCATCGTAGTCAATTCCTTCCTCTTGATTATAGCCTTGTGCTACAAGTCTCGCTTTATTCCTAACGACCTTTCCTTCTTCATTCATTTTATTCCTAAACACCCACTTTGTGTCTATTATAGTTTTATCTTGTGGTCGTGGCACTAAATCCCATACATCGTTTCTAACGAATTGATTAAGTTCGTCATGCATAGCATCAATCCAAGAAGAATCACTCAAAGCATCATGCACATTTTTGGGCTCAATTTCAGAAATCATAGCATGAAATTCATTTATTTCATCCGAAGTAATTCTTCTACGTGGTCACACACCGTGAGTGAGGTCGCCTATGATGAGATCATGTGGGTGATCTCTATGCCATCTTGGTTGATTATTTTCTATGTTATCATGCATTTCTATGTGATCATGCATTTCTAGTGTGTCATTCATATCATGCATATCAAAAGAATCATCATCTTCATTCAACACAGGTTTCAATTCAAAGTCATCTTCATATTCCTTATCTTTATCAATACCACCAAATTCATTGAATTTCACATGAATATATTCCATGATTTGTCTAGTGAGAGGATCATAACATCCATATGCCTTCGAATTTATAGAATATCCAACAAAAATGCACTCAATTGATTTGGATTCAAATTTGTCTAAATTATCTTTTGTATTTAAAACAAAACATTTGCATCCAAACACACGAAAATAGTCAATCTTAGGCATGCAATCATTCAAAATCTCATAAGGCGTCTTGTTTATTTTCTTTCTTATAGATAGGAGATTTACAATATAGCATGCAAAATTTACAGCTTCCGCCCACAGAAATCTAGGCAATTTATTTTCGTATAACATAGTTCTAGCGATTTCTTGTAATGTGCGATTCTTTCTTTCTACTACTCTATTTAATTGTGGAGTTCTAGGTGGAGAAAACTCATGCTTAATTCCTTTTTCTTCGCAAAATGAAATCATCTCTTTGTTTTTAGACTCACCGCCTCTATCGCTTCTTATCTTTTTCACATTTATACCGTATTGATTTTCAAGTTGTTTAATTAATTTTGCAATCTCAATGGCGCTATCATCCTTATGTGCAAGAAATAAAGTCCAAGTATAACGAGAAAAGTCATCAACAATCACACATGCATAGTGGCGCCCACCAAGGCTTGTAGTGCGACTAGGACCAAACAAATCAATATGCAATATTTCTAAGATTCTAGTTGTGCTTATTTCGTTTTTAGGCTTAAGTGACTCACGTGTTTGTTTGCCTTTTATGCAAGATTCACACAACTGAAAGTTGTCTAAATCAAGCTTAGGCAATCCCCGTACTAGGTTCTTTCGTTGAAGCTTTTCTAGTGTGGAAATGCCTATGTGTCCTAAACATCTATGCCATAAATTCACATTGGGTTCATTTGACATAAAACACTTAACTTTAGCGTCTACTACATCATCCATAGAAAGCGTAAAAATATTACCTTCTCGTTTTCCTTTTAAAACGGTTTCTCCATTTTTATTTATTATGTTGCAATAAGGGTGAGTAAAACACACATTAAAACCATTGTCAACAAATTGAGAAATGCTAAGAAGATTGTAAGATAAGTTGCTTACCAAAAAGACGTTGGAGATTTGGAGAGTATTTGGATCTCCAATCGTACCTTTTTCGATGATCTTGCCTTCGTTGTTGTCTCCAAAGGTCACGGATCCGCCTTTTGTGACCTTCTTTAGTTTGGTGAACAGGCTCGGGTCACCCGTCATGTGTCTCGAGCATCCACTGTCAAGGAACCACTTAATAGATGTATCTTTCGATGTGTGGGCTCCCTGCAATGTGCAAAGATGATTTAGGTACCCTTTTAACTTTGGGTCCTTTCGAGTTAGTTAATCACCTCTTGGTAAAAGTACCTTTCGGTACCCATACTTGGGTGATCCTTCTCGGTCTATCAAATGGCAAGAATGAAGGTGCGACATAGTAGACATGTGGTGCATGCACTTTGGGCCTTTGCCCAAGGACTCCTCTATACTCACTAAATGAAGGACATTTTTGATATGTCCTTGTGTATGTGTGCGTAGTGCGTGGATGATATGAGTTTCGTGTATGCATTGTTCTTTTCTTTTCATATCTATATGGTACAAAGTTATATTTTACATGATATGAAGAAGAGGTGGGGCGTGATGAGGAAAGGGGTGCCTTATGCGTCATCTTAGACGCCACTTGAGGCTTAGGGGTGTCTACTTTCTTAGACACCACAAACTTGGTTGGTTTGGTTGATACTTCATTTGTATCAACGTATCCCAAACCCGTTTTGTCGCTGTCATGCTTTTGTGATAATATAATGCGATGCAACATGTTGGACCCCGTATCAAACTGTTTCATCATTTTCTCTAAATCGGTATTCCTTGATTTCAAACTTGAAATCTCGGATTTCATTTCATTATTTTTAGTGGTTAATGATGAAATCTCTCTCTTTAATGCAGTAATGACACATGATGACTCTTTCTTTGAATCGCTTAATTGAGCGACAAGATTCTCGTTAGAGGATTCTAACAGTTTCTTGTCTTCAATTAATCGTTTCTTTTCCTTAGCGAGAGTCTTGGTGAATTTATGCAATTCTAGATACTGACTAAAAAGATCATCATAAGAAGGTTCAGAGTCAGAGTCAGAATCAGATGATACCTCATTAGATGCTTTGGATGCAAAGCACACTTGTGCAGTCTCCTCTTCGGTCTCAGTTTCAGAATCTGATGAATCACTCCAGGTGGAGGCCTTTAGAGCACGTTTCCTTTGTTTGGGTTCTGAGACGAGTCTATTTTTGTTCCGCTCCTTGTCAGGGTATTTAGTAGTTTGCTTTTTTTATTTGGGCAGTCATATGATAAGTGTCCGAGTTTGCCACATTCATAACATTTAACGTCTTTATCGTTTGACTTGTTCTTATTTCTCTTGGTCGTAGTGCCCTTATTTTTGTTTCTAAATGACCTTCTCATAAATTTTCTCAATCCTTTAGCCAATAGAATTAGGTCATCATTATCCGATTCGGAATCACTATCATCTACGTGATCGGAGGGAGGGGAGATGTATTCATTTGATTTAAAAGCAATGGCTTTACCTTGTTTAGATGATTCTGATTTCCATATGATGAGTTTATTTTCATAAACTTTAAGTGATCGGATTAGTTCTTCCATCTTTATTGATTTAGTTTCCTTGCTTTCTTCTATCGCGGTCACTTTAGGGTCCCATTCAGAAGGAAGGCTTCGTAGGACTTTCTGTACCTTTTCCTGCATATTAAAAGCCTTACCAAGAGACTCAAGAGAGTTGTAGATGTTAGTCAAACGAAGATCCATATCTACAATAGACTCATTTGACAATAATTTAAATGACTCAAGTGTGGACATAAGCATGTTAATTTTTGACTCTTTCACTTGACTCGTGCCTTCGTGTTTCATTTCTAGTATCCTCCACATTTCTTGTGCACTCGAACAGTTTGACACATAACTAGACTCACTTTTACTTAATCCGTTTAGAAGCAATTGCATAGCCCTAGCATTCATACTAAGTTTCTTTTTATCATCACTCGTATATTCTTGTCTAGTTTTAACAACTTCTAATGTGACTCCGTTTACGGTGGATACCTTAGATGGGACATAAGAACCATCTTCAATGATTGACCAAAGATCTATATCTATATCCATAAGAAAAAGCTTCATTCTAAGTTACCACTGAATAAACGATTCACCGTCAAAAAGTGGAGGCCTTTGCCTCGACATACCTTCTTGCTCGGTTTTGAGATTTGTGGTTGCCATCTCACTGAATCGTTGGATTCCTTGAAGTGAGTGTTCCTGCGCTCTGATACAACTTGTAGGATCTGCAAGGCACCACTAGAAGGGGGGAGTTGAATAGATAGTGCGGAAAGTGTGGTTTTTAAAATTTCTTTAAACTTGAACAATTCAAGTTCTGAAAACAGATTCTGTTTTCAGGACCAGTTTTAAAACGTTTTTAACACTAGGTTAGAGGTCTCCAAAAATTATGAAATTTTTAGAGAACTTAGCTTCAGATGTTATGAGGGTCCCCTAAAAATTTCAAATTAAAATTCAACATGTAACCCCTTCAAAAACCGTTGGTACTCAGATTGCTCGAATCTGCCAGAAACAGTAGATGGTTTTAAAAAATTTATTCCTATTTGTGTGAACGTCCAAATGCTCTGAAAATTTTACCACTAACTCCTTATATACTATAATTAAGTGGTTTGAAACAGTTTTCCAAAATTCTTTTGGGAAGTAGGTCAACTACAATCAAAGTCTCAACCTTTGCAAGTCTGAAAATCAGACTGCACTAGTCTCAGAACTTTTGATGTTTGATTGACTTATACTTATCCAAAAGGGTTGAAACTTGTGCCAAATTAACCCTAGAACGTGTGAGTATATTTATGGAAATTTTTGTGATTTTTGAAATTCGTTAACTATTTTTACGAATGCGAACAAGAAGGGTAATCAGTGCAGTAACTGAAAAGTAAATGCAGAAAGTAAATGGCACCAAGAATTTTATACTGGTCCGGTTATAAACAACCTACTCCAGTCTTCAAGGAACACCTTCTTTGGTTCACACTAATCACACACACGCAACACACCTTACCACAGGGTTGATAGAGTTACACCTAACTCCAACCCTTTACAAACCTTGTATGACGAGTACAATTCACACGAACACCACCACCTCGCAAGAATGAAGATTGATCACACCTTGATCAATCTTTTACAAAGATATATAATGAGTGGTGGTCTATGTCAAGCTTATTCAAGATTGAAAGATATGAATACAATAGGCTTACAAGAAGAGAGAAAGAAAGAAGATGTAGAAGAAGAAGAGCTAGGCTTTTTGATCACTTTAATTTGCAATGCTTGTTGCTTGTTTTGTTTGCTCTCTTCTCTTCTCTTTTAATGTGCAGGACGTCCCCTTGGTGTATCCTCCCCCTCTTGAAAATTATCTTTTAAGTCCTTGAGAGAGTGTAAGACATCATTGTGACAAGGTCTTGCTTACTTGGCATCTTCTTATTGGATGATCATTTAGTCTTCGCTTACTTGGCACCTTCTCATTGGATGAATGTTGTCATCATGGATGACTTGGAAAAATCTGAGAATTACACTTAAACATGTGCCAAAAATCATCACAAAATAACTTCCATAAATCATGAGATACATCACATAAATTGCAAGACAAAAAATCTCACAAAATTGACCTAGAATTCGGCCATTAAGTTACATTGCCATGCTGAATTTTCAGCATGTGACACATGGGGATAAAGTTTAAATCATTACCATTTTTCTTTGATTTTTCTCATTAAAATGAATCACCAATTATTGGTAATTATTCCTATCACATGAGAAATGAATATGGACACTTTCAAGCTCACAAATTCGGCCACCATGTCTTCACACATGCTGAAAAATTTCAGCATGTGTGATATGTAGAATATCACACTTTATTAAATTTAAATAATATTCAAATCATTTCCATAACATCCTCAATTAATCCTCATGATTCAAGATAGTAAAATATGGCATCTCTTAGTGCTAAAAATCGGCCATAATACAATACACATGCTGAATTTTCAGCATGTGTCATATATGTGACATAGTTTGAAATGTTACCTTTTGTAGCTCCTTCCTTTATGTCACCAACATTGTGTGATTGATTCTTGACCAATCAAGACGCCAACAAGGCTCCACATATGCTCCAAAATGGCTGTTGTAGGCGTTGGAAATGATTGTGCATGTGCTGAATTTTATTTTTGCAAACTTTGTAAAATAGTGCACATTTAATAATACACACATGTTATATTCCAATCAGCCCTTAATTTAATTTTCTAGAACACTTTAAGATGTATATCATATGTAAAAAGTGTCTAGATAAGTGTCACATGATGTACCAAAAACGTTCCATGTGTTGTGTGCGTAGAAAACCGAATTTTCGATATTTATCGATTACCCGATTTTTCTCTAATTTAAATTCCAAATTTAGCACATGCTATATATATTATGTTATACATAATATATATAATATATACTTTAAATCTCAGCACTTGGCTGGTCTAGAGTGGTACCATTAACATGTGACAAAATTAAACTTGGAATCTTCACATTTTGGCCTTAATGTGGGGTGATTTGTGTGTGCCAACATAGAAAGTATTTTTGGCTGAATTTTCTGTCATGTGCACAAAATTTTCATCAATTTTTGAAGTATAGGGTCTGGCCATTTATTTATGGCAAGTACGTGACACGTTGGCGAAGTTTCGGTATTCGCCCGATACGACAAATTTCGGTTTAGAACCTTTTATCGTGTCGTATTTAATTTGTCATCACCATATCTTATATCATATGATATAAGACCTGAATATACTCATAAATATGAGTTAAGTATAGTGGTGTGACATTAACGTACGTACGTAAAATATATAACCTGTCGGTAGTACGTTGGAATATATTTGTATGTGCCTTTATTCAAAAAATCTGAAAATTTGTGTAACATATATGTATATAGGCGTGTGTATTTAAGAAGGGGAGGAGGAGAAAACTTTCCTTCCTTAGCTTTGTTGCCTTTGTGCCTTTTCTAAATGTGGCTTCCTTTAATGAACTACTTAGTTTAATAAACTAAGTACTTCACTTAATGAACTAGTTTAGTTCATTAATGGTGGCACCTGAAAATAGTATAAACACAACAAATGTTTGCCACATGATGTAAGCTTTAACGCTTCATGGCTTGTTAGTACGGCAACATAATATATAAGCTAAATAAGGCAAGTAATGGCAAAGTATCATGCATACATGTACACGTTTATATATATCATGCATTTAAATCACTTATTTTGAAATCACTCAAACCCCTTATCTCTACAAAAGTAACCCTAGTTGGATAAAGTAACTCAAGTTAGCATTAATGTAACCTTGGTTGGCCAAAGTAATTCAAGTTAACTAACTCTAATTAGCCTAACCATGCCAAGGTAACCTCCTTCTCTCTTGCTTCCCAACGGCTAAACCACTTAGCCTAGTGAAGAAAACTTCTCTCCAAGAAACTCTAGAACACTCTTACTATCAACCCTCAAGAATTCACAAGAGCAAGAGACTTTCCTCTCTTTTTCCCTTAAGGTACATGGCTAACTTGAGCCAAGAAGTCCAAGATCCTTTTCATCTTCAAACCTCAAGAACCCTCTAGGTAAGTGGAATGTCTAACTTCTAGTTAAATTACATAATTCATAGAGTGAAGCTCACATTGCTACTTTTTCTTGCTTAAAAATCGTGACCCCCATGGTCACTAGGTTCAAGCTTTTCAAGCTCTTAAGTGGTACTAGCTCTTAGTGGTTTGAACACCATTCAAGCTTCATCTTGGTAAGTCAATCTAACCTCCATTTAGATCTATCTTTCACTTAAGATAATAACTAATGTTTGTTCTTTTCCTCCTCCAAACCGTGGGGTGTATGTTGAAGAGGAGGGAGACTTCACTTCTTTTTATCCAAGTTCCAAGCTAAGGAAAGGTTTGATCTTGAAGAGGCAAGTACACTATAAATATTCTTGACTTGTGTGTGAAAGTATATGCTTGAATGTCTAGCTATTACTAAGATTTAATCTTAGATGGAAAATGTTACGCTTGAAGCACGAAGGTTTCGGAGTCCTTAAGAAAAGTGACTTGCATGTATGAGATTTCTTCAAAGATGGATTCTTTGCCCTTTTGAGTATGAATATGATGCATGAATATGGTAAAGCTCTCTCCTTTAAGATGTAAGGGGGACGGTTGGATGAAAATGGTGGGAAGAATAATATTCTTGTGAAAGATTGTGACTTGCGGGGTAAAGGATGCATATAAGTTGTATGTTTGGATGTCATATGACTTAGGTGTAATATGTTCATTATGAAAATGGAATATAAGCCCTTGCATGGGTATGAAACGGGCTGTTTTGGGGGTATTGGGCATACAAACTAGTTGTGCCATGAGTAGACTTTATCATGTACAAAATGTGCAAAACCAAGGTGTACTATGTGTAACCTTCAAAACTGTTTGGAAGTGATTTGTAGGTGATCTTTGGAATGTATTAGAACCTGCAAAGTTTATGCTAGGAAGTGTATTTGATGATTAGTAAGCCATTTTTGAAGAATAACTTAAGTTGGAACACTTGTAGTAAGTAAAGTGACAAAAAAAATCACTGGAACAGGACAGATTCATGTGGCGTTGTATATGACCTGAAAAGGGATCTTAGAAGTATTCAATTATGCTAATTTTTTGCATGACATTATCCCTATGTATGTAGTAAATATGAGAGTTGGAATTTTGGTAAAAGAAGTTATGGTTTTTCCTTAATGGAATTTTTAGTAAAACTGGTCAAGCTTAAATTACTGGAGTGGACAGAATTTAAGTGATGTATTGATTGACCCGAAAATGGACCTTACAAACATGCAAATGGGCTGATTTTTGGTAGGATGCTAGCCTTATGCGTTTACTAGGTCCGTGAGTTAGACATCTTGAAAAAGGACTTATGGTTTGGTCAAAATAAAATTTGTAGTAAAATTGGTCACTCCAGAATCAGTATGTATCTGTTTTTGGAAAAGTGAGTAAATGACCTCTTAAAAGTTATTATATTACTCCAGAAATTTTATGACCACTACTTAGGACATAGATGAGCATGTCCATGTAAGTTAATCATCTTGAAATTATTATTTTAAGGGGTAACTAATGAAATTAAATGAACACTACGAAACTGGAAAACTCGGCCGAATTACGAAACTAGTTGGGAGACTTCGTTCTTGCAGTATAGACCTGTTTGAACAGCTTGGGCTTATGAACATTAATTCTTGTTATGTTTGCAGTATTTCCCAGGTTTTGGCCCAAAAATTTAAATAAGACTTATTGGGCTTGAAAGAAGGGTAAAAGAGGAAAGCTGCACTGCTGAATTCAGCATTACCCTGTTTAGTAATTTAATAGCTTAAGGGTATTACATGTCTCGAAACATTACGAAACTTTTATGGCGAGCAGAAAAGACACCCTTAAGCATGTGTATGTCAAGAAATCATGATAATTGGCCAAAAACATGAGGTTTCTAGGCCGAGCAAACGGAACAATAATTCTGGAAATTTATCCAGCCTAAAGAATATGACCATAGATGCGTTTTGTCATGAATTGCATAGTGCACATCATACATTGCATCATCGTCACTTACATGATTCATGAAACTGATTTTATGATAATGAATGATGAAAAAGAGTTTTTAAAGGAAAAGATTTGGTTTTGAAAAGAACGCTTTCCATTGGTACCATTTATTTCTGGCATGCTTAACCCGTTCCAGATCCGGGGTTAATTGATCTGATGATTATGACCGTACATGTTCGAAGAGAATAGACCTGATTATGATGATTATGACCGTGCAGGCCCGGAGAGAATAGACCTGATTATGACGATTATGACCGTACAGGCCCGGAGAGAATAGACCTGATGACAATGATTGATGATGTGACCGTTTTCGGATCCGAAAATAATAGATTCGAAGGGAAGAATATGACCGCCTCAGATCCAGATAGAATAGATCTGAACACTCTTGTTTTTATTGACGATGATGTTTTGAAAGAAAGAAAGAAAGAAAGAATTTATCCTCATATTTATCATGATGCATCCCATGTGCATACTCATGCATGTTGCATATAATGGTTTGTCGAATACTTGGTACACTGTTACTTAGACTATGATGTTATGACTTGTTATCTCCTAAGTTATGATTTTTAATAAGTTATGAGCTTGTTACTTACGGATATTGGATGGACGGTCAGGTATGTTACTAAACCAACATTTTTGGGGTTTGGTTCTTATATGGACTTTCCATTCAATTCATGATTATTTATGGTTTACTTGCTGGTGACGTTGTCACTCAAACCTTATTTTCCTCCCAGAACCTGCAGGAAATAGGGTCGAATGGATCGAGGACGAGCCTAGGGTTCATTATCTGTAGAAGAGCGAAAGGAGGATGACTTGAGGGTTTTTTTGGTCGTGATGGTCATGATGGATGAACTTTTTATGATCTTATGTTGGAAACATTGACTTTCAGATTTCCGCATTTTGTGAACATGTTTGTCAGACTATGATGGATGATTAGACGCTTTTATTTTAAAAGTTTTAATTATGCCTCGGTTTCGCTTACTTGTTAATGTGTAAGCATGAAGGTCCACCTATTTTATTATAGACTAAGACATGTTATGAATTGACGCCTGGTACTCTCCTTAGTGAAGTACGACGGACGCACCGTATCCGGCTAGGCCGGGGAGTGGGGCGCTACAGGTGGTATCAGAGCCGAGGCTCTAGATCCGGGCAAAATATAGAATTAAGTTATGATTTTAGAAATTTAAGTTCGATCTTAGATCTAAGTCATGATCTTAGATGAGAGTTGACCTTTGACTAGGATGACTTAGACTGGAAATTAGAATCATAACTTAATAACAAAAATCCTAGTCTATGAAATTTTGTATCTTCTTGAGTATCTATTTAAACTTCTATTGGATTATGAATTAAATTCTGTCACTTATTATGACATTCCAACCTTGAATAGAACCCCGACACTTCATAGTGCAGATGGCATGACCACGAGGCAGACCTGCCAGAGCCAGACCAGAGGTGCAGGAGCCTATTCCTCCTCCACCTGCTCAGGTTCCTCCACCACCACCACCACAAGATCAAAATCCGCCCCCGGCTCAGAATATTCCCCAACCCCATGGGCCTTTTCCATAAATGATTCCAGACATTAATGCTTTCCAGAATTTCTGCCAGACCGTAACCCAAATCGGTCAAGTAATGTTGCAGCAGAACGCTCCTCAGCCTCACGAGCTAGTCAGGGATGCTCAGTACTATTTTGAAAAATTGAAAAGAGCTAATGTTTCGCCCTTCGAAGGAAAATTGGACTCGGAAGCCGCTGAAAAGTGGTTGGATGAAGTGGAGAATTGTTTTGAGTTGATTCGAGCATCCGAAGAGGTGAAGACTCAAGTTGTCAGGCCGTTTCTAGTTGGGGAAGCGAACCAGTGATGGAAGGCCAATATGCAATCCCTGCCAAGGTCGATTCCATGGGAAAGATTTCTCCAAGAATTTAACAAATTTTACATACCACCATCAGTTAAGTTACAGAAGAGACATGAGTTCGAATCACTAGTACAAGAGCAAGGAATGACAGTTGCAGAGTATGCTAATAAGTTCATAGCCTTGGGCAGATTTCAACCATCTACTATGAACGACGAGGAGACGAAAATGTTGAAGTTTGAGAGAAGGTTGAACCCTAGGATCAGGACCTGGTTGGTCAATGCAAAGCTAACCAATTTTGGCGCACTGTTGGATGCCTGTTACCGAATAGAGAGGGATATTATTCGCCGGGACGAGATAGGGTAGAAAAGAGGAAGGGAAACATCAGGGAATGGAGTGTCCCGCAAAGCAGAACTCAAGAGGCCCAGGACGACAAGGAAAGAATCGGTTTCAATGCCGTTCTCAAAAGAATCAGTCAAAGAATCAGGGCCAGTAGTTAGCTATCCCAAATTGCTCTCACTGCAATAAGCGTCACGTTGGGGAGTGCTACATTCAGGCAAGAAAGTGCTTCGGATGTGGCAAGGTGGGCCACATCCTCAAAGACTGTCCGGATAAGAGAACCACATGCTTTGGGTGTGGGAAAGTAGGACACATGGTCAAAGATTGCCCAGAGAAAGGGGCTCCGCAGCAACAACAACCTAAGAACAAGCGTCAGCGTACAAATGCGAGAGTCCATGCTATGACAGACGCAGCTGCTGAAGAGGCTAATGATGTAGTGGCAGGTACATTTTAAAGTTTATGCAATACTTAGATTTTTGCCAATACTATTGCCCTGATGTTGCTTAGTAAATCTCGTATATCGAGGAGCTATTTTAGTATGCTCAGTGCCTGCCAACGTAATATTTGATAGTGGCGCTAGCCACTCATTTATCTCAAAGAAATTCGCAAAGAATATTGATCACACCCAACCTATAGTGACACGCCCTATAGAGTTCAAGCAGCTGGGGATCATGTGCTTTTGTCTCATCACATTTTCAGAAATTGCGAACTTGAGTTCGATGATTACCGGTTTGACGCCGACTTAATTCCCATACCCATGACGGATTTCAATGTGATACTTGGGATGGATTGGCTCTCCAAGAATTTCGCCCACATTGATTGCAGTGAAAAGCGGGTTACTATTAAGGACCCCACACGTAAGGAAGTGAACTTTTAGGGAGGTTCAAAATTAAGGAAGTGTCCCAAGAATGTTTATGTAAATGCGATCCGCGCTAGAAAGGCGGTAAAGAAAGGACACGTAGGGTTTCTCGTTTATGCAATAAATGTCAATCAAGCACCCTCCGACCTCTCTCGGGTCTCGGTGGTCCGAGAATATCCAGATGTTTTTCCAGAGGAATTATCGGGTCTTCCTCCGGATCGAAAAATATCCTTTGAAATTAATCTAATTCCGGGAGCTGAGCCAATATCGAAGGCTCCCTATCGAATGGCACCGGCGGAATTAAAAGTGTTGAAGGAACAGTTACATGAATTGTTAGAGAAGAAACTTATTCGCCCAAGTGTTTCGCCTTAGGGTGCCCCTGTACTGTTTGTAAAGAAAAAGGATGGAAATATGCGGTTATGTATTGACTATCGAGAACTCAACAAGATCACGATAAAGAACAAGTACACATTGCCTAGGATCGACGATTTGTTCGATCGGCTTTGGGTAAGTGACTCAAAGTTTTTATTTCAATGATTAGTCTATTATGAACATTATCTAAAAGTATCGTGATCCAGGGGGCATGGATTTTCAGTAAGATTGATCTTTGCTCGGGATACTTCCAATTGAAGATCAAAACTGAGGTGTCCCCAAAACTGCATTCAGAACACGTTATGGACATTACGAGTTTCTTGTAATGCCATTCGGACTGACCAACGCCCCCGCGGCGTTTATGGATCTGATGAATCGAGTATTTCAAGAACAACTGGACAAATTTGTTGTGGTTTATATCGACGATATCTTGATCTACTCACCGGATGAAGAGTCTCATGTGGTCCATTTAAGAATCGTCCTTGACATCTTACGGAGAAAACAACTGTATGTCAAATTTAGTAAATGCAAATTTTGGCTACGCAGTGTAGCAATTCTGGGACATGTGATATTCGAAGATGGCATATCCGTAGATCCCAAAAGATCGAGGCAATTACAGAATGGCCGAGGCCAACGAATGTTACGGAAGTACATAGTTTCCTTGGTCTCACTGGCTATTATCGCAAGTTCATTGAAGGGTTTTCTCGGATTGCGATGCCTCTCACCCGTTTGACCCAGAAAAAGACAAAGTTCGAATGGACCACAGACTGCAAAAGGAGTTTTACTGAACTAAAAGCAAAGGTGACTTCTGCTCCAGTGTTGGCACAACCTATTTCGGGTGAAAATTTTGTGGTGTATAGCGATGCCTCTAAGAATGGACTTGGGTGTGTGCTAATGCAAAAAGATCGAGTGATTGCGTATGCATCTAGACAGCTAAAGCCATTTGAACAAAATTACCCGGTACATGACCTTGAGCTCGCAGCTGTAGTCTTTGCTCTAAAGATATGGAGACATTATTTGTACGGTGAAAGGTGTGAAATCTTCACAGATCACAAAAGCCTTAAGTACTTTTTCACCTAGAAAGAATTAAATATGCGTCAATACAGATGGCTAGAGTTGATAAAGGACTACGACCTTTCTATCCAGTATCATCCGGGAAAAGCCAATAAAATTGCCGACTCTTTGAGTCGAAAGACAAGCCATCCGCGTTAACCACCCTTGCAGCGTGATATGGAAGAATTTGATCTTGAGGAGGTTGATTCCATTAAGGGCATGCTCGCAAAGTTGGTATTGATTCCTTCGCTAATTGACAAGATTAAAGAGGGTCAAGAAGGGGATGAAACTTTGAAGAAAACAAAGGACAGGTTGAGAACGAAACCATCTGAGGATTTTAAGATCAGGAATGTTGATAGCTTATGGTTTCGAGGAAGCTGTGCGTACCCAATGACGATGATATAAGGAACAAAATTCTTCGTGAAGCTCATAATACACGTTTGTCTATCCATCCTGGAGCCAACAAAATGTACCAAGACTTAAAACAAAGATTCTGGTGGCATGGCATGAAGAGGCAAATTGCGGAGTTCGTAGAGAAATGCCTTGTTTGCCAGAAGGTGAAAACGGAACATCAGAGACCCGCTGGATTACTACAACCTCTTGAAGTCCCCGAGTGGAAGTGGGATCACATTACTATGGATTTTGTAACTGACCTACCAAGGACGAAGAACGGACATGATGCCATTTGGGTAGTCGTCGGTCGTTTAAAAAAATCTGCTCATTTCATAGCTATTACCATCAAATCCTCTATGGATAAGTTGGCTACGATGTATGTTGATCAGATTGTGAGCCTTCATGGAGTACCCATGAGCATTATATGTGACCGCGACCCTCGCTTTACATCACAATTTTGGACAGCTTTTTAAAAAGCGGTGGGCACCGAGATACGAATGAGCTCTGCATTTCACCCTCAGACGGATGGTCAATCGGAGAGGACCATCCAAATGCTGGAAGACATGTTGCGAACTTGTACACTTGATTTTGGAGGGAGTTGGGACAAGAATCTCAAATTAGTGGAGTTTTCTTATAACAACAGTTATCATCGATCTATTGGAATGGCTCCGTATGAAGCGCTTTACGGAAGAACGTGCCGTTCTCCACTTTACTGGGACGAAATCGGAGATAAGGTTTTTACACGACCTGATCTAGTAGAACAGACTCGAGAGAAAATAATGATCATAAAGCAAATGTTACAAGTGGCCCAAGATAGAAGTAAGATTTGGGCAGACAAGAAACGGCGGCCATTGGAATTTCAAGCAGGAGAAAAGGTGTTCTTGAAAGTGTCGCCATCAAAAGGAGTTAAGAGGTTTGGTATCAAAGGAAAGTTAAGTCCCAGGTTTATTGGACCATATGAGATTCTTGAAAGAATTGGAGAAGTCTCTTACCGGCTAGCACTACCGTCGTCGCTATCTCAATTGCACGATGTATTTCACGTATCATAACTTCGTCGGTATGTGTACGAGCCTAGTCATATCATCGAGGAGCAGCCCTTGAAAGTTGAGGCCGACGCGACATACGTAGAAGAACAGGAAAGGATTGTTGATCGCAAGGAAAAGACATTAAGGAAACAATCTATACCTATGGTTAAGGTGCAATGAAAGCACCATTCGATTGATGAAGCTACTTGGGAGATGGAAGAAAACATGAAGAACTTATACCCTCACCTTTTCGAGTTACGCTTTTAAGTTTCGAGGATGAAACTTGTAATAAGGGGGGAAGGATGTTGTACCCAACGGAAAATCATTTGGTACTCGAGACTTGTATAAGTGAATTAATGAAAGTTGCATCCTTCAAGTACATTTTACTAAATTTTATTAGTGCTTCTTTTATTATATTTTGATAAAGCAAATATTATAATCATTCAAGCATGAGTTATGGACCATGGCCAATTCACCTAAGGGCCTAAGGAATTTCGGCCACAAGGCATGAAATGGGCCTTAGAAGGTTTTTCAAATTTATAAGAAGGCTAATTTTAAGGGCCTTCTTAAAATAAGCCCAAATAGCAATTAAGGAGTTTTAAGTAGTGGGGCAATTTTCCCCCAACCCTCACTACTTTTCGGCCCCATGAGTCCAAAGAGGATTCAAGATTTTCCTAATTACATTTTAAAACAAGAAAAAGGGAAATTAATTAAGAAAAAGGGGGCAACTACCCAAATAGCTTTCCATTAAACACACTTGAAAAGTAATTCAAGCATGGTGAAGGCCACTAAATGCCTTAACCGCTGGATTCCCTCTATGGGATAACCAAGATGCATTTCAAAATCTTACTATGGTTACTTTATGTTAACCACAAAGCTAAAGTAACCCAAGTTAGCATTAAAGTAACCCTAGTTGGATAAAGTAACTCAAGTTAGCATTAAAGTAACCTTGGTTGGCCAAAGTAATTCAAGTTAACTAACTCTAATTAGCCTAACCATGCCAAGGTAACCTCCTTCTCTCTTGCTTCCCAACGGCTAAACCACTTAGCCTAGTGAAGAAAACTTCTCTCCAAGAAACTCTAGAACACTCTTACTATCAACCCTCAAGAATTCACAAGAGCAAGAGACTTTCCTCTCTTTTTCCCTTAAGGTACATGGCTAACTTGAGCCAAGAAGTCCAAGATCCTTTTCATCTTCAAACCTCAAGAACCCTCTAGGTAAGTGGAATGTCTAACTTCTAGTTAAATTACATAATTCATAGAGTGAAGCTCACATTGCTACTTTTTCTTGCTTAAAAATCGTGACCCCCATGGTCACTAGGTTCAAGCTTTTCAAGCTCTTAAGTGGTACTAGCTCTTAGTGGTTTGAACACCATTCAAGCTTCATCTTGGTAAGTCAATCTAACCTCCATTTAGCTCTATCTTTCACTTAAGATAATAACTAATGTTTGTTCTTTTCCTCCTCCAAACCGTGGGGTATATGTTGAAGAGGAGGGAGACTTCACTACTTTTTATCCAAGTTCCAAGCTAAGGAAAGGCTTGAGCTTGAAGATGCAAGTACTCCATAAATATTCTTGACTTGTGTGTGAAAGTATATGCTTGAATGTCTAGCTATTACTAAGATTTAATCTTAGATGGAAAATGTTAAGCTTGAAGCACGGAGGTTTCGGACTCCTTAAGGAAAGTGACTTGCATGTATGAGATTTCTTCAAAGATAGATTCTTTGCCCTTTTGAGTATGAATATGATGCATGAATATGGTAAAGCTCTCTCCTTTAAGATGTAAGGGGGACGGTTGGATGAAAAGGGTGGGAAGAATAATATTCTTGTGAAAGATTGTGACTTGCGAGGTAAAGGATGCATATAAGTTGTATGTTTGGATGTCATATGACTTAGGTGTAATATGTTCATTATGAAAATGGAATATAAGCCCTTGCATGGGTATGAAACGGGCTGTTTTGGGGGTATTGGGCATACAAACTAGTTGTGCCATGAGTAGACTTTATCATGTACAAAATGTGCAAAACCAAGGTGTACTATGTGTAACCTTCAAAACTGTTTGAAAGTGATTTGTAGGTGACCTTTGGAATGTATTAGAACCTGCAAAGTTTATGCTAGGTAGTGTATTTGATGATTAGTAAGCTATTTTTGAAGAATAACTTAAGTTGGAACACTTGTAGTAAGTAAAGTGACAAAAAAATCACTGGAACATGACAGATTCATGTGGCGTTGTATATGACCTGAAAAGGGATCTTAGAAGTATTCAATTATGCTAATTTTTGGCATGACATTAGCCCTATGTATGTAGTAAATATGAGATTTGGAATTTTGGTAAAAGAAATGGTTTGTCCTTAATGGAATTTTTAGTAAAACTGGTCAAGCTTAAATTACTGGACTGGACAGAATTTAAGTGATGTATTGATTGACCCGAAAATGGACCTTAGAAACATGCAAATGGGCTGATTTTTGGTAGGATGCTAGCCTTATGTGTTTACTAGGTCTGTGAGTTAGACATCTTGAAAAAGGACTTATGGTTTGGTCACAATAAAATTTGTAGTAAAATTGGCCACTCCAGAATCAGTATGTATCCGTTTTTGGAAAAGTGAGTAAATGACCTCTTAAAAGTTATTATATTACTCCAGAAATTTTATGACAACTACTTAGGACATAGATGAGCATGTCCATATAAGTTAATCATCTTGAAATTATTATTTTAAGGGGTAACTAATGAAATTAAATGAACACTACGAAACTGGAAAACTGGGCCGAATTACGAAACTAGTTGGGAGACTTCGTTCTTGCAGTATAGACCTGTTTGAACAGCTTGGGCTTATGAACATTAATTCTCGATACGTTTGCAGTATTTCTCAGGTTTCGGCCCAAAAATTTAAATAAGACTTATTGGGCTTGAAAGAAGGGTAAAAAAGGAAAGCTGCACTGCTGAATTCAGCAGTACCCTGTTTAGTAATTTAATAGCTTAAGGGTATTACATGTGCTGAAACGTTATGAAACTTTTATGATGAGTAGAAAAGACACCCTTAAGCATGTGTATGTCAAGAAATCATGATAATTGGCCAAAAGCATGAGGTTTCTAGGCCGAGCAAACGGAACAATAATTCTGGAAATTTATCCAGCCTAAAGAATATGACCATAGATGCGTTTTGTCATGAATTGCATAGTGCACGTCATACATTGCATCAACGTCACTTACATGATTCATGAAACTGATTTTATGATAATGAATGATGAAAAAGCGTTTTTAAAGGAAAAGATTTGGTTTTGAAAAGAACGCTTTCCATTGGTACCACTTATTTCTGGCACGCTTAACCCGTTCCAGATCCGGGGTTAATTGATCTGATGATTATGACCGTACAGGTCCGGAGAGAATAGACCTGATTATGATGATTATGACCGTACAGGCCCGGAGAGAATAGACCTGATTATGACGATTAAGACTGTACATGCCCAGAGAGAATAGACCTAATGACTATGATTGATGATGTGACCGTTTTCGGATCCGGAAATAATAGATTCGAAGGGAAGAATATGACCGCCTCAGATCCGGATAGAAACACTCTCTTGTTTTTATTGACGATGATGTTTTGAAAGAAAGAAAGAAAGAAAGAATTTATCCTCATATTTATCACGATGCATCCCATGTGCATACTCATGCATGTTGCATATAATGGTTTGTCGAATACTTGGTACACTATTACTTAGGCTATGATGTTATGACTTGATATCTCCTAAGTTATGATTTTTAATAAGTTATGAGCTTGTTACTTACGGATATTGGATGGACGGTCATGTATGTTACTAAACCAACATTTTTGGGGTTTGGTTCTTGTATGCACTTTCTATTTAATTCATGATTATTTATGGTTTATTTGCTGGTGACGTTGTCACTCACCCCTTATTTTCCTCCCAGAACCCACAAGAAATAGGGTCGAATGGATCGAGGACGAGCCTATGGTTCCTTATATGTAGAAGAGGAAAAGGAGGATGACTTGAGGGTTTTTTTGGTCGTGATGGTCATGATGGATGAACTTTTTATGATCTTATGTTGGAAACATTGACTTTCGGATTTCTGCATTTTGTGAACATGTTTGTAAGACTATGATGGATGATTAGATGCTTTTATTTTAAAAGTTTTTATTCTGCCTCGGTTTCGCTTACTTGTTAATGTGTAAGCATGAAGGTCCACCTATTTTATTATGGACTAAGACATGTTATGAATTGACGCCTGGTACTCTCCTTGGTGAAGTACGACGGGCGCACCGTATCCGGCTAGGCCGGGGAGCGGGCGTTACACCTGCTCCCCGATGATCAGTGTTGGACCGTATACCTGCAGTAAACACCACTAGAGGAGGGATGAATAGTGGTTAGTGGAAATTACACTACTACCCTTGATTAAAATCTTCTTCGAAAACAGAATCTGAGACCTCTTCAGATTCAGTACAAGTTTTTACAAAATTCAAAACTCAGTGTACACAACTCCAAAAATTATGAAACTTTCCAGAAAATAATCTCAATGTCTTTAATAGAATTTTTCCAAAAATGAGACAAAAATAAGATTGTTTGGCCCTTCAACCAAATAAAAAGATTCATATGGTCAATCTAGACAGAATTGGACAGAATAGTGCTGAATTTTAAAAATGTGTTTCTCTTTAATTACTCAACCAAAAATGATGATCTTTATGTCAAAATACTCTTTAGGATGTCTAATTTGAGTTTCCAAAAGCCTGGTCTGAAACTATTCTTGATGAAATTAGAATTCAAGTTTCTTTGAGACAGGTCACATTATAGTCAGAATGGAGCAGTTATCTACAACGACTGACAGACTAATTTTTCTTTGCTCAAATCAAGTGATTCTTGTTGCAAATGAAAGATAACAGTTTGAAGTATAAGTCCACCAAAAACCACGAATTTCGAAAGTGTTTTGCTATTTTTTAAGACGTGAGAAGCTGTGTGAAATCTATAGTAAAAACGGGCAGAAGACAAAAAAGTAGAAAGAAGACAAGAAGACCGAAGATTTATCTTGGTTCGGTTAATGTGACCTACTCCAGTCCCAAGGAACACCTTTCCTTGGATTTCACTATGAAATGAACACAAATGCAACAAGAACCAAGCTTGATCATTGGTTTAAACACCAACCCTATTCAAGACTTGGATGAACACCTCTATGTAAGTCTTAGTTACAACACCTTTATCACCTATTGGTGTAGCCTTATAAACTTGGCTAACTAATCTCTCAAAATCACCAAGAGAGGCGTGTATAATGTAGCTCAATAACAACAAGAAATGAAACACCTTAGATATAAGAATTGAATCAAGAACAAGAAGAGAATATCAAGAATGATCTTCAAATTTTGCTTTCAAGTGTGTGTCTTTTCTTCTTCACCTTGCCTCTTATTTATAGTGTGAAATAGGCCTTGAAGATAAGAATGCACATGTGTCATCATCTTCATCATCAAGTCTTAGCTGTCTTCACATCATTGGTTGGCCACTTAATCACCTTGTGCACTTGGTAACATGGAGAAACATAATTGGTCCACTTTTGATCTTATCTTGGCCGATTTTTTCACCATAAAAATGACTTAGAAATGCTTGCAAAATGAAGATAATATGGAAGGGAATATGTCACAGGAATCCCTCAAACCCTTGCAATGAGAATAGGTCAAATAACTTGTAGCCATTGGTTACCATTTGAATTTTTCAAAGTTGGCAATTTTGTCAACTAGCTTGTTTTTGGCTGGTACACTGGCATCAAGTTATAAAATGAGTAAACCATTATTTCCACCAGTATAATCACATTTTGGATCTTTATATACTGAACAAACTCAGTTTTAATGAAGAGAAATCAAATAATAGTAGTTGACAAGATTATGTCAACATATAATCCAAAATTCCCACTTTTCACCTTTATATGTTGTGATGAATTTTGCACCAAGAACACCTTCAAATTCTCTGCAAAATGATGATTAGGAACCTCAAATACTATATCCATAAGATTCTTCAAGAAGAAAATAAAGTGTGACATGGAAACCGTCACATATATCATCGATGTCGATAATATCACAAAATAGAGAAATAAAATAGAAAACCACCAAATAATCTTCAAGAACACCATAAATAAACTCCAGAATGAAGATAATAAATTAACCAAGAGATTTCTTTAGTAAAAATACCAAAACTACCTTTAGAGGTAAAATGACCAAAATACCTCTGGTGAGAGAAAACTCCAGAAATGACACCGATGGCCAGAAATAAATATAAGAACACCTTTGTGATAATAAATAAGATGAGAATAGGTCCTTGAATCATATTCACCATGTCAAGTACCTACAAAACTTAAAATACCCATTTTGCCCTTTTTGGTAAGTTGTAGAAACTTCCAAGGCACATTAGTCGCAAGACATAATTATAATCATCAAAAACACATAATGACAACATGATAAACGTATATGAATCATGTAAAAATGAAAAAAAACCATTTAATCATATTTTAGAAAAATTTTCTAAAAACTCTAGACATCTATCAATCGAAGTGCCTCTGCTTGATAGATCAATGTGTGACAGTGAGGTTCAGAGTTTGTCTCTGACCTACATTGATCGATCAAAGTGTACATCGATTGATCGATGTGTCTCGAATTTATAGATCGATGTCTCACAGTAAGGTCTTACTTTTTATCTGTCTTACATAAATCGATCGATGTGAGGGTTCGATGTACATCGATCGATCGAAGTGCACTAACCTGAGAGATCGATGTCATTTTCTTCACTTATTCAAATTTTTATCCTTTATAACAATATGTGTAACATTTTTACATATTCAACACTTAAAATCATGACTTTGAAAAATCCAAACATATTTCTCAACAATCAGCCCATTCAATCGAGTCGCCGCCAAGGCTGCCATCCCGATCTCAATAGGCACGACGACAACATATTTGCCTTTGCGTATGGCCGCCTCCTTGCCGAGGCCTCGGTCAGCCTACTTGTGTTTGAAGACATTGCTTATGCAAACAAACATAGTATATCAGTCGCAATATGTATTTAGAGGGGGGCAACTAAATAAATTTTCTTGCACACCTACTCTTTATGATGTCTCAGTCCTCTTGACTCAGCCTACTGATGCAAAGGCCTGCTACCAAGTGATTCAGGTCAGGCTTGTCAAGGACTGACCCATCAACTTTTTGCTAGTCAATGACTATAGACAGATTCTACAGCCTCAAGGCCTCCTCACAAATTTCCTTGCTAGGCCTTATGTTATTGGCCTTACTAGCCTTACATATATCGGAATCGCGCACACTGGTTTTTTTGATATAGAAGAACCAACCTTTCCAATTCTTAGTGAAGGTCAGTATATTTGCAACAAAATTGAAGTCTATATTCGGAGTCTGCTTACTAAAACAATACCAACTATTAGAGGTCTTACACGTGAAAACATCTTTGAAAGTCTACATATCGAACACGACCTCTACTGTCACACCCTACACTTTAGGGGTAAAAATAATAATAAAGAAATAAAAAGTATAATTATAGGTAGTAGTTATCTTAATGGTAGGTGCAAATAAGAGATTTGGATAAGAGTTAACTTCCTAAAAGATTTACTCTACATATACTACCTATACCTAGTAGGAAATCAAATCACTATTTATCTATAAATATATACATATAGCTATCCTACACAAGACAAAACCAAAAAAAACCAAAGACCTAAAATCTACCTTAGCCGCCCACCACTGGAGGAAGAAAACAATATATATTGACTACAGCTTGTTGATGAAAAGAGTTTGAGTGATTCACAAAATGCATGATTTAAATAACGTGTGTTAAAGAAATGCATGGCACAATTTATTACTTGACACGTTTTTGCGACAAACTCGCCTTATATACTTTATATATAATGTTGTCGTACTAACAAGCCATGAAGCTTTAAAGCTACATCAAATGGCAAACATTTATTGTGTTTGCACTATTTTCAGGCGCCACCATTAATGAACTAAACTAGTTCATTAGGTGAAGTACTTAGTTAAATGAACTAAGTAGTTCATTAAATGGAGATATATTTGGAGAAGGCATGATGACAACAAATTGAAGAATGGAAAGTCTCCTTTTACACATCATCACACGTTTTATATATATTATATATATATATTCAGATTTTTTTAAAGGCACAATACACATATATTCCGATGTACTGCCGACACGTTACATAAATTACGAATGTATGTCAAAGTAACACCGCTATACTTACCTCATATTTATGAGTATATTCAGGTCTTATATCATATGATATAAGTCATGGTGATGACAAAATTATAACGACACGTTACAATGTTATAAACCAAAAATTGTCGTATCAGGTGACTACCGAAACTTCGCTAACGTGTCACGTATTTGCCATATATAGATGGCCAGCCCCTACACTTCAAAAATTGGCCACAAATTTCGTATCTAACATGGTACACTTAGCCATAAAATCATTCCATGTTGGCATACACAAATCACCCCCAATTAAGGCCAAATTGTGGAGATTCCAAATTCACCTTTTCAAGCATATGTTGGTGACACTTTACTAAGCCATTAGAGCTTAATATTCAAGTTATTTTATGTATATTATGTGTGACATAATATATATAACATGTGCAAAAAATTTGAATTTAATCGGAAAAAAATCGCGTAATCGAGAAAAGTCAAAAATTTGGGTTTCTACGAACACAACACATGGAACATTTTTGGCATGACATGTAACATGTATCTAGACACCTTTTACATATTCAGTACATACTAAAGTATTCTTGAATATTCAAATTAGGGCTGATTGAAATATACTATATGTGTATAATTATTGTGCACTATTTTACAAAGTTTACAAAAGTGAAATTCAGCACATGGTCAAGCCTTCATACACGCCTAATGCAGCCTTGGTGGAGCTTATGTGGAGCTTAGTTGGCATCTTGATTGGTGGAGAATGTACTACACAAGGTTAGTGACATAATGGAGGGAGCTACACAAGGTAACATTTCAAATCATTTAGCAAATGAAACACATGCTGAAAATTCAGCATGTGAGAGTTAAGTTGGACGATTTTTAGGTCTTCATTGGAGACAAATTTGCTTCCAAATTTGAGGGGATTAATTGTATAATTTTTGGCAATATTTTGAACTTCAATTTGGCACATGTTTTACATTTTATCTCAGATTTTTTCAGCCATTAAGTGATGACAGAACTCATCTAATCAAGGAGTGTCAAGTAAGCAAGGCCAAGACAATCATCCAATCAAGTTATGCCAAGTAAGCAAGATGATGTCACATTTATACAAGGCATTCTTCTAAGGACCTAAAACATAATTTCCAATGTGAAGAAATGCCCTAGGGGGGCGGCCAAGACTTGATAAAAGGAAGAAAAGAGAGCCAACTCAAAGGCAAGAGAAGTCTCATAATTTTCAAGTGCAAAAAGAGTCTTCTACTTTCTTTTTCCACATTTTTTTCTTTCTTTTTCTTCTTCTCTCAAACCTATCATTCTTATATTCAATATATTGAATAGGCTTTGATTAGACCACCATACACGTTTCAATTGTAAAAGGTTGATCAAGGTGTGATCAAACCTTCATCCGTTCGGTGGTGGTGTTCGTGATCATTGTGATTGCTTGTATCGTTTGTTTAAGGGTGGAGTTGGTGTGTAACTCCAGAAACCCTTGTGGTAAGGTGTTATTTTATGATTAGTGATAACTGAGGAATGTGTCCTCGAAGAATGGAGTAGGTTGTGTTAACCGAACCAGTATAAAATTCTTGGTGTTATTACTTTCAGCACTTTACTTTCAGTTTCCAGCACTTTGCATCGTTTTCATTGCAATAGTAAAAATATCAAATAACTTTCAAAACTTACCAAACTTTGCAAAAACATATCCACATCTCTTAAGTTTTATTTGGCTTAAGTTTCAACCCATTTGGATAAGTATAAGTCAATCAAACGTTAATAGTTCTGAGACTAGTGCAATCTGATTTTCAGACTTGCAAAGGTTGAGAACGTGGACGTATTTTACATACTTTCCAAAGCAATTTTTTAAAACTGTTCCAATCCATTAAAATAAATATCTTAAGAGGTTTGTCATTAAATTCTCAGACCATTTGGATTTATGGATTAATCGGAATAAATTTTTCAAATCAGACTACTGTTTCTGGCAGATTTGCGCAATCTGACAACAAACAATTTTTTAAAGGGTTAGAGATTTCATCTTGATCTGAAATATTTAGGGGATACTCAGAACATCTAAGAGTAGAATCTCTCCAAATTTCAGAATTTTTGAAGATCTGTAACCTAGTTTTTCAAATGTTTTAAAACATGATCTGAAAACAGAAACTGTTTTCAGAATTTGGGTTTTTGGGTAAAAATATTTTAAAACCCAATTTTTTTGCACCCACTATTCAACCCTCCCCCTTATAGTGGTGCCTTACAGGTCCTACACAGTTGTCTTTATTTTGTTGCCATCAGTAAGGCACAACAACACCAATTTCTTTGCTCCTCTCTCAATCTTTCGCTGCTAGCTAACAATTTTCCTCCCTGAAGCCTGCATTACCACCAGCAGCAAGAGAAAAACAAAGGGTGCAGCCTCCTTTTGCTCCATCAACCGAGAGTTAGGGGAGGAAAAGAGAGGGTTTTCTTGCTCCAATCATCAACCTTAGATTCAATTGTACGGTATAGTATATACGAATCATGTAAGTAATCTTGCTATACTTGCTATGATTTTGTAAAACCTACATGTTTATTTTGTTATCAAAATTGGATCATGTATAAGTATTATTGGTTTTATAGATTGTGGTATTTATATATGTATTCATGGAGGCTAAGCCGATTTTATGTGCATGTGTGCAAGATGAATATGTTCTTGAGTGTATGGCCGAAACTTTGAAGGCCAGAGGCCTTATGTAGGTAAAAAATGTATATGTATAATTGAGGAAGTATTTTCATGTAAAATCTTTAAATATGTATAGATTATGGATACATATGTAAAATTGCCTTGGAATTGTCTCTCTGGCCTAATGTTTTTGGAATTTCGGAGGGTTTGGAATTTTGGCCAGTAGGGTGTTAAGGTTGATTGACGGAATTTGCTGAGGATTAGAAGTATTTTATATGATTTCATGTCATGTGTTGTTTATTTACAAAGTGAAAATTTTGGTTGATTGGCCAAATGTGTCAACTTTCAAAGTGGCTATTCAGTCAGCAACCTGATAGATTTTTTTGGGTGTGTATTCATATATAATTTCTATGTTTATAATATAAGGTATATAGGTGTGTATCCGAAACGTAAATTGTGTATGTTGTCATGGCCGAAAGTGATAGGTATGCTGACAGAAGTGGAATAGCGGCATATGTGATTTTGGGACATATGATTATTTTATGATTTATTTGTGGATATGATATATATAAATATAGTAAATGATATATTTTTATATACATATGCGTATGAGGTGTAAATTTTGATGTGGGCCGAGAGAGTAGTGTGTATGTATATACGTGTATATGTGCATGTATGGACGTGGGCATATATGCATGTATACATACACAGCTGAGAGTGCTATATTTGGTATTTTGGACTTTTGGTCTATTTGGACTATTTGTTTGGAATTATTAGGTATTTGGAGGGCATTTTGGTAATTTTGACAAATTTAACATTTTGGTTCATTTTGAAATTTGGACTAACTATGGTACTTGGAAGATGATTTTGAAAGTTGCATTTGCATATTTTTGAAAACTCACCCTTACAAAGAAAATATATCGGTAAGCTGTGTTGATTCCTATTTTGATTATCGAGCGCTGCAGATGTAACTACCTCGTTAGGGACAGGCTTTC
Source organism: Eustoma russellianum (assembly GCA_036186865.1). Lineage (NCBI taxonomy): Eukaryota > Viridiplantae > Streptophyta > Magnoliopsida > Gentianales > Gentianaceae > Eustoma > Eustoma russellianum. The sequence goes on along the minus strand of AP025049.1, from coordinate 31,078,864 downwards.
TGTATGCTTATTTGGATTGCTGCAGATATAACTACCTCGTCTGGGTTAAGGCTTCTGTATGCATATTTAGACCTGAGAGTAACTACCTAGTCTGGGACTGGGTGCAAAGGCATATATTTGGTGCTATAGACGTAACGACCTAATCTGGTGCTGAGAAAAAGAGTTTGAGTGATTCACAAAATGCATGATTTAAATAACGTGTGTTAAAGAAATGCATGCACAATTTATTACTTGACACGTTTTTGCGACAAACTTTCCTTATATACTTTATATATAATGTTGTCGTACTAACATGACATAAAGCTTTAAAGCTTACATCAAATGGCAAACATTGTTGTGTTTGAACTATTTTCAGGTGCCACCATTAATAAACTAAACTAGTTCATTAAGTGAAGTACTTAGTTAAATGAACTAAGTAGTACATTAAATGGAGATATATTTGGAGAAGGCATGATGGCAACAAACAGGGAAATAGAAAGTCTCCTCCCACTCTAATCACATGTTTATATATATATATATATATATATATATATATATATATAATATTCAGATTTTTTTAAAAGGCACAATACACATATATTCCGACGTACTACCGACATGTTACACATATTACGAACGTACTTCAACATCACACCACTATACTTACCTCATATTTATGAGTATATTCAGGTCTTATATCATATGATATAAGTCATGGTGATGACAAAATTATTACGATACGTTACAAGGTTATAAACCAAAAATTGTCGTATCGGGTGACCACCGAAACTTCGCTAACGTGTCACGTACTTGCCATATATAGATGGCTAGCCCCTACATTTCAAAAATGGCCACAAATTGTGTGGCTAACATAGTACACTCAGCCATAAAATCATTCCATGTTGGCACACACAAATCACCCCCAATTAAGGCCAAATTGTGGAGATTCCAAATTCACCTTTTCAACCACATGTTGGCGCCACTTTACTCAGCCATTAGAGCTTAATATTCAAGTTATTTTATGTATATTATGTGTGACATAATATATATAACATGTGCACAAATTTTGAATTTAATCGGAGAAAAATCGCGTAATCGACAAAAGTCGAAAATTCGGTTTTCTACGAACACGACACATAGAACGTTTTTGGCATGACATGTAACATGTATCTAGACACTTTTTACATATTCAATACATATTAAAGTGTTCTAGAATATTCAAATTAGGCTGATTGGAATATACCATATGTGTATAATTATTGTGCAATATTTGACAAAGTTTACAAAGGTAAAATTCAACACATGCTCAAGACCATGTCACACGCCTACTACTTCTAAATGGACCCTATGCGGAGCTTAGTTGGCATCTTGATTGGTGAAGAATGTACTACACAAGGTTAGTGACTTAATGGAGGGAGCTACACAAGATGATATTTCAAACTCCTTAGGAAATGAAACACATGCTGAAAATTCAGCATGTGAGAGTTAAGTTGGCCGATTTTAGGTCTTCATTGGAGACAAATTTGCTTCCAAACTTGAGGGGATTAATTGTATAATATTTGGCAATGTTTGGAACTTTAATTTGGCACATGATTTTCATTTTATCTCAGTTTTTTCAGCCATTAAGTGATGACAAAACTCATCCAATCAAGGAGTGTCAAGTAATCAAGGCCAAGACAATCATCCAATCAAGTTATGCTAAGTAAGCAAGATGATGTCACATATATACAAGACATTCTTCCAAGGACTTAAAAGAGAATTCTCAAAGTGAAGAAAACCCTAGGGGGCGGCCAACTTGATTAAAAAGAAGAGAAGAGAGCCAAACAAAAGCAAGTCAATTCTCATAATCTCACAAGGGCAAAAGGTGTCTTCTATTTTCTTCTTCTACATTTCTATCTTCTTCTTCTTCTCTCAAGCCTATCGTTCTTATATTCATTATATTGATAAGCTTTGATTAGACCACCATACATGTTTAAATTGTAAAAGGTTGATCAATGTGTGATCAAATTTTCATCCATTCGGTGGTGGTGTTCGTGAAATGTGTGATTGCTTGTAACGTTTGTGTAAAAGGTGGAGTTGGTGTGTAACTCCTGCTACCCTTGTGGTAAGGTGTTGTTTTGTGATTAGTGATACCGAGGAAGGTGTCCTCGAAGATTGGAGTAGGTTGTGTTAACCGAACCAGTATAAAATTCTCGGTGTTATTCAGCACTTTACTTTCAATTTCCAGCACTTTGCATTGTATTCATTGCAATAATAAAAATATCAAACGACTTTCAAAAATTACCAAACTTTGCAAAAACATAGCCACACCTCTTAAGTTTCATTTGGCACAAGTTTCAACCCATTTGGATAAGTATAAGTCAATCAAACAATAGTTTTGAGACTAGTGCAATCCGAGACTTACAAAGGTTGAGAACTTGATCGTATTTGACACACTTTCCAAAGGAATTTTTTCAAAATTGTTTCAACTCTTTAAAATATATATCTTAATGGGTTTGTCATTAAATTCTCAGACCATTTAGAGTTACGGATTAATCAGAATAAAATTTTCAAATCAGAATACTTTTTCCTGCAGATTTGTGCAATCTGGCCACAAACAATTTTTCAAATGGTTAGAGATTGAATTTTGATCTGAAATTTTTAGAGAATACTCAGAACATCTAAGTGTAGAATCTCTCTAAATTTCAGAATTTTTGAAGATCTGTAACCTAGTTTTTCAAATGTTTTAAAACATGATCTGAAAACAGAAACTGTTTTCAGAAGTTGGGTTTTTGGGTAAAAATATTTTAAAAACCAAAAATTTCGCACCAACTATCCAACACTCCCCCTTCTAGTGGTGCCTTACAGGTCCTACACAGCTGTCTTTATTTTGTTGCCACCAGTAAGGCACAACAACACCAATTTCTTTGCTCCTCTCTCAATCTTTTGCTGCTAGCCAAGAATTTTCCTCCTTGAAGCCTACGTTGCCACCAGAAGAAAGAGAAAAAAAGGGTGCAGCCTCCTTTTGCTCCATCAACCGAGAGTTAGGGGAGGAAAAGAGAGGGTTTTCTTGCTCCAACCATCAACCCTAGATTCAATTGTACGGTATAGTATATACGAATCATGTAAGTAATCTTGCTATACTTGCTATGCTTTTGTAAAACCTACTTGTTTATTTTGATATCAAAATTGGATCATGTATAAGTATTATTGTTTTTATAGATTGTTGTATTTATATATGTATTCATGGAGGCTAAGCCGATTTTATGTGCATGTGTGCAAGATGAATATTTTCCTGAGTGTATGGCCGAAACTTTGAAGGCCAGAGGCCTTACGTAGGTAAAAAATGTATATGTATAATTGAGGAAGTATTTTCATGTAAAATCATTAAATATGTATAGATTACAGATACATATGTAAAATTGCATTGGAATTGTGTCTCTGGCCTAATGTTTTTGGAATTTCAGGGGGTTTGGAATTTCGGCCAGTAGGGTGTTAAGGTTGGTATGACTGAATTTGATGAGAGTTAGAATTATTTTATATGATTTCATGTCATGTACAGTTTATTTACAAAGTGGAAATTTTGGTTGGTTGGCCGAAGGTGTCAATTTTCAATGTGGCTATTCAGCCAGCAACCTGATAGATTTTTTTGAGTGTATGTTCATATATAATTTCTATGTTTATAATATAAGGTATATAGATGTGTATCCAAAACATAAATTGTGTATGTTGTCATGGCCGAAAGTGATAGTTATGCTGACAGGAGTGGAATAACGGCATATGTGATTTTGGGACATATGATTATTTTATGATTTATTTGTGTATATGATATATATAAATATAGTAAATGATATATTTTTACATACATATGCGTATGAGGTATAAATTTTGATGTGGGCCGAGAGAGTAGCGTGTATGTATATACGTGTATATGTGCATGTATGGGCGTGGGCACATATGCGTGTATACATACATGGCTGGGAGTGGTATATTTGGTATTTTGGACTTTTGATCTATTTGGACTATTTGTTTGGAATTATTTGGTATTTGGAGGGCATTTTGGTAATTTTGACAAATTTGACATTTTGGCCCATTTTTGAAATTTAGACTAACTATGATACTTGGAAGATGATTTTGAAAGTTGCATTTGCACATTTTTGAAAACTCACCCTTGCAAAGGAAATATATTGATAAGCTATGTTGATTCCTATTTTGGTTATCGAGCGCTGCAGATGTAACTAACTCGTCAAGGACACGGTTTCTGTATGCCTATTTGAATTGCTGCAGATATAACCACCTCGTTTGGGACAAGGCTTTTGTATGCATATTTGGGCCTTAGTGTAACTACCTAGTCTGGGACATGGTGCAAAGGCATATATTTGGTGCTATAGACGTAACGACCTAGTCTAAGACAGGGTGTCTATAGTGTATTTGGATTTTGGAGGAATCAATTCGTAAGTCGTACGGTATAAGTCAATTGTAGAGAAAGTGCTACAGCCATTGCATTGTTTTGGACCGTTTTAGCCAGGTTTTGGATTTTGGATATTTGGATTTTGGACATTGGACCAGCTAAATGGGATTTGGAAACTTTGGACTTTTGGACTTTGACATTTAGGCCTTTGACTTTAGATATTTTGGCATTGCATATTTAGAAAATTGCATCATCGATTTTGAATTTGGACTAGCCCCTGATTGGACTTTGTTATGTACTTTATTGGACTTTATTACATACTTTGTTGGGTCTATCTACTCTATTTGGTTTTGGATGTTAGGGGCATAATAGTAAATTTACTTGCAAAGAGAAGCATGATATTATTTTATGTTGTTATATATTTTTATCACACTTGCTTCTCCATGTATTATCTCATGGTAAGTATAGCGGGATTACTTGATGAGCGACTTGTCGCTCAAACTACGTTTTAACATTTTTTTGCAGATAGACATGTAATTGAGTTAGCATACTCAAGGATGACCAAGAGTGGAGATATTGAGGTCGATGATATTTCAATGAGATTTTCGAGGACTTAGTTGAGACAGTTATTTTTGCTACTCGAGGTTTATGTACATTAAAGATTTAGTTATATATACGTTTGACATTTGTATTGGATTTAGATTTCTCTAGACATTGACATTATTGATTATGATTAATTTTGAGGTTTTAAATTTTGACTTCTGCTGACGTGTATTTGTTTCGATCTCGATGCCTTGTATCTTCCTTAGTGAAATACAATGGGTGAGTCGTTTCGAGTACTAGGGCTTAGGAAGGGTCGCTACATCTACGGTCCTAAGAAAGAGAAGAAAGCATACTTTGATCCTTAAAAATTTAAGAGGGAATAAGATTTTTGGGAGTTCTAGCTCCTCGTAACACAAAGCGTTGTCGAAATAAATTAGAATACAGTCAAAACTACTCCGAAACTTGTGCGAGAGAATCTCATCATTTACTACATGCTAGATATCAAATAAGGACTTGACATGTTAGAGATGTGCGTCAGCAGAAGATTCAAGAGTTTTGCTCGTTGCTTAACGATTAGCCTTCATTCCTTTGCTTAGCAAACCTAATCTAATGACATCCGATAAGGGCAAAACTATCATCCAAATTAAAGACAAGGGTGACCACCTCGGCTTGTTAGAGTCAACGTTATTTGACTTAATAAAAACACAGGTCACCTCAAACACGTCTCAGCTACTCAGGTCCAACTACATGCTGGCCCAGGAGACACATGACACTCCCTCGACGTCGACTCTGGCCTTGGGTAACTAATAGTTTGACCCATATTGATAGAGTCAAAAACGATCAACCGGCTATCTATCACCTCGGCATAGTGTGCATCTCATCTACTTGCTGTACGTTGGTATGGACCTAGCATTTCGGCTTCACTGCTTAGCCACATCTCTACATTCTGAGTTGTCCTTGCCTGGTCTGGCCAGCCAGGCACCTGCCAATAGGCAATTGAGCCATTCAATGTGACACATTACGCTACCTAGTGAACATGCAGACATAGCTTACCGGTGGAGGCATGATACGTGGCACTCCCTTATAGCTCATCCACATGCATTGGGTGCTTAGGTCATATAAAAGCACAGAAAAACATCCCACAAAGGACTATGTTCAATCCATTGAGAGAAAACCACAGTCACATCATAATAAATGAGACATGTTTCTTTAATATTCTAGTATACAAACAAATATGGTAAAGCCTATAATTAATTTGAACGTCAAAAGTTTTTCAAGGGCAATATTTCGACTTCTCCAAGGTGTTCTTTTTTTTCCCGAGAAGGATCGATTTTATTTATCACAAAAATATACATCCAGCCATAGCTGTTCACAAACTATCTAAACAAAACAATAGATACATGGTTTGCAATCAGTAATGCGTTAACTCGACTCATCACACCCTTCCCAAACATTGCTATTGGTGGAAATCTTTCTTGTGTATTGTGCCTCACCTTAGTGTGCCAATACCATATTCTATATGCAACCTCCACGTGCCTTACCTGGTTATCTATGGGGATTATGCAATTTTGGTGCTTTTGATTCTCGCCGAGGTCACCCACTTTTGCCAGAACCTCTGGGCTTTTGCCTATGCTCGGAGGCCCGATATGGATCTCACTGCTACAGCCTACAGTTCTCGGCCGTGTCCTTGGATTTGCACTGTTCTTATGGCACCATCTATTATTATACTTTTGCAATCTCAATCTTTGGACTTAGTTGTCTTAGACAAACACCGCAAATTGGAGAACGAGATCAAGTGAATTTTCATCCGGCACGGTGGGAAGAGGTGGCAGTCGGTCCATATATTTTTTGCCCTTAAATTAGAAAATGCTACATAAATAACTTTATTTTTGATCAGCCAACATTAATGAGAAATAAACCTGATTGAAATACACGTGGATAAGTAAAAATGGGCATTTTAGTCCAACTAGGAGTAACATATAAGAAAAAGTGTATAGAAGTAAATATGGAAAGGGAAAACCCACTCCCTCATCAAAGTAAATATGGAAAGGGAAATAGCCGCTCCCTATTAAAAAAGTAGGACCAATTGGAGTAACCGGTAAACAAGTTGAACTGTAGTAAGAATGCAAGTAAAGGGTTGGCCGATCAAACTTGATTCAAGTTTTTGATCGATTATGTAGTTTAGTCCGATAAATTTTGATATTCAACTTATCTCAACTCAAATATTTAACAATTCAATCTTAAATATATTTATAGTCAATTCGTTAGATTGTGAATATGTTTAAATTTAATATATATAAAAATATATATGATTTGATTTTATGATAATATTTAGTTTGATACAAACATTAAATTAAAATGAAATTTGACTGTTATTAAAATAGTAATAAGTCTTTCATGTAAAAATAATTGTAATTCAATAATATTAGTGAACGATAAATGTTTATATTTCTCTACGCAATTTTCAGAAGCAAAAACATTTTTAATTTTGTAGGGAGTTTAAAAATGTTAAAAATGTTCGATTTAATAAGCATCTGTTTAATACGTACATTTTGTAGTTCGTGTATGTTTAAATTTTTTCTCTTAACATAACAGTTCTCAATCTTTGTGGTACGGCTGAAAAAAACAATTGGATTGATTTCTTAGAGTTCATCGTAATTTGAATGACCATTTGTATTATGTGATGGACTATTGACACCATTATATTTTATATTTTCACTGTTTTTTTCAATCCATACTTACCTTATAATGTAAAAATGATAAAAATGTAACAAAGTGTGCTGACAATAGCCTCATTTTCATATTATTATGATTAAAGTGACTAAATTTCAGCTTGGATCCATGTTTGACTATACTCAGTTCTGAATTATGATTAAATAAAATTAATGTCGTAAACCATCTATCTAGATGCATATATGATACTGAATATGATATTCATTTTAGAACTTGTAACACACCTTTAATGAAAAGTTATCATATATAATTTTTCTGTGGATGTTATTTTGACCAGGAGCATGCAAGCTGGAATGCGGGCTTGTTATACCAAGCATTCTTACCTTATGATGCTGAATTTGGAATGTGTATGTTACGTATGTTACGGCGATACACACGTATATATGTATCCAATATCTCTCCAATCCGATGTAGTTTATCCAATTAAACATTTTTCGTTTGTATTGAGCTCATTGTGCAGGTTCTGATAACACCTTATTAATCTAAAAAACCGCTAAAATTTTGATTTGTATCTTCCACAAAACTCTATGGGTCTGGAAGAGTGAAGACCCCGAGCCAAAGATTTGGCCTTATTTTCCAAGAAGATTGGGTCTATCCAACTCTCTCTCATGTTCTTAAAAAACAATTTCTCTCAGCTATTTGAGGTATGAAGCCTTCAAAACATAGATGATGCATTAGAAGGCTTCTTTTGATAAGATCTCCTACCCTTTATTTCCCTCATCTCATGTATCACCGTGCGACACATGGCAGCAGGGGATGAGTGGTGATGCTAGATGCGGGTGACCCTCATCTAGTCTTACCACCTACCCCTGCTGCCACGTGTTGCGCGGTGACACGTGGGGTGAGAGATTTGCGGTGAAAAGATCCTAACACCTTTTGATATATCACATTTTACTTACCTGGATGGGATCTATGAGCATTGAAAAAGGTTTATGATCTAGATTGTTGACCTACATTGCACTTCGGAAGGGCACCCGTCTAAGGTCCCTCAATAAGTGATATATAACGTTTTTAAAAAGTAACCAGATTTATGATTTTTTAAAAAAGAATGTCAATAAAATTATTTTTCTAACAGCTTAAAAAATAATTTTTCTAGTGTAAATCTTAATAATAAACGATTGTTAAAAAGAAAAGGTTAAAGTAAACGAGCAATTTTTGTAATTTCCTACCAATAAAAAATGCGGGACTCATTTTCACGGTTATCAGGTAAGCTGTCGGGAAATGACGTTTTGAACCGGCCACCTCAAACAACCGCATACAAACAGTAGTGGATAAAGCAATGGCTTCTCTGGAGCTCTGCTCTTCTTCATTTCTTCTCTCTAAATCCAAACTTTTCTCCTCTTCCCCTAGATTTTCTCACCCCTCTGCTGCTACTTTCTCCCTCTATCCGACCTATACTCACGCCTTCGCCTCTGCTTCCCGGAAACACGGACACCGGAGGAACCTTGGTTGCAGCGTCACGCCGTCCACTGACGTTGGAGAATTTGAAGAAGAGAAGGAATATTTATCCGAGGAAGTTGATGGGGATGGAGAAGAAGAGTTTGGCGTTGACGAGAGCAACCTCGATGTCGATATCCTGGAGCGAGAAGCAAAGCTCGCTGTTAAAGAGTTCTCCGACGCCTTGTCTAGTCAATTAATCATCGGTGAATATATTCTTCCTTTTTTTTGTTAGTCTACAGAAAGTTGTTATGTATTTGTTTTTTTTTTCCTGAGAAAATAAACTTTCACATATTTGAAATAATTGGCGATAAATTTGTTTGGATGAAATATGATAACATTATTCTGTTGATTTTGAAATTAGTACTAGCATTTTGCCAAGCAGAGTCTCACGAAATCTTCCCTCAAACTCAAAAGGCAATCCAGAACTACATGAGTGCATATTGTTGATAAAACTCCAAAATGACATTTTCTTTTGACCCAATTTTTTCCCCTTTCATTCCGGGTAAAGCCCCTTGAATGAACTCCTAAAGGAGGAGCATTCACCCCACGGTTGGGAATTAATGATCGGCAGAATTTCTCAATTCTGACACATTAAAAATATAAACAACGAATTTCGCACTCAAAAAATTTGAATTTTTATGAATAAGGATTCCGATAGATACAAATTTCATCTGCTGGTTGGTAAGGGTATCTATGTGCCATTCAGTTAATATGTTAATTTCATCTACTGGTTGGTAAGGGCAGCTATGTTAATTTATTTGTGAGCTACTGCTGCTTTATGCATTAGGCTGTAACATTAATTGCATTCTGTTATTCAAGAACCTATACTTCGCCTTTTTTCTCTGATGCTCCGAGTGCAAGGGAATTTTCCTCTGACACTCCAAGTGCAAGGGAATTTGGCTGTGCTTACTGCTAGTCCTTATTTAACAAGGTTATTTTTTTAATGATAATTTGCATCAACTCATATGATAGGTCTCCTTTTTTTCCTACCAGGAATAATCATTTTATCATTATTGGGGACGGCTTTAAGTTATACATTTATACACTTCAACACACAAATTTATCTGTAAGTCCCACAGAAATACCATCAAGCTAGCCCAAATGTGAACCATCAGCTTTTTCACTTAATAAACAGGGAAGTGGTACTGATAGTTTCCAACCAATAGAGCATGCTTCATATTCGAGTTCTGCGATTTCTGCTCCCATACTAGAAACAAGCAGAGCAGAAGTACTAGTAATTTTCAACCGATGATGCTTGATTTTGCTTTACTTGATCTTCTTTTGTCTCAATACTATTGAACCACTTGCTTTTTTTTTTTTTGGTGAATTAGCCTATCCTTGATTTAATGCAAACATTAGGCTCTCCCTGGATGAAAGGTTTAATGGAGGATTAGTGGCAAACAATTTTCATTTGTTCCCTATCTTCAAGGATGCACCCTGATATTAGGATAATGAGAAGTTTCCTGGCTAAAGGAGTGGGGCCTGCTTTCATTTTAAATCTATAAGTATGGCTTACCCACATTAGTTCTAAAAACGGATTATATTTGTAGGATGCTGTAAATGGTAACATGGTTGTAATTGGTAGAGCCATGTTTCTTTGTTAATAATGACTAATTTCATTTTTTGCATGAGTAGAAAGATCCTAAATATTTAGGTCTGTTGTCGGTTCTCTTACCATGTTACTCAGTTAAGCAAAACATGGCAAGTGGACGTATTTGAGGATTAAGGGTTTGCTGCCTTGCACCAAATCTTGTTTAATGGCTTGAGCAATTCAATTTCTTCTAGAAATCCTTTTTAATATATATATATATACTCGGAGTAATGATATTATCTTGCTTTGTGGTTGGCCTTGATCTATGTTTCGGTTCAGAGGATGAATCTACCCTTCAAAAGAAAGGTCGGTCAAGGAAGAAGATGCAAGACACCCGTAAAAGTGTTAGTAGTTTCCTTCTGTCAGACATCTATTTGATTTTTGGGTCATTTTTCTCTCCTCCTCAGTCATTCCATCTTTTGATTGTTAAAGTCATGAACTCTCTGATAGGTGTTGTAATGCTAATATATTGCGACAGCAATAGTTGGTGTGTGCATGTATTTCTATTTCATTCCTTGTTGAGAGGGTTAACTCTGAGTGGAATGCTCAAGATAGCTATTTCTGAACTTAATCTTAGTTGGATTTCTTTAATCTCAGTTATTTTAAGTACCAAGAGTTGACCAAGCAATATATGACCTGCAGATTCCTGATCATCTTCTTCCAAGAGTTGCTATAGTTGGAAGGCCAAATGTTGGTAAATCAGCACTTTTCAATCGCTTTGTTGGGGTATTGATCTTTTACATTTCCTGATTCCTCGTCCTATAATGGAATACTTTGAAACTTCTACCTGTGGTGACCATCATTCTGATGCTTGTGAAACTGAACCTGTTTTGCTTCCTTCTTTGAAAATGAAAACTTCTTTATCATCACTTGTTCTTTGCAGGGGAATAAGGCAATTGTAGTCGATGAACCTGGGGTAACTAGGGATCGTCTGTACGGTAGATCATTTTGGGGGGAGTATGAGTTTATGGTGGTAGACACCGGTGGTGTTGTCACCGTCTCAACGTCAAAGGATGATGTCATGGAGGAATTGGCTATCTCAACAACCATTGGCATGGAAGGGATTCCGCTTGCATCCAGGGAGGCTGCTGTTGCCAGGATGCCCTCAATGATAGAGAAGCAAGCTGCTTTAGCTGTCAAAGAGTCCTCTGTGATAGTGTTTCTTGTCGATGGACAGGTCAGCTCTATGATTTGCTGCTTCTTTTGAGTTTCCTTTTGGAAACACTTTCTCTAGGTAAAGTGGAATCACAAACATCATTGGACATGCATATTTTTCACTGTCAGTGGTCTTAGGCTTGCTAGTTTGATGAAATTGATTCTGTAAGAAGGTTAGCACATTTATTTTCTGGTTTCCGGACCTTCTCTCGTAATACCTTGGTTGTTTCTCGTCAATATCATTTCTATTTCCTTTTCACCCCTTGCATCTCTAGAAGGTTTCTGTAAGCCTTTATCACATCATGTTGATGTCCTGATGAGGAGCTGATAAAATAGCTGAGTGCATTCCAAGGGTAACCACCTCTCACATGTGTCAATCCTCAATTATCTGTATATTGCTGAAAAGTTTTCCCTGTTAACCTGGTGTGGGGCACTGGTGGGTGGTGCTCTATCCTTCTGTCAAATTCCAAGAAGATATGTAGCTCACTCTATAAAGACTGAAGTTGATAAAGTAGATTTTCCACTGCGTCTTTCTCATTTAGCCCACTCTACATAGATTGTCTGACTATTGACCAAACCACCTGATCACTAGAACTTCCAGAATACATTGACAAAAGCTTACAAATTGAATAAAATCAGCCAGCAAAGGCCTGATCGGTGCTTACTTTTTCCAAGATTATCTAGAGGCATTTTCTGCTACTTCTGTATGCACTGCTCTGATAGTATTTGCCAGTCTCATTACGAATAGGAGATTCTCATTTTCTTAATTGCAAACATATTGTTTAATAGGCAGGTCTAACTGCAGCTGATGTAGAAATCGGAGATTGGTTGCGGAAGAAGTTCTCCAACAAGTTTATTGTTCTTGCAGTCAATAAATGTGAATCCCCCCGAAAAGGAGCTCTGCAAGCCTCAGAATTTTGGTCCTTAGGGTGAGTCAATATTATCAATCCCATTGATTGTTGTTAGTGATGTGTAGATATTGTAGCTTTTGCTGTTTCAAACCTGGATGCTTTTTTTTTTGTAAGTACCAAAACTGGATGCTTTTTTTTTTTGTAAGTACCAAAACTACAACGAAAAGACTGCAGAACAAGAGTCAAACAGAAATGAAACTAGTGAAGTTAGAAAGGATTCATGTAATAGTATTTATTTAGAGGATATTATTTTATGACATAGAAGATTAGGACATCCATATTTCTTGCATCTGAAACGTTTTAAGTCTGCTTTATTTGGGAATATAAATCCAAAAGTGATTCTGTGTGAAATATGTTAGTTAGCTAAAAACACTTAACACAATTATCTTGCAAAAATCTACAAAACCATTTAATCTTGTCCATGCTGACATTTTGGGGCCCTTCAAGGTTAACAAATGTCAATGGTGGAAGATGGTTTGTGACTTTTGTAGATGACAATACAAGATTTTTTTTTTTGGTGTATCTTCTCAAAAATAAATCTGAAGGAGGGAGTATTTTTAAGAATTACTCTAGTCTTATTAAGAATCAGTTGGGATGTACCATCAAGACCTTAAGATCGGATAATAGGGCAGAATACTTGGATGAACCAATTAAACCTTTTATGTATGTAAATGATACTTATCATCAGACATTTTGTGCTTATACACCTCAACAAAATGAAATAGCTGAGAGAAAAACAAACATTTATTTGAAGTGACCAGGACTTTAATGTTTACTATGAAAGTTCCTAAGTTCTATTGGAAGGAGACTGTCCTAAGAGCCACATACTTGATTATCAGAATGCCTTGTAGGATCTTATCTTTCAAGGCCCTAGGAGGTCTTTCTGGATGCATTTTCTCATACTAACCTATTATCTGAATTGCCTTTTAAACTATTTGGATGCACTGCGTATGTACATATATAGTTTCATCTAAGAGGTAAGTTGGATCCTAGATCTGTTAAATTCATATTTGTGTTATATTCAAGATCATAGAAGGGTTATAAAGGTTATTGCCTTAGTAAAAGAAAGGTGTATGCTACTCTAGATGTAACCTTTGATGAGAAGCACGCTTTCTATGATAAGCTTAGTATTTTAGAAGGCTCAAGCGAAGTACGAAATGTTTTCTGGAGTATAATAGATATTGTACATAATTATTTGAAGAATGTAGTATATGAAGAAATGAAAGCCTTAGTGAACAATCAGACTTGGAAAGTTGTACCTAGAGTTGAAGGTGTTAAGCCAATAGCGTGTGAGTCGGTGTTTACCATTAAATGTAATTCAAATGGCTCTGTAAGTAGATATAAAGTAAGGTTAGTAGCTAAAGGATTTACAAATGTATGGCATTTCACATGTGGCTTGAATATAGTTAGAATCATTTTTTTTAATTGGCAGTGAACCTAGACTGAGAATTGTGTCAACTAGATGTAAAAAAATACTTTTTTAAATAGAGAATTATAAGAGGAAGTATACATGTATATACAAGCAAGATTTTGAAAACCAGGAAAATTATGATAAAGTCTGTAGATTAAAAAAGTCCCTATATGGTCTAAAACAATCACCAAGGACTTGTTTGAAGAAATTCACACAAAATGTAAAGGAACAGAAATGTATCCAAAGCAATAGCGATAATACTTTGTTTACAAGGGTGTCAGAAGAAGGATAACTTGATGTTTTGATAGTATATGGAAGTTGCTAGAAACAAAAAAGGTCTTTGTATATATCAAAGAAAATGTATTAGACTTTCTTAATGAGATTAGAATGGTTGGTTGCAAGCCTGCCATTACTCCAGTTGAACCTAGACATAAACATAGAGAGTTATGAGATACTACACCTACTGATACACTGAGATATCAAAAACTCGTTTGAAAATTAATTTATTTGTCTTATACTATACCTGATGCCTGTTATGCAGTGAGCTTTGTTTGTTAATTTATACATGCCTACTAATGAACATTTACAAGCTGCATTAAGAATACTTAGGTACTTAAAAAATGCACCTGGACAAGGGTTGTACTTTAGAAGAAACACAGACATGGCTCTTCAGATTTTTACAAATATAGATTGGGCTGGATCAAGGATAGACATGCGATCAACAATAGGATATGAAACATATTTACGAGGCAATCTAGTCACCTGGACAAGAATGAAATAATTTATTGTTTCTAGAAGTGGTGTAGAAGCAGAATTGAGGACATATGCACTTGGAGTTTGTGAGACTATGGTTGAAAAGAGTACTTGAATACCTTGGAAAATTATGCTACCTGTAAGGGCTTTCTATGATAATATATCAGCTACAAACATGGCAGAGAACCTTGTTCAACATAACAAATCAAAACATGGTTAAATTGATAGGCATTTCATTAGAGACAAGATGGAGGACAAAGTGATCAACGTTGAGCATGTTTCATCTGAAGATCAAGTGACTGATATCCTAGCTAAACCTGTCTTCACCAAGATTTTTTTGGATTTTGTTGTCCAAGCTTAGTTGTATGATATATACAACTAAGCTTGATGAGTATAGAAATACACACTGTAAATTGCACAGAATACACTGGATATAACTATGGGCACACACTCTGAATAATTAAATCATACACATGTACATACATAGTAGAAATACACTTGTAAACACGTTATACACTTAGATAAATCACTGGTGTAGTGACTAAAGTATCATAGTCGTTATAATCCAAATAGAGCCGCTAGCTTATTAACTGTTGTCGGTTTGGGACATTTGCTACCTCACTCTTCAGCCTTATACAAGGTTTTACTCTTATATATTTTGAGTCTTAACTTGATGAATAATATATTCACAATTCTCATAACTTGAATACCTTTTTGGCGTGATAATCTAGGTTTTCACCTATTCCTATATCTGCTATATCGGGTACTGGAACTGGAGAGCTTCTTGATCTTGTTTGCTCAGGACTAATGAAAGTTGAGGTACTATTTTATTCTCTGCTCGGGGATTTTTTTTCTTCTGTTGTTGCCATAGGGCGTTCTTTTCTGCATGTTCTCCAAAGTGAAACCTTTTGGCACCCTATTTTCTACTACTGTGAGCATTAATATTGCAATATAATCAACAGTTTTGGCGCTTCTACTGTTCGCTCTAACAATATTTGGAAGCTTTTTACATGCAAAGTTTTTACCCTTTTTGTACCCGTTCTTCCTCTGAAGCATGATTATTTTCCACCTTTTAGTTTTTGTTACGTCAGAAAAATAATATGCAATGTTTATTTTTTATTTATATTTTTTTTGCATGTCTTTCTGTGGAAGTATTTGCCTTCGAAATAATTCTGAATGAATCTCTTTCATTCTATTTCTGAATTTCTATGCTATCTCCCCTTTCCTTAAAGAATAAAATAACTGGACTTTCAGGAAATTCGTTGACCATGTTAACAGGAGTCTGAGGCTTTTGATGTTCAAGAAGATTATGTTCCTGCAATTGCAATTGTTGGGCGTCCAAATGTGGGAAAAAGCAGCATCTTGAATGCATTAGTGAGAGAGGACAGAACAATTGTTAGTCCAGTTAGTGGTACTACTCGTGATGCTATTGACACAGAGTACTTTGCATCTGATGGTCAGGTATGTGGTTTCTTGAATAAAAAGCTTGTGTGGTTTGTGTTGCTTCTTTCATCTTGCGTTGTTTTGTTCTCCAGTTACTTTCTATCATGACCTCCGAGAAGGGAATTCCTAGCGAACCAATTTGAAAAAGTAGGCTGTTCTTTAGATTGAAGCTTGGGTCGCTAGTCACGCTGATAAAAAGTGAAGGAATCTGCTTTTTAAAATTTAATCGCACTAGTTCTTTTCTGAAGTTTGATATAGTTTGCAATCTTGCTTGGTGGCGTAAGTCCCCTCTTGGAGCTTCTTATGCTGTCGGCTAAGAATAGGACTTCCTTTTTTCCTTTTAAATTAAAATTTAAGTACAGTACTTCTAACTTTCATTTGCCTTCTTTTGCTGTAACAGCTTTGTATTTCATCTGCTAAGAATCTTGTATATTTCTCTCTGCAGAAATTTCATCTAATCGACACAGCTGGTATCAGAAAGAGAGGTTCTGTTGCTTCATCAGGTAGCACAACGGAAGCTTTGTCTGTAAAGCGAGCATTTCGTGCTATTCGTCGTTCTGATGTTGTCGCTCTTGTAATTGAGGCTATGGCGTGTATCACCGAACAGGTAGAGTATTTGTGCTTTCAGTAGTTTATAGTAACTTGGGAAGGCTTGCTTGACTGACCTAATTAAAATGTTTTAGACCACTAATTTGACTTCATAATGGCACAACACTTGACTTTGGTTTCATATCTTTTGCAGCACTCTTTTTTCTTTTTCTTTTTTTTATTTTTCAATTATTTCTTGATTGACCTGCGTTAGATCAGTTGGTTTGCATTATTCAATTATCTGTGATGAAATAATCAAATGAGAGACTTGGTAGCAACTGAGAAAAAGTTTGCCAGACTGATGCAATCGACTCCATCTGACTGTTAGGATGTCAAAATTGCTGAAAGAATAGAGAAAGAAGGGAAGGGTTGCCTAATAGTTGTGAACAAGTGGGATACAATTCCTAACAAGAACCAGCAAACAACAGTACATTATGAGCAAGATGTAAGAGAGAAGCTTCGGCTTCTTACTTGGGCTCCTATTGTCTATTCAACAGCACTTGCTGGGCATAGCGTTGACAAGTATGTTTCGGACCTGTTTATCTTGATTGTGCTCTCAGTTTGGCCTCTTTATGAATTTCAGGCGTTCTCGATTGTTCTTTTAACCCCTTATGTATCACCTGAGATTTAACTCAAAGCATTTAACTTGAGATTGTTTTATTCTAGTTTAGGGTTTAATTACGTCAGATTCTAAATCTGGTTGATTCTTGCTTTAATTTGGTCTTCCCTGCTCTGCCTGACATCTGTGCAAGGCTACAAATGTCTGTATCTTTTCATGGAGGATGTGTAAATTATGGGATTGAGATACCCTTCCACTTGGGACCATTCTGAAACTAGATAGTTGTTATAATACAGGGTAGGAACTGTCTGCATGAGTTTTCTGATAGTCTTATTCAACATAAGAAAGGAATGCTGAATTATGGTTATTGCTAAGTCACTAGGAAAACAGAAATCCGATACTCTAGGACTTACTATAGAAAATTCCTTTAGGTGTATCGGAACCAAAGTTTAGCTAAGACTTGTGTCGAAAAAAGATAGATAGGAGAGACAACAAAATGGCAAATGTCCTTTTTTTTTTTTTTTTGTAATTTGCAGATGTCAACTTTGCTAGGATCTTAAAATTTTCTTTCTAGTTATCTTCACATGGTTTATTATCACCAAAGGGAATAGGTAGATATCCTGAAGAAAAGATTCAAGTATGAAGGTTCTGTTCTTGTCATCAGCAGAAAAAAAAAAAAAACAACACTTGTTCAGGTGCCGCAAAAGTTTCTAACAAGAAACGAACTTGTTGATTAGTTAATTCTTCTGCTATTATTTTGAAGGTATCCTCCTTAGACAATCATTAACCCCATTACTAGATTAGGAGATGCATTTGTTTCTCTCTGATTGTTGAAAAGTTTGCAGATGGGTTTGAATATTCTGACTTGCATCTATTTTTGCTTATACTGCATAAGTTGAGCATGGATAGCTGACCTTTGAAGGTGATATTGGAAAACCAAGAAAGTCCTTGTTCTAGAACCCTGCTACATGTAAAAATTCTGCATTTGTTACCTTTCTTGTAATTTAGGAACAGAAGTAAGTTCATGCAAGCTGAAAGGTTCCTAATGGTCCATAAAGGTAGCATCTACTTTTTGGATTCTGGATGTGCCTAGGAGTTAACTTTTAGTGCATTGCAGAATTATTGCTGCTGCTGATATCGTCGAAAAAGAGAGATCAAGAAGATTGACTACATCAATTCTGAATCAGGTGGTGCATGAATCTGCTGTCTTCAAGCCGCCTCCTAGGACTAGAGGTGGGAGGAGAGGACGTATATATTACTGCACGCAGGTACTTGGAGAATAGTGGAATAGATTAGCTTTTTTACTCGTGGGTTCTCTTACGTTTTGGCACTCAAGTGGGCCTTGATTCAATGTGCAGGCAGCAATTAGGCCACCCACCTTTGTGTTCTTTGTTAATGATGCAAAGCTATTTCCTGAGACATACAGGCGTTATATGGAAAAGCAATTGAGATCAGGTGCAGGATTTGCAGGCACTCCAATTAGGCTTTTATGGCGGAGCAGAAGGAAAATGGAAAAGGATGATCATGATAGTAAGATGACAAGTTTGTATTACGTTTATCTTTCTGCTGTTTGGTTTACTACTCATATATCTTTGGCTAAATGATCTAAGATGGTTCATTTTTGGATTTAAAATTAATTGCTATTGTCACATAGGGTGTTCAAAGAAGAAAACTGTTGATATGTTTCACGATTGCAAATAGTTTGATCTAAGGAGTGTTTAATGCACCAGACTGCTACAGCTCTGACATTTGGCAAAGTGTATCGTTTTTGACACGTCACATAGCGATTCATCTGGTGCTACGAGGATTCTTTCGGTTCATGGAGGAGATGAAAGTTCCTCTTTTTTTCTTTCTACTTATGGAAGGAACTATTATGGTGCAGTCTTTTTTTTTTTTTTTTTTTTTTTTT
>AP025049.1:31007830-31054977 GCA_036186865.1 Eustoma russellianum | reverse complement strand
TTTTTTTTTTTTTTTTTTTTTTTATGCACGAAACGGACAGGACCAAAACCATTTTATTTAGACACTAGCCGTCTGCTTATTCTTAATTTTAAAATGTAGTACGTGCCCTTTTGGAAATCACAGCAATTAATGAAGAGTACCTGTAGCGCCCCGCTCCCGAACCCTAGTACCGGGAACAGTACGCCCGCCGTATCTCACTAAGGAGAATACAAAGCGTCGAATCAATTTCCAACATGTACGAAAAGACGTAGAAATTTTTCTCGCGGAAACGTAATACCATAACACTAATTCATATGAATAAAGAACAATCCTCCATAAAAACAATAAATATGTCACGACAATAAGTCGACACGCTAGCATCTAGAGTCTATCGTACTAAACAAGGTGATATCCGATGTGATCCCAACAAAACAAAGACGAACAGTCGCAGGGTCTTCTAGTATCCTAGGCGCGACCATCAGTCTGCACACTCCACCGTATCAGCCCCGTCCTCAACAAAGACGTAGTCATAAGTCTCTTCCTGCTCACCTGGTGGGGGGGAAGTAGGGGTGAGTGACTGGGAAATCACTCAGTAGGCACCTGCCTCCAAGTAGTACAAGACGAGCATCCAAAAATGATATAACACATAGCACGTAAAACATGATATCACATAAGCACATGAAAGAATGCGGAAATTAATTCACTCCAGATAGAGAATGCGCAACATCGTGATGTATGTCCTACTATGCATGTCACACGCAACAAAGTCATGTCACACAGAATGCCGATATCTCCACCGTGCAATGCATGAACCCGGGTCCTACTGAGTGGCTGCAGGTCGTACACCCCACAGTCACCATACTGAGTGTGTGTGGCCGCGCCACCGCACACCATCCTGAGTGTCGTGGCCTCGCCACCGTACACCATCCTAAGCGCCCGTGACCCGTACGTCACGACCCGCAATCATGCAATGCACGTGCCATGAATGCAAACAACACAATCGTCTGAGGCCCCTGGCCCATCCTCACCATCCTCCGACACTCAAATCTAGGTTCATTTAATGATCGTCTGAGGCCCTTGGCCCATCCTCACCATCCTTCGGCGCTCAATTTTATTATCCGAGTAATGATTTAATGTTGTTTGACGTTAAACTTATTTTTCCATGGCTTGTATATATTTATGGTGCATTTTCTATATTTTTCCTCATTTTTCTCTAATTTATTTCTATTTATTACCCAATTATCCAATTTAAATAAATTATCACAATTAATGAACTTTAGTAAAAATAATTTAATCTCAGCATTTTATAATTTCTGGAATTTATATATAATTTTCTGATTTTATTTATATTTTTTCTATAATTATTACTATTTAAAATTAATTAAATAACCTTTCTAGAATTTCCAGAAATTTCAGAATTATATTATTATTATTATTATTATTTCGTTTAATTGTGCCAGCCAACTGGGCCCAGTCCGTTGGCCATTCGGCCCGGCCCGCGGTCGGCTCAATAGATTATTTTATTTTATTTTATATATATTAAGTAAGTGAGTCAGACCTACGCACAATCGGCTCGCTACACAGAAATTTGATGAAAATAATTTAATTTCAGTATTTTATAATTTCTGAAATTTATTTATAATTTTCTGATATTTACTTATATTTTTCCTATATTTAATACTATTTTTAATCAATTAAATAACATTAATAAAATAAGCCCTAGAAATTCTTTTGATATCAAATTCATCCCTAACATCAAATTACATAGACGCAGAGCACGCCATAACCTTCTGCGCATTCCACAGGCTCAAAACAAAATTTATACTATTTTTATTATCAAATTTTTCCCTAAAATCAAAATGTTTTACTATTTTGATTATCAAATTTTTTCCTAAAATCAAAAATCCAAACCATAGCCTTCTGCGCATTCCACAGGCTCAAAACAAAATTTATACTATTTTAATTATCAAATTTTTTCCTAAAATCAAAATGTTTTACTATTTTGATTATCAAATTTTTTCCTAAAATCAAAAATCCAACCCACGCAAAACCACAGAAATCACACGCATTCAACAGAAATCAAATACATTCCACAGTAATCAAAAACTCATGCTTTTCACAGATTAAGCAACATAGTATAGATTTCAACAATTAAAAACAACAAAACACGTAATATATCACCAAAGCATGCTTGAATTTGTACCAATTGGAGGGGAAAAAGGAACCTACCTGGATTG
The DNA here is from genome assembly GCA_036186865.1 of Eustoma russellianum. NCBI lineage: Eukaryota > Viridiplantae > Streptophyta > Magnoliopsida > Gentianales > Gentianaceae > Eustoma > Eustoma russellianum. The sequence continues at coordinate 31,052,761 of AP025049.1, read as the reverse complement.
CAGACAAAAGTACGCGATTGAAATACCCGGTCGCCTTCTCTCCCTTTCCTTTCCTTCTCTCTTCTTCCTTCCTCTTCTCCCTTTCTCCTTCTTCTCCTCTTCCCTTCTACTGCCGCCTCCTCCTTCCTGCGCAATCGTTTTTATTTTAACCGATTGTTTTTTTGCCACTTCTCCTTTTTATTATTAACTTGTGTGATACTGGGGGGATTCGGTTATCCCCCCACGTTCTACTTTTTTTTTGTTTTATTTTTTTGTTTTATTTTATTTATTGTTATCATTATCTATATTTTTTTAAAAAATTGTTTATTCTTATCCTCACTATTTCTTTAAATACTACTATTATCCTTATCTTTATTCTACATTTATTTTATGCCTAACTTCTATTCATACACTATACACTTTTAACATTTATACCATAGTTATAAAGTTCTTGTACATAACGAGTTGCTGCGATTAATCCAATTAACGAGTACTTAATTATTATTATTTTATTTTATTTTTTGTTTAACCCATAATGACTACTTCGAAAATTTCCGGGTATAACATCCTACCCACCTTACAAGAAGTTTCGTCCTCGAAACTTGTCGTGCCTTATACGAAGAGTTAGGGTGTGCTCCCGCATCTGATCCTCTAATTCCCAAGTCGCTTCGTTCTTCCTATAATTGCTCCATTGCACTTTGACATACGGAATGATTTCTCCTCCACAACTCTTGGTCCTTGCGGTCTATGATCCGGACAGGGCTTCTTCGTATGACGCGTCCGGTTGGACTCTCAAAGGCAACGCATCCAGTACGTGAATCAAATCTTGAAAGTACCTTCTTAACTGAGAAACATGGAATATGTTTCGCACTTGGGACATAGTCGGAGGTAACGCCAATCGGTAAGCTAACAAACCAATCCTTTTGAATATCTCTTAAGGCCCACTGTACTGCGGCCTCGGCTTACCCTATAAACTAAAACGTGCCACCCCTTCATAGATGACACTTTCCGATAGGCCTTTTCTCCGACAGTAAACTCCCGAGGACGCCTCTTCGAATCTGTCCAACTCTTATCTCTGTCTTAGGCAACCTTAAGCCTTTTCCGAATCAACTATATCTTCTCCTTAGTCTGCTCAACCAGTTCTGGACCGATATTAGTACGCTCTCCAACTTCTCCCCAGTGAACAAGGGTCCTGCACTTTCGCCCATAGTGCGTCTCGAATGGTGCCATGCTGATGGCGCTATGGTAACTTTTGTTGTAGGAGAACTCAATCAATTCGATCGTACCACCCCAATTCCTTCTGGAGTCTAGTACGCGAGCCCTCAACCTGTCCACAAGAGTATCAACCGTCCTCTCTGACTGTCCATCGGGCTGAGAATGAAAATGCAGTGCTCAACCGTAGCTCCGTCTATTGTATATATCAGCATACACGAGTTTTAATATGTGTTCTCATTTTAATTATTACGTTGTTAAACATGTTTGGTATAGACATATAGTACGTTGTGTATCATTATTTTGAACACATGCATGACTTATGTATCATGTGTAGCTCATGAATTCACAACCGTTATCTGCAGTTTGTCACATGCATTATGTTTATTTTGTTTGTTAGTTGAGTTTTAAGCAGTACACGCGCTAAGCGCGTTAATTCTAGTCTTTGTTTATCGTGATCTCTATTTTTGTACTTATGTTAGTCGTTAATATTTTTTGTTACATATACTATATATATATATATATATATATATATATATATATATTTTGTACTAGCTTATCTTATTGTTGTATAAATATCGTTATATATATTATTCAGAAGGAATGCAAAAGTGCATAGATTTTATTGTAATGTAACTATATATAATTTATTTGGGCGTTCAAGTATGGATATTGTTACAGCCCGGAAAATTCGTTATGTAGTATCAACCTTTAATACCGTAAACATAATCTCATAGGTGTATGATTCATTTGCAAATATATTATAAATGTTTGAATCCACACAATAAAAGCTCAAATTAACTTAGTTAGTAACAACTTAAACTATTAGTAAAAATTAAATCAAAAAGAAATACATGACACAACAATATTATGCTACCTTAAATAAAAAGAAAATAAAATACATACATAAAAGAAAAAGAAAAAGGAAAATGAAAAAGAAGGTGAAGACAACTTGTCTCACACTTTAAATATTTAACATTAAAAAATAGCATGCTTAGGAATCTTGTCATAATACCCATCCATTACACCCATACTTGTCTAAAGGTTGTCTCCCACCCCATTTTTCACCATCATGGCCGGCCACCCTTAGAAGAAAGTAGGAAAGATTATTTTTTTTCTTTTAACCCCTCAAATAATGCATCTTCAATCTACAAATTCCATACTACCCCCCAAGAAAACCCAACAAACATTCCAATTCCCTCCTTACACCCCTCTTGGCCGAAAGTTAGAGCTTCAACAAGGAGAAGATTTTCTTCTCCTTTCTTCACACCAACATCACTCAAATCAAGTACTACGAACACTCCATCAACTAAGAAAGATTCAAGAAGGGTGTAGCATCTAGGATCAAAGACAATCAAGGTAAGAACTTTATGAAGTTTAAGTTTGATTCTTCCATATATAGTTAGTTTCATAAGTTGCTCACTAACCCTTCATTTAAACCTTAAAAACCATGCATACAAGGAAGCAAGGAAGAAGAACTCTCTTCCAAACAAAGTGAAGGAACCATCATCTAAGTGTAAGAAAAGTGAACCAAGGCAAGTACTCTTCCTAGATCCTTCATGGCTTTGCAATTCATAAATATTTATGTTTATATCAAAGTTGGATCATCATGTATTATGTATAAGATTCTCTTTTCAAGAAAGTATAGATCTATATTGAGTGTTAAGTATATATAGATATATATACACTATATATATACGCACATTAAATATATATATATTTACACTATATATAGCACGCATACATATATATAAATAAGTATGTTGATATATATATGTATGTATAAGTGTATAGATCTACATACAAGTAAGTATAGATGTAGAAATGTATATACATACACTACATATACACGCACGCAAAATACATATATATACACTATATATATAGTACGCATACATATATCCATATTATAAGTATGTATGTTGATATATATATATATATATATATATATATATATGTATAAGTGTATAGATCTACATATATAAATATGTGTAGATGTATAAAGGTATATTAATATACTCATTTGGCTTTGAATATCAATGTATATATATATATATATACACATTCGGTTTTGATGTATATATATATATATACATACGGTTTATATATATATATATGTATATATATTTATATATATATACATACATATGTATAGGTGTATAGATCTATGTATGTGCATATACGGATCTATATGAATATATACATATGTGTAATATATATTTTAAAGAAAGGGAATGAATAAGTATTTGTGTATTACCTACTATATAGTAAAAGATTTTATAAATGTATATATAGTATATATATATGTTCGGCTATTAAGAGCCTTGATGACAAAATGATTTCATTATATTTTGTACAAGTATATATATTTATATATGATGAATATGTTGAACTATGAAAATGAATAAGTTTTAGATACTATACAATATATCATAAAATGATTTATATACATATATTCCATATGTATATATTCGGCCTTTAGGCTTGATAACAAAATGATTTTACCATATTTTATAAAATATATATATGCATTTATGATGAATATGTTAAACTATGAAAATGAATAAGTTTTAGATATTACATAATATATCACAAAATGACTTATATATGTATATAGTATGTACATATATGTTCGACCCTTAGGCCTTAGTAACAAAGATGATTTCATCATATTTTATAAGTATATATGTATATATGATGAATATGCTAAGATATGAAAATGAATAAGTTTTGGATATTATATAATATAGCATAAAATGATTTATATATATATATATACATCATGTATATACATTCGGCCCTTAGGCTTGGTGACAAATGATTTTATTATATTTTTACACAAATACATATGTATATATGATGAATATGTTAAGTTATGAAAGTAGGCTAAGTATGTAGTTTATGTATTATGTTATGAAAAGTATGAAATTTAATGTATAAGTATGATATGTTACATGTTATGTATAATAATATAGGTAGGTTATGATAAGATATAGGTTATGAAATCTAAGATGAAATGTTAAACTAATAAGAAATTTCATGATATAGGCATGTAAGTATGAATTATGATAAGCATGTATGGAATAGATGATACCGAATTATTGTATGATGATAATGGAGAAAAAGAGGCTGTTTTGGTGTGATGACCGAATGGTAGGCAAAAATGATATTTTTGTTTAAGTTGTGATATGTAGAAGAAAATTAAGTAAGCGATGTTACTAGTGGTAGCATGGCAAGATACCGTGTTTGATGGAGTCTCACTTGCATGAAAACAAGATTTGCAAAGTATGTTGTCACATTTCATGTTTTAAAAAGTTCATATGCATAAGAATAATGAACACGAGACGATTGATTCCAATGACCCATGTTATGTTATGATCATGTTATGTTATGTTATGTTGTAGCGCTGTCCTGACATCGGGACCGGAGTGGTAGATGTCAGGGGCCCATGTTTACGTTATGGCTGAGTGTAACACCGGGTCTGGGACACGGGATCTTAGTCATAATGCGTCACCATTAGTACATGTACTTATGTTCATGATATTATGTTGTACATGTACTATATGGGGAATCATTCGGTATGTCGTGCGTTATTATTCTTATGAAAAGTCCTATAGCCAACGATGAAAATGTTATGTATTCATGTTATGAAAATGTCATGTTATGCAAGTTATGAAAAGTCATGTTTACGGAAAGTCATTTTATGAAAAGCCATGTTTTATGCATCATGTCATGATCATGTCCCTTAAATGAGGATTAGAATATTTGTACGAACCTTATGCCTTAAGACGATTAGGAAAGATCAGGCACATAGATGTGATGAATGCAAGTTATGACTTTTGTGTAAGATGAATTAGTATTCAAGTATGAAAGGTGTACTAAAGATATGTTGAGGAAGAATGATATGACCTCTCAGGTATGAAATAAAATCTTATGTTCTGTTTTATTCTTAAATAATGCTGCCATTTGTAAATGAAAATGTAATTATATATATGTTGTTACTTTATCACTATTTGTCAACCCATGTATGATTCACATGAAGTATCTATAAAGAATACTTGCTGAGCGATTAAAAGACGGTGGTTATCGCTCATACTTGCCTCTTAACATTTCAGAGAACAGGGACCCTGATGCCGTGTTCATTGAGGAGGAACCTCAGATAGAGTATCCGTAAGTGAAGATATAGGCTGAAGAGATGTACCTGTTGTGTGAGCTTTATTTTATGTTGATGTAATAAAGTTCTTGTGAGAAACTGTATTTGAGGTTGTGTGGATTTGAACGGTTTGTAATAACATTATGTATGTTGTGGGTTTGTTTAAAGATGCTTCCGCTATATCGATTACAATTCATGTTGACATGCACATGTATGGTATCGACGCCTTGTACTCTATGGAGTAGAGTATGGCGGGTGCACTGAACCGGAACTCTGGTTTCGGGCGGGGTGCTACAGTTGGTATCAGAGAATGGCTCTAGATCCACGGCGGGAACAGTAAAGTAAGCATTTAGAAGTTAAGTGATGATCCTAGAATTTAAGTTGTGATCTTGGACCAAGAGTGATATCCCTAGATTAGAATCCTTAGAATAGTTAGGGATAGTTAAATAACATTTAAAGGTTTTGCTCGGATTATTAAGTTCACAAATAAAAAAAAAATTACAATTCTGAATTAGTCAAGAAAACAAATTAATTTCAATTATAAATTATTACTAATGATGCTGTATTCAATAGGATGTCTCCACGACCTAGAGGAAGACCGCGTGCTGACAGACCTGCACAGTTACCCCCTCCTCCACCACCACAGATACCCCAGCAGACAGGATCTGTTCCATTTTACACTGAACAGGTGCCTCCACCCCCACAGCAACAGGGTCAGGGAGATTTTCAGCAGGCTGTTCTGCAAGCTTTGGTACAGATAGGACAGGCGGTAGGTAACAACGGCCACCAGAATCATGCGACACCTCCACCGCCACCGCCACCACCTCTACCACAGTAGGGTACTCGTTTCTTTTACGGGGAATTGAAGAAGGCCCGTATTCCTAACTTTGAAGGTGGATCTGACCCTGACATAGCCGAGAAATGGCTAAAAGAAGTACAGAATAATTTTGAGCTGATTCAAATACCAGAGGAGATAAAAGCTCAGGTTATCAAGCCTTTTCTGACTGGTGAAGCCGATGAATGGTGGACCACTAATTTGCAGCATTTGCCAGCTCCAATTACTTGGGAACGATTTTTGAGAGAGTTCCGCAAATTCTACATTCCACCATCAGTTACCTTGAAGAAAATAGGGATGTTTGAGTCTTTAATGCAGACATCAGGAATGACAGTGGCGGACTATGCCAACCGATTTACCGCATTGGGAAGATATGTTCCAGCAATTATGGGAGATGAACAACTGAAAATGATTAAGTTTGAAAGAGGACTGAACCCACGCATTCGCACCTGGATTGTGAATGCCAACCCGAAGGATTTTGGTGAATTGCTGGATGCCTGTTACCGAGTAGAAAGGGACATCATCAGGCGTGATTCTGACAGCCGAGGCAAAAGGCCCCAAGAGTTTGGAGATGGCCAATCCAGTAAGTGGACTAAAACTGCTAAAAGAGACGGTGGACGTGCACCACAACCAAATTTTCAGCCACCGAAGCCACTACCACCCCCACAGGTAGCTACGATACCTAAGTGTGCCACTTGTCAGCGACAACATAGGGGAGACTGTTTATTGAAGACTGGAGCATGTTTCAATTGTGGAAAGACTGGACACATGATCAGAGATTGTCCTGAACCCAGGAAGGGACCTCAGAGGGCCGCACCTCAGCAGAGAGATGGCCCAAGGGCCAATGCCAGAGTACATGTGATGACAGATGAGGAGGTTCTGGAAGCCCCAGACGTGGTGACAGGTATTATTCATTTTGAAAAGTTTATGATATTATCTGCTTGATTTGGAATTGCATATTTGAATTATGAACTGCCTCAGGTGTCATATTAATAAACAACATACCTGCCAACGTATTATTTGATAGTGGTGCAAGCCATTCCTTTGTATCGAAAAGGTTTGCTAAGAACCTTGATAGTTGTCCGACTAGACTGGATACGCCTTATCGCGTTCAGGCAGCGGGTGATCAAGTAATCATTTCACATCATATATATAAGAATTGCGAGATAGAAATGGGAGGACAGAAGTTCGAAGTTACCCTAATTCCTATACAGATTGGGGATTTCGACCTTATTCTAGGCATGGATTGGTTATTCAAACACCATGCCTACATTGATTGTCGTGGTAAGCGTGTTATGATTAAGGATCCAATGCGAGAAGAAGTGATTTATCAAGGGAACTCCAAGATGAAAAAGATACCACAGAATATTTATCTGACAGCAGCAAAAGCTTTTCGATCACTGAAGAAGGGTAGCGAGGGATTCCTTGTGTACGCTCTTGGCAAGGATTCCGAGACCCCATCAATTGACAGTATTCCAGTAGTCAAGGAGTTCACAGATGTATTTCCAGATGATCTACCAGGTTTACCTCCGGACAGGGAGATTGAATTTGAGATTAATGTCGTTCCAGGAGCTGAACCAATCTCAAAGGCACCATATAGAATGGCCCCAGCCGAATTAAAGGAATTGAAATCACAATTGCAAGAATTGATAGATAAGAAGTTTATACGGCCAAGTGTATCACCATGGGGAGCTCCAGTGTTGTTCGTTAAGAAGAAAGATGGCAGCATGCGACTCTGCATCGATTATCGAGAGCTGAAAAAGATCACTATCAAAAATAGATATCCACTGCCTCGAATCGACGATTTGTTCGATCAATTAAGGGTAAGTAATTTGAATAATTACATAACAAGTATATAACTATTATAAATATCAATACAATTTTTCGTACAGGGAGCTAAAGTATTCAGCAAGATTGACCTTCGCTCTGGTTACCATCAATTAAAGATCAAGTCGGAAGATATCGCTAAGACTGCTTTTCGTACAAGATATGGACATTATGAGTTCTTAGTGATGCCATTTGGATTGACCAACGCGCCCGCAGCATTCATGGATTTGATGAACACAGTATTTCGGGATCAGTTGGATAAGTTCGTGGTAGTATTTATTGATGATATTCTAATATACTCACCGGATGAAGAGACCCATGCAGAACATCTAAGAATAACCCTGAATGTATTAAAAAGGAAGCAGTTATATGCTAAACTCAGCAAGTGCGAATTTTGGCTCCATAGTGTTGCATTTTTGGGTCATGTTGTGTCTAAGAATGGTATCTCAGTAGACCCCAAAAAGATTGAGGCTATTACGGAATGGCCGAGGCCGACAAATGTGACTGAGGTCAGGAGTTTTTTAGGACTGGCAGGTTATTATCGGAAGTTTGTTGAGGGATTCTCACGGATTGCAGTTCCATTAACTCGATTGACGCAGAAAAAGACGCGATATGATTGGACTTCTGATTGCGAACAAAGCTTCACCGAATTAAAGAAGAAATTGACATCGGCACCGGTATTAGCACAACCAATATCAGGAGAGGGATTCGTGGTATATAGCGACGCATCGAAGAATGGACTAGGTTGTGTATTAATGCAGAAAGAACGAGTAATCGCATATGCGTCAAGACAGTTGAAACCCTATGAACAGAATTATCCTACTCATGATCTGGAATTAGCGGCAGTTGTATTTCCGCTTAAAATATGGAGACATTATTTATACGGAGAGAGATGCGAAATCTATACGGATCACAAGAGTTTGAAATATCTTTTCACCCAAAAAGAACTAAACATGAGGCAGCGAAGATGGTTGGAGTTGATGAAAGACTATGATCTCGCTATCCATTATCATCCGGGTAAGGCGAATAAAGTGGCAGATGCATTGAGTAGGAAGTCAAGCCATGCTAGGCAGACGCCTCTAGAGAGAGAGATAGCCGAGTTTGGATTGGATGTGGTTGACTCAACTGCAAATATTCTGGCTAAATTAATGATCACTCCCACTTTAATTGATAAGATTAAAGAGGCGCAAAAGAATGATTCTGAGTTAATGACCATTGTCAAGCAGTTTGAAGAACGACCGGTGAAGGATTTTCAGTTGCATAATGATGGCAGTCTTTGGTTCAAAGGGAGATTGTGTGTGCCAAACATTTATGGAATTAAAAGAGAGATTATGACAGAAGCTCACAACTCACGGTTATCTATACATCCGGGAGCAACAAAGATGTATCAGGATCTTAAAAGAAATTATTAGTGGAACGGCATGAAGCGTCACATTGCGGAGTTTGTGGAGAGATGTCATATTTGTCAACAAGTTAAAGCAGAACATCAGAGGCCGGCAGGACTATTACAGCCATTAGAGATTCCGGAGTGGAAATGGGAGCATATTACGATGGATTTTGTTACTGGACTTCCTAAGACTCGTAATGGTAATGATGCGATTTGGGTGATCGTGGATCGTCTCACTAAATCGGCACATTTCTTATCCATGTCAATCCAGACATCCATAGAAAAGCTGGTGAGTATGTATATGAATGAGATAGTTAGCCTACATGGAACACCTGTCAGTATCGTGTGCGATAGAGATCCACGTTTTACTTCGCGATTTTGGAAATCTTACCAAAATGCCATGGGTACCGAACTCCGGATGAGTACAGCATTCCATCCGCAGACCGATGGACAGTCAGAACGTACCATACAAACATTGGAAGATATGCTACGCGCTTGCACTTTAGATTTCAAGGTTAGCTGGGACAAATCAGTGAAGTTGATTGAATTCTCTTACAATAACAGCTATCACAGTTCTATAGGTATGGCACCGTTTGAAGCATTATATGGAAGAAAGTGTCGATCTCCGTTGTACTGGGATGAGGTTGGCGAGAGAGCCATTATGGGCCCAGAACTGGTAGAAAAGACATTGGGGAAGATTAAAATGATACGTGAAAGGTTGAAGGCTGCACAAGATCGAAGCAAAAGCTGGGCAGATACAAAGAGACGACCGATTGAGTTTGATGTAGGTGAGAAAGTATATTTGCGAGTTTCACCGACTAAAGGCGTGAGTAGATTTGGGATTAAAGGGAAACTGAGCCCTAGATTTATTGGCCCTTATGAGATACTAGAGAAAGTTGGGACTGTTGCATACCGGTTGGCCTTACCTCCTACATTATCTCAGGTTCATAATGTGTTTCACGTATCCCAGATACGACGATATGTACACGACCCGGATCATGTACTGGAGCAACAACCCGTGACTATTAAAGATGACGTTACATATGAAGAAGTTCCCATACGGATTGTGGACCGTAAGGAGCAAGTGTTAAGGAGACGGACAATTTCATTTGTGAAAGTACAATGGAGTAATCATACTGAACGAGAAGCGACTTGGGAGCCGGAACAGCAAATGCAGAAACAATATCCACAACTCTTTGTATGAGGTACGTAAGTTTCGAAGACGAAACTTTTTATAAGGAGGGGAGAATGTTACAGCCCGGAAAATTCGTTATGTAGTATCAACCTTTAATACCGTAAACATAATCTCATAGGTGTATGATTCATTTGCAAATATATTATAAATGTTTGAATCCACACAATAAAAGCTCAAATTAACTTAGTTAGTAACAACTTAAACTATTAGTAAAAATTAAATCAAAAAGAAATACATGACACAACAATATTATGCTACCTTAAATAAAAAGAAAATAAAATACATACATAAAAGAAAAAGAAAAAGGAAAATGAAAAAGAAGGTGAAGACAACTTGTCTCACACTTTAAATATTTAACATTAAAAAATAGCATGCTTAGGAATCTTGTCATAATACCCATCCATTACACCCATACTTGTCTAAAGGTTGTCTCCCACCCCATTTTTCACCATCATGGCCGGCCACCCTTAGAAGAAAGTAGGAAAGATTATTTTTTTTTCTTTTAACCCCTCAAATAATGCATCTTCAATCTACAAATTCCATACTACCTCCAAGAAAACCCAACAAACATTCCAATTCCCTCCTTACACCCCTCTTGGCCGAAAGTTAGAGCTTCAACAAGGAGAAGATTTTCTTCTCCTTTCTTCACACCAACATCACTCAAATCAAGTACTACGAACACTCCATCAACTAAGAAAGATTCAAGAAGGGTGTAGCATCTAGGATCAAAGACAATCAAGGTAAGAACTTTATGAAGTTTAAGTTTGATTCTTCCATATATAGTTAGTTTCATAAGTTGCTCACTAACCCTTCATTTAAACCTTAAAAACCATGCATACAAGGAAGCAAGGAAGAAGAACTCTCTTCCAAACAAAGTGAAGGAACCATCATCTAAGTGTAAGAAAAGTGAACCAAGGCAAGTACTCTTCCTAGATCCTTCATGGCTTTGCAATTCATAAATATTTATGTTTATATCAAAGTTGGATCATCATGTATTATGTATAAGATTCTCTTTTCAAGAAAGTATAGATCTATATTGAGTGTTAAGTATATATAGATATATATACACTATATATATACGCACATTAAATATATATATTTACACTATATATAGCACGCATACATATATATAAATAAGTATGTTGATATATATATGTATGTATAAGTGTATAGATCTACATACAAGTATAGATGTAGAAATGTATATATACATACACTACATATACACGCACGCAAAATACATATATATACACTATATATATAGTACGCATACATATATCCATATTATAAGTATGTATGTTGATATATATATATATATATATATATATATGTATAAGTGTATAGATCTACATATATAAATATGTGTAGATGTATAAAGGTATATTAATATACTCATTTGGCTTTGAATATCAATGTATATATATATATATACACATTCGGTTTTGATGTATATATATATATATATATACATACGGTTTATATATATATATATGTATATATATTTATATATATATACATACATATGTATAGGTGTATAGATCTATGTATGTGCATATACGGATCTATATGAATATATACATATGTGTAATATATATTTTAAAGAAAGGGAATGAATAAGTATTTGTGTATTACCTACTATATAGTAAAAGATTTTATAAATGTATATATAGTATATATATATGTTCGGCTATTAAGAGCCTTGATGACAAAATGATTTCATTATATTTTGTACAAGTATATATATTTATATATGATGAATATGTTGAACTATGAAAATGAATAAGTTTTAGATACTATACAATATATCATAAAATGATTTATATACATATATTCCATATGTATATATTCGGCCTTTAGGCTTGATAACAAAATGATTTTACCATATTTTATAAAAATATATATATGCATTTATGATGAATATGTTAAACTATGAAAATGAATAAGTTTTAGATATTACATAATATATCACAAAATGACTTATATATGTATATAGTATGTACATATATGTTCGACCCTTAGGCCTTAGTAACAAAGATGATTTCATCATATTTTATAAGTATATATGTATATATGATGAATATGCTAAGATATGAAAATGAATAAGTTTTGGATATTATATAATATAGCATAAAATGATTTATATATATATATACATCATGTATATACATTCGGCCCTTAGGCTTGGTGACAAATGATTTTATTATATTTTTACACAAATACATATGTATATATGATGAATATGTTGAGTTATGAAAGTAGGCTAAGTATGTAGTTTATGTATTATGTTATGAAAAGTATGAAATTTAATGTATAAGTATGATATGTTACATGTTATGTATAATAATATAGGTAGGTTATGATAAGATATAGGTTATGAAATCTAAGATGAAATGTTAAACTAATAAGAAATTTCATGATATAGGCATGTAAGTATGAATTATGATAAGCATGTATGGAATAGATGATACCGAATTATTGTATGATGATAATGGAGAAAAAGAGGCTGTTTTGGTGTGATGACCGAATGGTAGGCAAAAATGATATTTTTGTTTAAGTTGTGATATGTAGAAGAAAATTAAGTAAGCGATGTTACTAGTGGTAGCATGGCAAGATACTGTGTTTGATGGAGTCTCACTTGCATGAAAACAAGATTTGCAAAGTGTGTTGTCACATTTCATGTTTTAAAAAGTTCATATGCATAAGAATAATGAACACGAGACGATTGATTCCAATGACCCATGTTATGTTATGATCATGTTATGTTATGTTATGTTGTAGCGCTGTCCTGACATCGGGACCGGAGTGGTAGATGTCAGGGGCCCATGTTTACGTTATGGCTGAGTGTAACACCGGGTCTGGGACACGGGATCTTAGTCATAATGCGTCACCATTAGTACATGTACTTATGTTCATGATATTATGTTGTACATGTACTATATGGGGAATCATTCGGTATGTCGTGCGTTATTATTCTTATGAAAAGTGCTATAGCCAACGATGAAAATGTTATGTATTCATGTTATGAAAATGTCATGTTATGCAAGTTATGAAAAGTCATGTTTACGGAAAGTCATTTTATGAAAAGCCATGTTTTATGCATCATGTCATGATCATGTCCCTTAAATGAGGATTAGAATATTTGTACGAACCTTATGCCTTAAGACGATTAGGAAAGATCAGGCACATAGATGTGATGAATACAAGTTATGACTTTTGTGTAAGATGAATTAGTATTCAAGTATGAAAGGTGTACTAAAGATATGTTGAGGAAGAATGATATGACCTCTCAGGTATGAAATAAAATCTTATGTTCTGTTTTATTCTTAAATAATGCTGCCATTTGTAAATGAAAATGTAATTATATATATGTTGTTACTTTATCACTATTTGTCAACCCATGTATGATTCACATGAAGTATCTATAAAGAATACTTGCTGAGCGATTAAAAGACGGTGGTTATCGCTCATACTTGCCTCTTAACATTTCAGAGAACAGGGACCCTGATGCCGTGTTCATTGAGGAGGAACCTCAGATAGAGTATCCGTAAGTGAAGATATAGGCTGAAGAGATGTACCTGTTGTGTGAGCTTTATTTTATGTTGATGTAATAAAGTTCTTGTGAGAAACTGTATTTGTGGTTGTGTGGATTTGAACGGTTTGTAATAACATTATGTATGTTGTGGGTTTGTTTAAAGATGCTTCCGCTATATCGATTACAATTCATGTTGACATGCACATGTATGGTATCGACGCCTTGTACTCTATGGAGTAGAGTATGGCGGGTGCACTGAACCGGAACTCTGGTTTCGGGCGGGGTGCTACAGTTGGTATCAGAGAATGGCTCTAGATCCACGGCGGGAACAGTAAAGTAAGCATTTAGAAGTTAAGTGATGATCCTAGAATTTAAGTTGTGATCTTGGACCAAGAGTGATATCCCTAGATTAGAATCCTTAGAATAGTTAGGGATAGTTAAATAACATTTAAAGGTTTTGCTCGGATTATTAAGTTCACAAATAAAAAAAAATTACAATTCTGAATTAGTCAAGAAAACAAATTAATTTCAATTATAAATTATTACTAATGATGCTGTATTCAATAGGATGTCTCCACGACCTAGAGGAAGACCGCGTGCTGACAGACCTGCACAGTTACCCCCTCCTCCACCACCACAGATACCCCAGCAGACAGGATCTGTTCCATTTTACACTGAACAGGTGCCTCCACCCCCACAGCAACAGGGTCAGGGAGATTTTCAGCAGGCTGTTCTGCAAGCTTTGGTACAGATAGGACAGGCGGTAGGTAACAACGGCCACCAGAATCATGCGACACCTCCACCGCCACCGCCACCACCTCTACCACAGCAGGGTACTCGTTTCTTTTACGGGGAATTGAAGAAGGCCCGTATTCCTAACTTTGAAGGTGGATCTGACCCTGACATAGCCGAGAAATGGCTAAAAGAAGTACAGAATAATTTTGAGCTGATTCAAATACCAGAGGAGATAAAAGCTCAGGTTATCAAGCCTTTTCTGACTGGTGAAGCCGATGAATGGTGGACCACTAATTTGCAGCATTTGCCAGCTCCAATTACTTGGGAACGATTTTTGAGAGAGTTCCGCAAATTCTACATTCCACCATCAGTTACCTTGAAGAAAATAGGGATGTTTGAGTCTTTAATGCAGACATCAGGAATGACAGTGGCGGACTATGCCAACCGATTTACCGCATTGGGAAGATATGTTCCAGCAATACTATGTCATTCTTAACTCGTAATTAGCAAGCTTTACTTCAATTGTGCTTATTAATGAATTGTTTTAAAACTGGTAAATATATGCCTATTTGTAACTCATGTCTTGTATGAAAATTATTTGTGTTATTGTATTCTTTGTAATTGTATTGTTTGTTGTCATTATATATTATGATGTTTGTTACTGTTTGTTGTAGTAGTTATGTGGTGGGCTTATTGAAACAGTTGTGTGTATACTTGTGCATATGTACTTAGCATCGTGTAGTTACTTCTGTTTCGTGTATCTATTTGTATGGTTTTTTATCGTTTTATTTACGTTGTATCATTGATGTTGTAACAAATTGTGTTTGTCTATTTGTTTTTTTTTATTCTGTGCATTAGTAACCCATGATATATATTACCAACTTAACGTTTATAAATTTCTAAGTTGGTTATCTGGCATGGGTTTTGTTTGTTTTTTTACAGTGATTATTTAGCACATATAATCCTGACTTATCGTATATCTTTTATATGTTTGCTACTCCTACGTTGTTATCGTATTCTATATATATTGTGAGCTTTTTTCCAATTACTTCATATTTTGTATTGGTCGCTTTTTAGGTATATGTATATATGTATATATTTACGTACATGTATGTATATGTGTGCGTGTGTGTATATATATTGTTGACTAATGTCATTGTATATTTATAGTTCATTATGTTATGTGATATCGCTCTTTTTGTACTGTTTTATATCTCTTGGCGTAATTATGTTGGACTTTGTATGTTAACGTTTTAGTACGTGGTTGATGTATGGAAATATGTCGTTAAGGTATGATGTATTGAGCGGTGCGTGTATATTTAGTTAATTAGCACAACCGTGTATTATGATCGTGTGTTTAAGTTTTTTTTTCGGCGAAGTGGTGTTGACATCAACTGCCCACTCGTTCTTCGCATTCTTATGCTTCCGCCTGCTCAGGGGCACCAGTGCCGACGAGAGTCTGGAACGAATTCCATGTAGCAGCTGGCCAAACCAAGAAAAACTCCTTACTTCAACCACATTGGTCGGTCCGTGCTACTTAGCGACATCCTTAATCTTCTTCGGATCCATTGAGGTTCACTCTTCTGAACTTACGTGAGTTAAGAAAGCCACGCTTCTGCTGCGCAAATCTGATAATTTATCTTTGACTGATATTCTACGTACTGATGATGAGTCATTGATACGTGATCGTCGGCGGTTGACTCTGGTATGACGTCGTCAGCCTTCCTTTAATGTTGTTCCTGATTCCGTTGTGATGGTGGCACCGACCTCCGCTCTATGCCCTCACTCGTAAAACGTTCTGGTTGTCACTCATACTTGCATAGTCCCCCCCACACTGACCCTAGTGTGGCATCCACATTGAGCACTTGGTAGTGTGGCATCCACATCGAGCACCTGGTGGCGGCAGTGGCCCTGCACTACTTCGTGGTTGTACTTTCGTCACGAGCGATCTTGTGATTATTAGCGGCATGTCGCATATTTAAGCCTCCCCGATGAAGGATCCTTCTACACATTGGATTCCAGATGTCATGCGTTTCCTTGTAATAGAACCTCATACCCGGTGGCACCGGCGTCGGAAGACGCTAGTTCAACTGCTACTGACACTGTGCAGTCTATAGTTGTTGTTGTGCCAAAGTGGTGGCCATGGTGTTGGTCAATGCTTGGAGGCTGACCCCCTGATCCTGGTGGTCGTTACCCTAACCACCGTCGCCTCCTTTATCAGATTTCTCTTTTTTTCCATGATGCAACAATATTTTCTTGGATTTCGTGCAAACCTTGACGAGAATTTGGATTGACTGGAGTAATAGAGGAATTTGAGCATTTAGGGTGCTCACGCGATAGTTCTGGGGTACAACGGTAGTGAAATAGAGAAAGCTCACCAACAGCATACACCTCCCCTAACTCGATCATAACTTAGGTCTACTTCATTTATTAGGGGTATAATTGTTATTCCTAGGTAAAGATCATAACTTATATCTAAGTGATCTAGTTAATCCTGCGTTCCCGAGGCGGATCTGAAGCCTCGGCTCTGATACCACCTGTAGCGCCCCGCTCCCGAACCCTAGTACCGGCCGCCGTATCTCACTAAGGAGAATACAAAGCGTCGAATCAATTTCCAACATGTACGAAAAGACGTAGAAATTTTTCTCGCGGAAACGTAATACCATAACACTAATTCATATGAATAAAGAACAATCCTCCATAAAAACAATAAATATGTCACGACAATAAGTCGACACGCTAGCATCTAGAGTCTATCGTACTAAACAAGGTGATATCCGATGTGATCCCAACAAAACAAAGACGAACAGTCGCAGGGTCTTCTAGTATCCTAGGCGCGACCATCAGTCTGCACACTCCACCGTATCAGCCCCGTCCTCAACAAAGACGTAGTCATAAGTCTCTTCCTGCTCACCTGGTGGGGGGGAAGTAGGGGTGAGTGACTGGGAAATCACTCAGTAGGCACCTGCCTCCAAGTAGTACAAGACGAGCATCCAAAAATGATATAACACATAGCACGTAAAACATGATATCACATAAGCACATGAAAGAATGCGGAAATTAATTCACTCCAGATAGAGAATGCGCAACATCGTGATGTATGTCCTACTATGCATGTCACACGCAACAAAGTCATGTCACACAGAATGCCGATATCTCCACCGTGCAATGCATGAACCCGGGTCCTACTGAGTGGCTGCAGGTCGTACACCCCACAGTCACCATACTGAGTGTGTGTGGCCGCGCCACCGCACACCATCCTGAGTGTCGTGGCCTCGCCACCGTACACCATCCTAAGCGCCCGTGACCCGTACGTCACGACCCGCAATCATGCAATGCACGTGCCATGAATGCAAACAACACAATCGTCTGAGGCCCCTGGCCCATCCTCACCATCCTCCGACACTCAAATCTAGGTTCATTTAATGATCGTCTGAGGCCCTTGGCCCATCCTCACCATCCTTCGGCGCTCAATTTTATTATCCGAGTAATGATTTAATGTTGTTTGACGTTAAACTTATTTTTCCATGGCTTGTATATATTTATGGTGCATTTTCTATATTTTTCCTCATTTTTCTCTAATTTATTTCTATTTATTACCCAATTATCCAATTTAAATAAATTATCACAATTAATGAACTTTAGTAAAAATAATTTAATCTCAGCATTTTATAATTTCTGGAATTTATATATAATTTTCTGATTTTATTTATATTTTTTCTATAATTATTACTATTTAAAATTAATTAAATAACCTTTCTAGAATTTCCAGAAATTTCAGAATTATATTATTATTATTATTATTATTTCGTTTAATTGTGCCAGCCAACTGGGCCCAGTCCGTTGGCCATTCGGCCCGGCCCGCGGTCGGCTCAATAGATTATTTTATTTTATTTTATATATATTAAGTAAGTGAGTCAGACCTACGCACAATCGGCTCGCTACACAGAAATTTGATGAAAATAATTTAATTTCAGTATTTTATAATTTCTGAAATTTATTTATAATTTTCTGATATTTACTTATATTTTTCCTATATTTAATACTATTTTTAATCAATTAAATAACATTAATAAAATAAGCCCTAGAAATTCTTTTGATATCAAATTCATCCCTAACATCAAATTACATAGACGCAGAGCACGCCATAACCTTCTGCGCATTCCACAGGCTCAAAACAAAATTTATACTATTTTTATTATCAAATTTTTCCCTAAAATCAAAATGTTTTACTATTTTGATTATCAAATTTTTTCCTAAAATCAAAAATCCAAACCATAGCCTTCTGCGCATTCCACAGGCTCAAAACAAAATTTATACTATTTTAATTATCAAATTTTTTCCTAAAATCAAAATGTTTTACTATTTTGATTATCAAATTTTTTCCTAAAATCAAAAATCCAACCCACGCAAAACCACAGAAATCACACGCATTCAACAGAAATCAAATACATTCCACAGTAATCAAAAACTCATGCTTTTCACAGATTAAGCAACATAGTATAGATTTCAACAATTAAAAACAACAAAACACGTAATATATCACCAAAGCATGCTTGAATTTGTACCAATTGGAGGGGAAAAAGGAACCTACCTGGATTGCAGACAAAAGTACGCGATTGAAATACCCGGTCGCCTTCTCTCCCTTTCCTTTCCTTCTCTCTTCTTCCTTCCTCTTCTCCCTTTCTCCTTCTTCTCCTCTTCCCTTCTACTGCCGCCTCCTCCTTCCTGCGCAATCGTTTTTATTTTAACCGATTGTTTTTTTGCCACTTCTCCTTTTTATTATTAACTTGTGTGATACTGGGGGGATTCGGTTATCCCCCCACGTTCTACTTTTTTTTTGTTTTATTTTTTGTTTTATTTTATTTATTGTTATCATTATCTATATTTTTTTAAAAAATTGTTTATTCTTATCCTCACTATTTCTTTAAATACTACTATTATCCTTATCTTTATTCTACATTTATTTTATGCCTAACTTCTATTCATACACTATACACTTTTAACATTTATACCATAGTTATAAAGTTCTTGTACATAACGAGTTGCTGCGATTAATCCAATTAACGAGTACTTAATTATTATTATTTTATTTTATTTTTTGTTTAACCCATAATGACTACTTCGAAAATTTCCGGGTATAACATCCTACCCACCTTACAAGAAGTTTCGTCCTCGAAACTTGTCGTGCCTTATACGAAGAGTTAGGGTGTGCTCCCGCATCTGATCCTCTAATTCCCAAGTCGCTTCGTTCTTCCTATAATTGCTCCATTGCACTTTGACATACGGAATGATTTCTCCTCCACAACTCTTGGTCCTTGCGGTCTATGATCCGGACAGGGCTTCTTCGTATGACGCGTCCGGTTGGACTCTCAAAGGCAACGCATCCAGTACGTGAATCAAATCTTGAAAGTACCTTCTTAACTGAGAAACATGGAATATGTTTCGCACTTGGGACATAGTCGGAGGTAACGCCAATCGGTAAGCTAACAAACCAATCCTTTTGAATATCTCTTAAGGCCCACTGTACTGCGGCCTCGGCTTACCCTATAAACTAAAACGTGCCACCCCTTCATAGATGACACTTTCCGATAGGCCTTTTCTCCGACAGTAAACTCCCGAGGACGCCTCTTCGAATCTGTCCAACTCTTATCTCTGTCTTAGGCAACCTTAAGCCTTTTCCGAATCAACTATATCTTCTCCTTAGTCTGCTCAACCAGTTCTGGACCGATATTAGTACGCTCTCCAACTTCTCCCCAGTGAACAAGGGTCCTGCACTTTCGCCCATAGTGCGTCTCGAATGGTGCCATGCTGATGGCGCTATGGTAACTTTTGTTGTAGGAGAACTCAATCAATTCGATCGTACCACCCCAATTCCTTCTGGAGTCTAGTACGCGAGCCCTCAACCTGTCCACAAGAGTATCAACCGTCCTCTCTGACTGTCCATCGGGCTGAGAATGAAAATGCAGTGCTCAACCGTAGCTCCGTCTATTGTATATATCAGCATACACGAGTTTTAATATGTGTTCTCATTTTAATTATTACGTTGTTAAACATGTTTGGTATAGACATATAGTACGTTGTGTATCATTATTTTGAACACATGCATGACTTATGTATCATGTGTAGCTCATGAATTCACAACCGTTATCTGCAGTTTGTCACATGCATTATGTTTATTTTGTTTGTTAGTTGAGTTTTAAGCAGTACACGCGCTAAGCGCGTTAATTCTAGTCTTTGTTTATCGTGATCTCTATTTTTGTACTTATGTTAGTCGTTAATATTTTTTGTTACATATACTATATATATATATATATATATATATTTTGTACTAGCTTATCTTATTGTTGTATAAATATCGTTATATATATTATTCAGAAGGAATGCAAAAGTGCATAGATTTTATTGTAATGTAACTATATATAATTTATTTGGGCGTTCAAGTATGGATATTGTTACAGCCCGGAAAATTCGTTATGTAGTATCAACCTTTAATACCGTAAACATAATCTCATAGGTGTATGATTCATTTGCAAATATATTATAAATGTTTGAATCCACACAATAAAAGCTCAAATTAACTTAGTTAGTAACAACTTAAACTATTAGTAAAAATTAAATCAAAAAGAAATACATGACACAACAATATTATGCTACCTTAAATAAAAAGAAAATAAAATACATACATAAAAGAAAAAGAAAAAGGAAAATGAAAAAGAAGGTGAAGACAACTTGTCTCACACTTTAAATATTTAACATTAAAAAATAGCATGCTTAGGAATCTTGTCATAATACCCATCCATTACACCCATACTTGTCTAAAGGTTGTCTCCCACCCCATTTTTCACCATCATGGCCGGCCACCCTTAGAAGAAAGTAGGAAAGATTATTTTTTTTCTTTTAACCCCTCAAATAATGCATCTTCAATCTACAAATTCCATACTACCCCCAAGAAAACCCAACAAACATTCCAATTCCCTCCTTACACCCCTCTTGGCCGAAAGTTAGAGCTTCAACAAGGAGAAGATTTTCTTCTCCTTTCTTCACACCAACATCACTCAAATCAAGTACTACGAACACTCCATCAACTAAGAAAGATTCAAGAAGGGTGTAGCATCTAGGATCAAAGACAATCAAGGTAAGAACTTTATGAAGTTTAAGTTTGATTCTTCCATATATAGTTAGTTTCATAAGTTGCTCACTAACCCTTCATTTAAACCTTAAAAACCATGCATACAAGGAAGCAAGGAAGAAGAACTCTCTTCCAAACAAAGTGAAGGAACCATCATCTAAGTGTAAGAAAAGTGAACCAAGGCAAGTACTCTTCCTAGATCCTTCATGGCTTTGCAATTCATAAATATTTATGTTTATATCAAAGTTGGATCATCATGTATTATGTATAAGATTCTCTTTTCAAGAAAGTATAGATCTATATTGAGTGTTAAGTATATATAGATATATATACACTATATATATACGCACATTAAATATATATATTTACACTATATATAGCACGCATACATATATATAAATAAGTATGTTGATATATATATGTATGTATAAGTGTATAGATCTACATACAAGTAAGTATAGATGTAGAAATGTATATATACATACACTACATATACACGCACGCAAAATACATATATATACACTATATATATAGTACGCATACATATATCCATATTATAAGTATGTATGTTGATATATATATATATATATATATATATATATGTATAAGTGTATAGATCTACATATATAAATATGTGTAGATGTATAAAGGTATATTAATATACTCATTTGGCTTTGAATATCAATGTATATATATATATATATATACACATTCGGTTTTGATGTATATATATATATATATATACATACGGTTTATATATATATATATATGTATATATATTTATATATATATACATACATATGTATAGGTGTATAGATCTATGTATGTGCATATACGGATCTATATGAATATATACATATGTGTAATATATATTTTAAAGAAAGGGAATGAATAAGTATTTGTGTATTACCTACTATATAGTAAAAGATTTTATAAATGTATATATAGTATATATATATGTTCGGCTATTAAGAGCCTTGATGACAAAATGATTTCATTATATTTTGTACAAGTATATATATTTATATATGATGAATATGTTGAACTATGAAAATGAATAAGTTTTAGATACTATACAATATATCATAAAATGATTTATATACATATATTCCATATGTATATATTCGGCCTTTAGGCTTGATAACAAAATGATTTTACCATATTTTATAAAAATATATATATGCATTTATGATGAATATGTTAAACTATGAAAATGAATAAGTTTTAGATATTACATAATATATCACAAAATGACTTATATATGTATATAGTATGTACATATATGTTCGACCCTTAGGCCTTAGTAACAAAGATGATTTCATCATATTTTATAAGTATATATGTATATATGATGAATATGCTAAGATATGAAAATGAATAAGTTTTGGATATTATATAATATAGCATAAAATGATTTATATATATATATATACATCATGTATATACATTCGGCCCTTAGGCTTGGTGACAAATGATTTTATTATATTTTTACACAAATACATATGTAGATATGATGAATATGTTAAGTTATGAAAGTAGGCTAAGTATGTAGTTTATGTATTATGTTATGAAAAGTATGAAATTTAATGTATAAGTATGATATGTTACATGTTATGTATAATAATATAGGTAGGTTATGATAAGATATAGGTTATGAAATCTAAGATGAAATGTTAAACTAATAAGAAATTTCATGATATAGGCATGTAAGTATGAATTATGATAAGCATGTATGGAATAGATGATACCGAATTATTGTATGATGATAATGGAGAAAAAGAGGCTGTTTTGGTGTGATGACCGAATGGTAGGCAAAAATGATATTTTTGTTTAAGTTGTGATATGTAGAAGAAAATTAAGTAAGCGATGTTACTAGTGGTAGCATGGCAAGATACCGTGTTTGATGGAGTCTCACTTGCATGAAAACAAGATTTGCAAAGTATGTTGTCACATTTCATGTTTTAAAAAGTTCATATGCATAAGAATAATGAACACGAGACGATTGATTCCAATGACCCATGTTATGTTATGATCATGTTATGTTATGTTATGTTGTAGCGCTGTCCTGACATCGGGACCGGAGTGGTAGATGTCAGGGGCCCATGTTTACGTTATGGCTGAGTGTAACACCGGGTCTGGGACACGGGATCTTAGTCATAATGCGTCACCATTAGTACATGTACTTATGTTCATGATATTATGTTGTACATGTACTATATGGGGAATCATTCGGTATGTCGTGCATTATTATTCTTATGAAAAGTGCTATAGCCAACGATGAAAATGTTATGTATTCATGTTATGAAAATGTCATGTTATGCAAGTTATGAAAAGTCATGTTTACGGAAAGTCATTTTATGAAAAGCCATGTTTTATGCATCATGTCATGATCATGTCCCTTAAATGAGGATTAGAATATTTGTACGAACCTTATGCCTTAAGACGATTAGGAAAGATCAGGCACATAGATGTGATGAATGCAAGTTATGACTTTTGTGTAAGATGAATTAGTATTCAAGTATGAAAGGTGTACTAAAGATATGTTGAGGAAGAATGATATGACCTCTCAGGTATGAAATAAAATCTTATGTTCTGTTTTATTCTTAAATAATGCTGCCATTTGTAAATGAAAATGTAATTATATATATGTTGTTACTTTATCACTATTTGTCAACCCATGTATGATTCACATGAAGTATCTATAAAGAATACTTGCTAAGCGATTAAAAGACGGTGGTTATCGCTCATACTTGCCTCTTAACATTTCAGAGAACAGGGACCCTGATGCCGTGTTCATTGAGGAGGAACCTCAGATAGAGTATCCGTAAGTGAAGATATAGGCTGAAGAGATGTACCTGTTGTGTGAGCTTTATTTTATGTTGATGTAATAAAGTTCTTGTGAGAAACTGTATTTGAGGTTGTGTGGATTTGAACGGTTTGTAATAACATTATGTATGTTGTGGGTTTGTTTAAAGATGCTTCCGCTATATCGATTACAATTCATGTTGACATGCACATGTATGGTATCGACGCCTTGTACTCTATGGAGTAGAGTATGGCGGGTGCACTGAACCGGAACTCTGGTTTCGGGCGGGGTGCTACAGTTGGTATCAGAGAATGGCTCTAGATCCACGGCGGGAACAGTAAAGTAAGCATTTAGAAGTTAAGTGATGATCCTAGAATTTAAGTTGTGATCTTGGACCAAGAGTGATATCCCTAGATTAGAATCCTTAGAATAGTTAGGGATAGTTAAATAACATTTAAAGGTTTTGCTCGGATTATTAAGTTCACAAATAAAAAAAAAATTACAATTCTGAATTAGTCAAGAAAACAAATTAATTTCAATTATAAATTATTACTAATGATGCTGTATTCAATAGGATGTCTCCACGACCTAGAGGAAGACCGCGTGCTGACAGACCTGCACAGTTACCCCCTCCTCCACCACCACAGATACCCCAGCAGACAGGATCTGTTCCATTTTACACTGAACAGGTGCCTCCACCCCCACAGCAACAGGGTCAGGGAGATTTTCAGCAGGCTGTTCTGCAAGCTTTGGTACAGATAGGACAGGCGGTAGGTAACAACGGCCACCAGAATCATGCGACACCTCCACCGCCACCGCCACCACCTCTACCACAGTAGGGTACTCGTTTCTTTTACGGGGAATTGAAGAAGGCCCGTATTCCTAACTTTGAAGGTGGATCTGACCCTGACATAGCCGAGAAATGGCTAAAAGAAGTACAGAATAATTTTGAGCTGATTCAAATACCAGAGGAGATAAAAGCTCAGGTTATCAAGCCTTTTCTGACTGGTGAAGCCGATGAATGGTGGACCACTAATTTGCAGCATTTGCCAGCTCCAATTACTTGGGAACGATTTTTGAGAGAGTTCCGCAAATTCTACATTCCACCATCAGTTACCTTGAAGAAAATAGGGATGTTTGAGTCTTTAATGCAGACATCAGGAATGACAGTGGCGGACTATGCCAACCGATTTACCGCATTGGGAAGATATGTTCCAGCAATTATGGGAGATGAACAACTGAAAATGATTAAGTTTGAAAGAGGACTGAACCCACGCATTCGCACCTGGATTGTGAATGCCAACCCGAAGGATTTTGGTGAATTGCTGGATGCCTGTTACCGAGTAGAAAGGGACATCATCAGGCGTGATTCTGACAGCCGAGGCAAAAGGCCCCAAGAGTTTGGAGATGGCCAATCCAGTAAGTGGACTAAAACTGCTAAAAGAGACGGTGGACGTGCACCACAACCAAATTTTCAGCCACCGAAGCCACTACCACCCCCACAGGTAGCTACGATACCTAAGTGTGCCACTTGTCAGCGACAACATAGGGGAGACTGTTTATTGAAGACTGGAGCATGTTTCAATTGTGGAAAGACTGGACACATGATCAGAGATTGTCCTGAACCCAGGAAGGGACCTCAGAGGGCCGCACCTCAGCAGAGAGATGGCCCAAGGGCCAATGCCAGAGTACATGTGATGACAGATGAGGAGGTTCTGGAAGCCCCAGACGTGGTGACAGGTATTATTCATTTTGAAAAGTTTATGATATTATCTGCTTGATTTGGAATTGCATATTTGAATTATGAACTGCCTCAGGTGTCATATTAATAAACAACATACCTGCCAACGTATTATTTGATAGTGGTGCAAGCCATTCCTTTGTATCGAAAAGGTTTGCTAAGAACCTTGATAGTTGTCCGACTAGACTGGATACGCCTTATCGCGTTCAGGCAGCGGGTGATCAAGTAATCATTTCACATCATATATATAAGAATTGCGAGATAGAAATGGGAGGACAGAAGTTCGAAGTTACCCTAATTCCTATACAGATTGGGGATTTCGACCTTATTCTAGGCATGGATTGGTTATTCAAACACCATGCCTACATTGATTGTCGTGGTAAGCGTGTTATGATTAAGGATCCAATGCGAGAAGAAGTGATTTATCAAGGGAACTCCAAGATGAAAAAGATACCACAGAATATTTATCTGACAGCAGCAAAAGCTTTTCGATCACTGAAGAAGGGTAGCGAGGGATTCCTTGTGTACGCTCTTGGCAAGGATTCCGAGACCCCATCAATTGACAGTATTCCAGTAGTCAAGGAGTTCACAGATGTATTTCCAGATGATCTACCAGGTTTACCTCCGGACAGGGAGATTGAATTTGAGATTAATGTCGTTCCAGGAGCTGAACCAATCTCAAAGGCACCATATAGAATGGCCCCAGCCGAATTAAAGGAATTGAAATCACAATTGCAAGAATTGATAGATAAGAAGTTTATACGGCCAAGTGTATCACCATGGGGAGCTCCAGTGTTGTTCGTTAAGAAGAAAGATGGCAGCATGCGACTCTGCATCGATTATCGAGAGCTGAAAAAGATCACTATCAAAAATAGATATCCACTGCCTCGAATCGACGATTTGTTCGATCAATTAAGGGTAAGTAATTTGAATAATTACATAACAAGTATATAACTATTATAAATATCAATACAATTTTTCGTACAGGGAGCTAAAGTATTCAGCAAGATTGACCTTCGCTCTGGTTACCATCAATTAAAGATCAAGTCGGAAGATATCGCTAAGACTGCTTTTCGTACAAGATATGGACATTATGAGTTCTTAGTGATGCCATTTGGATTGACCAACGCGCCCGCAGCATTCATGGATTTGATGAACACAGTATTTCGGGATCAGTTGGATAAGTTCGTGGTAGTATTTATTGATGATATTCTAATATACTCACCGGATGAAGAGACCCATGCAGAACATCTAAGAATAACCCTGAATGTATTAAAAAGGAAGCAGTTATATGCTAAACTCAGCAAGTGCGAATTTTGGCTCCATAGTGTTGCATTTTTGGGTCATGTTGTGTCTAAGAATGGTATCTCAGTAGACCCCAAAAAGATTGAGGCTATTACGGAATGGCCGAGGCCGACAAATGTGACTGAGGTCAGGAGTTTTTTAGGACTGGCAGGTTATTATCGGAAGTTTGTTGAGGGATTCTCACGGATTGCAGTTCCATTAACTCGATTGACGCAGAAAAAGACGCGATATGATTGGACTTCTGATTGCGAACAAAGCTTCACCGAATTAAAGAAGAAATTGACATCGGCACCGGTATTAGCACAACCAATATCAGGAGAGGGATTCGTGGTATATAGCGACGCATCGAAGAATGGACTAGGTTGTGTATTAATGCAGAAAGAACGAGTAATCGCATATGCGTCAAGACAGTTGAAACCCTATGAACAGAATTATCCTACTCATGATCTGGAATTAGCGGCAGTTGTATTTCCGCTTAAAATATGGAGACATTATTTATACGGAGAGAGATGCGAAATCTATACGGATCACAAGAGTTTGAAATATCTTTTCACCCAAAAAGAACTAAACATGAGGCAGCGAAGATGGTTGGAGTTGATGAAAGACTATGATCTCGCTATCCATTATCATCCGGGTAAGGCGAATAAAGTGGCAGATGCATTGAGTAGGAAGTCAAGCCATGCTAGGCAGACGCCTCTAGAGAGAGAGATAGCCGAGTTTGGATTGGATGTGGTTGACTCAACTGCAAATATTCTGGCTAAATTAATGATCACTCCCACTTTAATTGATAAGATTAAAGAGGCGCAAAAGAATGATTCTGAGTTAATGACCATTGTCAAGCAGTTTGAAGAACGACCGGTGAAGGATTTTCAGTTGCATAATGATGGCAGTCTTTGGTTCAAAGGGAGATTGTGTGTGCCAAACATTTATGGAATTAAAAGAGAGATTATGACAGAAGCTCACAACTCACGGTTATCTATACATCCGGGAGCAACAAAGATGTATCAGGATCTTAAAAGAAATTATTAGTGGAACGGCATGAAGCGTCACATTGCGGAGTTTGTGGAGAGATGTCATATTTGTCAACAAGTTAAAGCAGAACATCAGAGGCCGGCAGGACTATTACAGCCATTAGAGATTCCGGAGTGGAAATGGGAGCATATTACGATGGATTTTGTTACTGGACTTCCTAAGACTCGTAATGGTAATGATGCGATTTGGGTGATCGTGGATCGTCTCACTAAATCGGCACATTTCTTATCCATGTCAATCCAGACATCCATAGAAAAGCTGGTGAGTATGTATATGAATGAGATAGTTAGCCTACATGGAACACCTGTCAGTATCGTGTGCGATAGAGATCCACGTTTTACTTCGCGATTTTGGAAATCTTACCAAAATGCCATGGGTACCGAACTCCGGATGAGTACAGCATTCCATCCGCAGACCGATGGACAGTCAGAACGTACCATACAAACATTGGAAGATATGCTACGCGCTTGCACTTTAGATTTCAAGGTTAGCTGGGACAAATCAGTGAAGTTGATTGAATTCTCTTACAATAACAGCTATCACAGTTCTATAGGTATGGCACCGTTTGAAGCATTATATGGAAGAAAGTGTCGATCTCCGTTGTACTGGGATGAGGTTGGCGAGAGAGCCATTATGGGCCCAGAACTGGTAGAAAAGACATTGGGGAAGATTAAAATGATACGTGAAAGGTTGAAGGCTGCACAAGATCGAAGCAAAAGCTGGGCAGATACAAAGAGACGACCGATTGAGTTTGATGTAGGTGAGAAAGTATATTTGCGAGTTTCACCGACTAAAGGCGTGAGTAGATTTGGGATTAAAGGGAAACTGAGCCCTAGATTTATTGGCCCTTATGAGATACTAGAGAAAGTTGGGACTGTTGCATACCGGTTGGCCTTACCTCCTACATTATCTCAGGTTCATAATGTGTTTCACGTATCCCAGATACGACGATATGTACACGACCCGGATCATGTACTGGAGCAACAACCCGTGACTATTAAAGATGACGTTACATATGAAGAAGTTCCCATACGGATTGTGGACCGTAAGGAGCAAGTGTTAAGGAGACGGACAATTTCATTTGTGAAAGTACAATGGAGTAATCATACTGAACGAGAAGCGACTTGGGAGCCGGAACAGCAAATGCAGAAACAATATCCACAACTCTTTGTATGAGGTACGTAAGTTTCGAAGACGAAACTTTTTATAAGGAGGGGAGAATGTTACAGCCCGGAAAATTCGTTATGTAGTATCAACCTTTAATACCGTAAACATAATCTCATAGGTGTATGATTCATTTGCAAATATATTATAAATGTTTGAATCCACACAATAAAAGCTCAAATTAACTTAGTTAGTAACAACTTAAACTATTAGTAAAAATTAAATCAAAAAGAAATACATGACACAACAATATTATGCTACCTTAAATAAAAAGAAAATAAAATACATACATAAAAGAAAAAGAAAAAGGAAAATGAAAAAGAAGGTGAAGACAACTTGTCTCACACTTTAAATATTTAACATTAAAAAATAGCATGCTTAGGAATCTTGTCATAATACCCATCCATTACACCCATACTTGTCTAAAGGTTGTCTCCCACCCCATTTTTCACCATCATGGCCGGCCACCCTTAGAAGAAAGTAGGAAAGATTATTTTTTTTTCTTTTAACCCCTCAAATAATGCATCTTCAATCTACAAATTCCATACTACCTCCAAGAAAACCCAACAAACATTCCAATTCCCTCCTTACACCCCTCTTGGCCGAAAGTTAGAGCTTCAACAAGGAGAAGATTTTCTTCTCCTTTCTTCACACCAACATCACTCAAATCAAGTACTACGAACACTCCATCAACTAAGAAAGATTCAAGAAGGGTGTAGCATCTAGGATCAAAGACAATCAAGGTAAGAACTTTATGAAGTTTAAGTTTGATTCTTCCATATATAGTTAGTTTCATAAGTTGCTCACTAACCCTTCATTTAAACCTTAAAAACCATGCATACAAGGAAGCAAGGAAGAAGAACTCTCTTCCAAACAAAGTGAAGGAACCATCATCTAAGTGTAAGAAAAGTGAACCAAGGCAAGTACTCTTCCTAGATCCTTCATGGCTTTGCAATTCATAAATATTTATGTTTATATCAAAGTTGGATCATCATGTATTATGTATAAGATTCTCTTTTCAAGAAAGTATAGATCTATATTGAGTGTTAAGTATATATAGATATATATACACTATATATATACGCACATTAAATATATATATTTACACTATATATAGCACGCATACATATATATAAATAAGTATGTTGATATATATATGTATGTATAAGTGTATAGATCTACATACAAGTAAGTATAGATGTAGAAATGTATATATACATACACTACATATACACGCACGCAAAATACATATATATACACTATATATATAGTACGCATACATATATCCATATTATAAGTATGTATGTTGATATATATATATATATATATATATATATATATGTATAAGTGTATAGATCTACATATATAAATATGTGTAGATGTATAAAGGTATATTAATATACTCATTTGGCTTTGAATATCAATGTATATATATATATACACATTCGGTTTTGATGTATATATATATATATATATATACATACGGTTTATATATATATATATGTATATATATTTATATATATATACATACATATGTATAGGTGTATAGATCTATGTATGTGCATATACGGATCTATATGAATATATACATATGTGTAATATATATTTTAAAGAAAGGGAATGAATAAGTATTTGTGTATTACCTACTATATAGTAAAAGATTTTATAAATGTATATAGTATATATATATGTTCGGCTATTAAGAGCCTTGATGACAAAATGATTTCATTATATTTTGTACAAGTATATATATTTATATATGATGAATATGTTGAACTATGAAAATGAATAAGTTTTAGATACTATACAATATATCATAAAATGATTTATATACATATATTCCATATGTATATATTCGGCCTTTAGGCTTGATAACAAAATGATTTTACCATATTTTATAAAAATATATATATGCATTTATGATGAATATGTTAAACTATGAAAATGAATAAGTTTTAGATATTACATAATATATCACAAAATGACTTATATATGTATATAGTATGTACATATATGTTCGACCCTTAGGCCTTAGTAACAAAGATGATTTCATCATATTTTATAAGTATATATGTATATATGATGAATATGCTAAGATATGAAAATGAATAAGTTTTGGATATTATATAATATAGCATAAAATGATTTATATATATATATACATCATGTATATACATTCGGCCCTTAGGCTTGGTGACAAATGATTTTATTATATTTTTACACAAATACATATGTATATATGATGAATATGTTGAGTTATGAAAGTAGGCTAAGTATGTAGTTTATGTATTATGTTATGAAAAGTATGAAATTTAATGTATAAGTATGATATGTTACATGTTATGTATAATAATATAGGTAGGTTATGATAAGATATAGGTTATGAAATCTAAGATGAAATGTTAAACTAATAAGAAATTTCATGATATAGGCATGTAAGTATGAATTATGATAAGCATGTATGGAATAGATGATACCGAATTATTGTATGATGATAATGGAGAAAAAGAGGCTGTTTTGGTGTGATGACCGAATGGTAGGCAAAAATGATATTTTTGTTTAAGTTGTGATATGTAGAAGAAAATTAAGTAAGCGATGTTACTAGTGGTAGCATGGCAAGATACCGTGTTTGATGGAGTCTCACTTGCATGAAAACAAGATTTGCAAAGTGTGTTGTCACATTTCATGTTTTAAAAAGTTCATATGCATAAGAATAATGAACACGAGACGATTGATTCCAATGACCCATGTTATGTTATGATCATGTTATGTTATGTTATGTTGTAGCGCTGTCCTGACATCGGGACCGGAGTGGTAGATGTCAGGGGCCCATGTTTACGTTATGGCTGAGTGTAACACCGGGTCTGGGACACGGGATCTTAGTCATAATGCGTCACCATTAGTACATGTACTTATGTTCATGATATTATGTTGTACATGTACTATATGGGGAATCATTCGGTATGTCGTGCGTTATTATTCTTATGAAAAGTGCTATAGCCAACGATGAAAATGTTATGTATTCATGTTATGAAAATGTCATGTTATGCAAGTTATGAAAAGTCATGTTTACGGAAAGTCATTTTATGAAAAGCCATGTTTTATGCATCATGTCATGATCATGTCCCTTAAATGAGGATTAGAATATTTGTACGAACCTTATGCCTTAAGACGATTAGGAAAGATCAGGCACATAGATGTGATGAATACAAGTTATGACTTTTGTGTAAGATGAATTAGTATTCAAGTATGAAAGGTGTACTAAAGATATGTTGAGGAAGAATGATATGACCTCTCAGGATGAAATAAAATCTTATGTTCTGTTTTATTCTTAAATAATGCTGCCATTTGTAAATGAAAATGTAATTATATATATGTTGTTACTTTATCACTATTTGTCAACCCATGTATGATTCACATGAAGTATCTATAAAGAATACTTGCTGAGCGATTAAAAGACGGTGGTTATCGCTCATACTTGCCTCTTAACATTTCAGAGAACAGGGACCCTGATGCCGTGTTCATTGAGGAGGAACCTCAGATAGAGTATCCGTAAGTGAAGATATAGGCTGAAGAGATGTACCTGTTGTGTGAGCTTTATTTTATGTTGATGTAATAAAGTTCTTGTGAGAAACTGTATTTGTGGTTGTGTGGATTTGAACGGTTTGTAATAACATTATGTATGTTGTGGGTTTGTTTAAAGATGCTTCCGCTATATCGATTACAATTCATGTTGACATGCACATGTATGGTATCGACGCCTTGTACTCTGTGGAGTAGAGTATGGCGGGTGCACTGAACCGGAACTCTGGTTTCGGGCGGGGTGCTACAGTTGGTATCAGAGAATGGCTCTAGATCCACGGCGGGAACAGTAAAGTAAGCATTTAGAAGTTAAGTGATGATCCTAGAATTTAAGTTGTGATCTTGGACCAAGAGTGATATCCCTAGATTAGAATCCTTAGAATAGTTAGGGATAGTTAAATAACATTTAAAGGTTTTGCTCGGATTATTAAGTTCACAAATAAAAAAAAATTACAATTCTGAATTAGTCAAGAAAACAAATTAATTTCAATTATAAATTATTACTAATGATGCTGTATTCAATAGGATGTCTCCACGACCTAGAGGAAGACCGCGTGCTGACAGACCTGCACAGTTACCCCCTCCTCCACCACCACAGATACCCCAGCAGACAGGATCTGTTCCATTTTACACTGAACAGGTGCCTCCACCCCCACAGCAACAGGGTCAGGGAGATTTTCAGCAGGCTGTTCTGCAAGCTTTGGTACAGATAGGACAGGCGGTAGGTAACAACGGCCACCAGAATCATGCGACACCTCCACCGCCACCGCCACCACCTCTACCACAGCAGGGTACTCGTTTCTTTTACGGGGAATTGAAGAAGGCCCGTATTCCTAACTTTGAAGGTGGATCTGACCCTGACATAGCCGAGAAATGGCTAAAAGAAGTACAGAATAATTTTGAGCTGATTCAAATACCAGAGGAGATAAAAGCTCAGGTTATCAAGCCTTTTCTGACTGGTGAAGCCGATGAATGGTGGACCACTAATTTGCAGCATTTGCCAGCTCCAATTACTTGGGAACGATTTTTGAGAGAGTTCCGCAAATTCTACATTCCACCATCAGTTACCTTGAAGAAAATAGGGATGTTTGAGTCTTTAATGCAGACATCAGGAATGACAGTGGCGGACTATGCCAACCGATTTACCGCATTGGGAAGATATGTTCCAGCAATACTATGTCATTCTTAACTCGTAATTAGCAAGCTTTACTTCAATTGTGCTTATTAATGAATTGTTTTAAAACTGGTAAATATATGCCTATTTGTAACTCATGTCTTGTATGAAAATTATTTGTGTTATTGTATTCTTTGTAATTGTATTGTTTGTTGTCATTATATATTATGATGTTTGTTACTGTTTGTTGTAGTAGTTATGTGGTGGGCTTATTGAAACAGTTGTGTGTATACTTGTGCATATGTACTTAGCATCGTGTAGTTACTTCTGTTTCGTGTATCTATTTGTATGGTTTTTTATCGTTTTATTTACGTTGTATCATTGATGTTGTAACAAATTGTGTTTGTCTATTTGTTTTTTTTATTCTGTGCATTAGTAACCCATGATATATATTACCAACTTAACGTTTATAAATTTCTAAGTTGGTTATCTGGCATGGGTTTTGTTTGTTTTTTTACAGTGATTATTTAGCACATATAATCCTGACTTATCGTATATCTTTTATATGTTTGCTACTCCTACGTTGTTATCGTATTCTATATATATTGTGAGCTTTTTTCCAATTACTTCATATTTTGTATTGGTCGCTTTTTAGGTATATGTATATATGTATATATTTACGTACATGTATGTATATGTGTGCGTGTGTGTATATATATTGTTGACTAATGTCATTGTATATTTATAGTTCATTATGTTATGTGATATCGCTCTTTTTGTACTGTTTTATATCTCTTGGCGTAATTATGTTGGACTTTGTATGTTAACGTTTTAGTACGTGGTTGATGTATGGAAATATGTCGTTAAGGTATGATGTATTGAGCGGTGCGTGTATATTTAGTTAATTAGCACAACCGTGTATTATGATCGTGTGTTTAAGTTTTTTTTTCGGCGAAGTGGTGTTGACATCAACTGCCCACTCGTTCTTCGCATTCTTATGCTTCCGCCTGCTCAGGGGCACCAGTGCCGACGAGAGTCTGGAACGAATTCCATGTAGCAGCTGGCCAAACCAAGAAAAACTCCTTACTTCAACCACATTGGTCGGTCCGTGCTACTTAGCGACATCCTTAATCTTCTTCGGATCCATTGAGGTTCACTCTTCTGAACTTACGTGAGTTAAGAAAGCCACGCTTCTGCTGCGCAAATCTGATAATTTATCTTTGACTGATATTCTACGTACTGATGATGAGTCATTGATACGTGATCGTCGGCGGTTGACTCTGGTATGACGTCGTCAGCCTTCCTTTAATGTTGTTCCTGATTTCGTTGTGATGGTGGCACCGACCTCCGCTCTATGCCCTCACTCGTAAAACGTTCTGGTTGTCACTCATACTTGCATAGTCCCCCCACACTGACCCTAGTGTGGCATCCACATTGAGCACTTGGTAGTGTGGCATCCACATCGAGCACCTGGTGGCGGCAGTGGCCCTGCACTACTTCGTGGTTGTACTTTCGTCACGAGCGATCTTGTGATTATTAGCGGCATGTCGCATATTTAAGCCTCCCCGATGAAGGATCCTTCTACACATTGGATTCCAGATGTCATGCGTTTCCTTGTAATAGAACCTCATACCCGGTGGCACCGGCGTCGGAAGACGCTAGTTCAACTGCTACTGACACTGTGCAGTCTATAGTTGTTGTTGTGCCAAAGTGGTGGCCATGGTGTTGGTCAATGCTTGGAGGCTGACCCCCTGATCCTGGTGGTCGTTACCCTAACCACCGTCGCCTCCTTTATCAGATTTCTCTTTTTTTCCATGATGCAACAATATTTTCTTGGATTTCGTGCAAACCTTGACGAGAATTTGGATTGACTGGAGTAATAGAGGAATTTGAGCATTTAGGGTGCTCACGCGATAGTTCTGGGGTACAACGGTAGTGAAATAGAGAAAGCTCACCAACAGCATACACCTCCCCTAACTCGATCATAACTTAGGTCTACTTCATTTATTAGGGGTATAATTGTTATTCCTAGGTAAAGATCATAACTTATATCTAAGTGATCTAGTTAATCCTGCGTTCCCGAGGCGGATCTGAAGCCTCGGCTCTGATACCACCTGTAGCGCCCCGCTCCCGAACCCTAGTACCGGCCGCCGTATCTCACTAAGGAGAATACAAAGCGTCGAATCAATTTCCAACATGTCCGAAAAGACGTAGAAATTTTTCTCGCGGAAACGTAATACCATAACACTAATTCATATGAATAAAGAACAATCCTCCATAAAAACAATAAATATGTCACGACAATAAGTCGACACGCTAGCATCTAGAGTCTATCGTACTAAACAAGGTGATATCCGATGTGATCCCAACAAAACAAAGACGAACAGTCGCAGGGTCTTCTAGTATCCTAGGCGCGACCATCAGTCTGCACACTCCACCGTATCAGCCCCGTCCTCAACAAAGACGTAGTCATAAGTCTCTTCCTGCTCACCTGGTGGGGGGAAGTAGGGGTGAGTGACTGGAAAATCACTCAGTAGGCACCTGCCTCCAAGTAGTACAAGACGAGCATCCAAAAATGATATAACACATAGCACGTAAAACATGATATCACATAAGCACATGAAAGAATGCGGAAAGTAATTCACTCCAGATAGAGAATGCGCAACATCGTGATGTATGTCCTACTATGCATGTCACACGCAACAAAGTCATGTCACACAGAATGCCGATATCTCCACCGTGTAATGCATGAACCCGGGTCCTACTGAGTGGCTGCAGGTCATACACCCCACAATCACCATACTGAGTGTGTGTGGCCGCGCCACCGCACACCATCCTGAGTGTCGTGGCCCCGCAACCGTACACCATCCTGAGCGCCCGTGACCCGTACGTCACGACCCGCCATCATGCAATGCACGTGCCATGAATGCAAACAACACAATCGTCTGAGGCCCCTGGCCCATCCTCACCATCCTCCGACACTCAAATCTAGGTTCATTTAATGATCGTCTGAGGCCCTTGGCCCATCCTCACCATCCTTCGGCGCTCAATTTTATTATCCGAGTAATGATTTAATGTTGTTTGACGTTAAACTTATTTTTCCATGGCTTGTATATATTTATGGTGCATTTTCTATATTTTTCCTCATTTTTCTCTAATTTATTTCTATTTATTACCCAATTATCCAATTTAAATAAATTATCACAATTAATGAACTTTAGTAAAAATAATTTAATCTCAGCATTTTATAATTTCTGGAATTTATATATAATTTTCTGATTTTATTTATATTTTTCCTATAATTATTACTATTTTAAATTAATTAAATAACCTTTCTAGAATTTCCAGAAATTTCAGAATTATATTATTATTATTATTATTTCGTTTAATTGGGCCAGCCAACTGGGACCGGTCCGTTGGCCATTCGGCCCGGCCCGCGGTCGGCTCAATAGATTATTTTATTTTATTTTATATATATTAAGTAAGTGAGTCAGACCTACGCACAATCGGTCCGCTACACAGAAATTTGATGAAAATAATTTAATTTCAGTATTTTATAATTTCTGAAATTTATTTATAATTTTCTGATATTTACTTATATTTTTCCTATATTTAATACTATTTTTAATCAATTAAATAACGTTAATAAAATAAGCCCTAGAAATTCTTTTGATATCAAATTCATCCCTAACATCAAATTACATAGACGCAGAGCACGCCATAGCCTTCTGCGCATTCCACAGGCTCAAAACAAAATTTATACTATTTTAATTATCAAAATTTCCCTTAAAATCAAAATGTTTTACTATTTTGATTATCAAATTTTTTCCTAAAATCAAAAATCCAAACCATAGCCTTCTGCGCATTCCACAGGCTCAAAACAAAATTTATACTATTTTAATTATCAAATTTTTTCCTAAAATCAAAATGTTTTACTATTTTGATTATCAAATTTTTCCCTAAAATCAAAAATCCAACCCACGCAAAACCACAGAAATCACACGCATTCAACAGAAATCAAATACATTCCACAGTAATCAAAAACTCATGCTTTTCAAAGATTAAGCAACATAGTATAGATTTCAACAATTAAAAACAACAAAACACATAATATATCACCAAAGCATGCTTGAATTTGTACCAATTGGAGGAGGAAAAAGGAACCTACCTGGATTGCAGACAAAAGTACGCGATTGAAATACCCGGTCGCCTTCTCTCCCTTTCCCTTCCTTCTCTCTTCTTCCTTCCTCTTCTCCCTTTCTCCTTCTTCTCCTCTTCCCTTCTACTGCCGCCTCCTCCTTCCTGCGCAATCGTTTTTATTTTAACCGATTGTTTTTTTTGCCGCTTCCCCTTTTTATTATTAACTTGTGTGATACGGGGGGATTCGGTTATCCCCCCACGTTCTACTTTTTTTTTGTTTTATTTTTTTGTTTTATTTTATTTATTGTTATCATTATCTATATT
This sequence comes from Eustoma russellianum, assembly GCA_036186865.1. NCBI lineage: Eukaryota > Viridiplantae > Streptophyta > Magnoliopsida > Gentianales > Gentianaceae > Eustoma > Eustoma russellianum. The sequence goes on along the minus strand of AP025049.1, from coordinate 31,013,566 downwards.
TTTTTTAAAAATTGTTTATTCTTATCCTCACTATTTCTTTAAATACTACTATTATCCTTATCTTTATTCTACATTTATTTTATGCCTAACTTCTATTCATACACTATACACTTTTAACATTTATACCATAGTTATAAAGTTCTTGTACATAACGAGTTGCTGCGATTAATCCAATTAACGAGTACTTAATTATTATTATTTTATTTTATTTTTTGTTTAACCCATAATGACTACTTCGAAAATTTCTGGGTATAAGAGTACCAATATGGAGTATACTTTTTCTGCACTTTCATGGACCAGTAAAAATCTTCCTGTCCTATTAAATGTATAATAAAAAAATGCTACATAAATTAATTTGAAATAATTGAATACACTTGATATGTTTCTATTGAATGAGTGAAAAAATGTGATATAAGTTGGACTAACTTTATTTTCCCCCTGACAAAGATTACTATTGAAGAACATAAACCAGCTGTTTCGTAAACTACACATTTTAAAGCACAATTCAGTCACCTCGCTTCATTAAAGCAGCCGACAAGGATTAGGCAACCCATGTTATATGGGGTCGGAGCCCGCCAAACACCTCACTCCCCACGCGACCGCCCGACACGTAGCAGCAAGGGGATGGTGGTGAGGCTGGATGGGGGTCACCCGTACCCAGCCTCACCACCCTCCTGCTGCCACGTGGCAGCAGGTCCTTTATTACCATCTCCAAGGGGAGTTAGGCGAACCGAATCGATGTTATATAGTCATTATTTTGGTTTCTCAATTATCAATGTGCAAATAGTTGCATTATGTCGACCCACAAAAAGATATCATAAATAACTACCGTGATATACTTTTTAAGAAGTAAGAAATAAAAATAAATAAACACTTTTTCATTCTTAAAATATGGTCTGATTTAACCATAGTTCAGGTTAAAGTGTGATAATATTTTCAGAAAAAGAGAGTAAATGACATGTAAGAAAAAAAAAAGTATCAACAGTCTGCTAGCTTTTTGGTAAGTTGACTAAGTCGTTTCAAATTATAATACTCGTATTTTAATAGGTTGCCCCTAGGTATACTATAGCGCCCCAACCCGATACTGCATCGGAACCAGTGCGCCGTAGTCTACTACGAGGACTACGAAGCGTCAAAGCAGATCAAGTGTACATCATTCATGACGTAAGATAAATCAGCGGAAACATCGTAAAATTTAAAACTTCACTACATCAATGTAACCAAAGAAATATAGCGGAAATAAAATGTGTTCAGTTAACGATCTAACATATCCTCCAGTACAACATAATAAACATCAAGTCTTCCAACTTAAAGAGAATAACCAAAAATCTATCTACTTCCATGATCATCATCCCATTGAGCTCACTCGCCATCTTCTTCGACAAATATCATTTCATACTCTGGCTCACCTGAAAAGGAAATGGAGTATCTGTTCTTAGCGAAAACATCGCCAGCAAGTAACCCGTCTATACACCTTACGGGATCACACACGACGAGTCACCAGTGTATAAGTTATTGCCCAAAATAAGGTGCTCGGGTTAGCAAATAGCATCTTTACAACAATTCCTCAAAACAAATATATCACATAAATGATATGCGTATACAAGAACAAACAGGTAACTGAAAATAACATACCACATAAACAGAACATAAGCTAGTCACATTTCTTGCATAACAAATCTTATGCTTCGTGTATCATGATGCATGTACTTCTTCAAAACTTTACATAGAACCCATGCATATGACTTCTTTCGTAAGTATGCTATGCGTGTCATTTCACAAACTTTTCATATTCTTCGCGTAGCAGAACTTTATACCCTGTGGGTGATCAGTCCACAGCAAACAGAACTTTATACCCCGTGCTGAAAGGTCCACGACCCTTTCATATATAACTTTATACCCCGTGCTGAAAGGTCCACGGCCCTTTCATATATAACTTTATACCCCGTGCTGAAAGGTCCACGGCCCCATTACATATATCATATACCCATGCTGATAGGTCCACGGCCGTATAAAATACTTTATACCCTGATGTTGATTCACAGGTCACGCTTTTATACCCTGCTTTCGCAGGCGTGACTTTTATACCCTGCGATCAACCAGCAGTCATAGTTTGCTTTTTGAAAACTTTAATCTTCTCTTGTAAACATGTTATGCCACGTACCCTCCGTAAAATAATTAAAGGGTAAAAGAAAATTAAATGAGATTGATGACGGTCAATGGTAATGAATTAAGAATTAAATATTAGTTTAATTGGTATTTATTGAGGGGTTAAATACTAGAATTAATTTGTATTTAATTTAGAATTAAATATTAGAATTTAATTATTAAAGAAAAGGATTTAAGTAAAATACAATTTAGAAATTCCAGTTTCACCCCTACCCATATTAAAACTGATAGAACGTCAGTTTCTGATCCATTTTATCAGAAACCGACGCTTTCTCCTCTTCTTAGGCGATTCCTATCCTTTTTGCAACCCTAGGAGAAAAGATTCTTCCGGAGTCAATCCGTAGTTCGTTCGTTCTTCAATCCGTCTTCGAGTAATCACAGGCAAGTAATCATCTTATAAGTTCATACGATTTGTGGAAGAGAAAAGGCCCTATTTTTGTATCAAAATTGGATCACCATGCAGTATTATGCCCTTGTTTATCCTTTGTGAATTCTGTGCAATTTCTGTGTTGTAGTTTCGTTGTTTTGGCCATTGTATATTGCAAATCTAATTTGATGTTGGTAAATATGTGGATTCCTGCAAATCCCCACCCTTGAATTCCCCTTTGCTGTGATTGAACTGCTAGGAGAGGGGTTGAGGGTGAAAAGAGGGATCTTTGGATTCGTGGGTTGAAATCGCTGAGATCTAGGCTTGAATCTTTGTTTGGAATGTGTGTAGCGTTCAATCTGTAGTTTAAGCATGAGATTATAGCAGGGATTATGCCTGGATTGATTGGGATGAAGTTTGGGATCATCTGGAGTCATGGTTCTGCAGTTTCTGCAGAAATCGCAAAATTTCTTTTCTGGAATCGTGGATATCGATCGATAGATGTAAGGGGATGAAGTTCTTCGATGGATCGATTTAGGGTATGATGTGGGACAGAAAGTATTCTGATGGACATCGATCGATCGATGTGAGGTGATGAAGTACTTCGATCGATCGATGTAGGGTATGATGTGGGACAGAAAGTATTCTGATGTACATCGATCGATCGATGTGAGGGTATGAAGTACTTCGATCGATCGATGTAGGGTATGATGTTAGACAGTAAGTATTCTGATGGACATCGATCGATCGATGTGAGGGTATGAAGTACTTCGATTGATCGATAGAGGGTGTGATGTTAGACAGTAAGTATTCTGATGGACATCGATCGATCAATGTGAGGGGATGAAGTACTTCGATCGATCGATGTAGGGGATGATGTCAACCAGTTTTGTGGGAAGATAGAGGAAGGAAAAGGGAAGCTAGAGAACCAATTTGGGGGACGCTAGAGGCTTCTTAGGACCTGATTGAGGTCGTGTAAGTCATGGGAACACGACCTAGGATGATGAATCAACGGTGAGCACTTCGTAGGGTATTTGAATCAGACTTCAGCGTGAATGATCTAAGGGGTTAAGGATGAATGTTTGAGGAGTTGATAAGGTTCAAATGGAACGTGTGAGGAGGGTCTACTACATTCCTCGTATCCTTAGTATGAACGTTTATGTGAGGTAGGCCTGAGCATGTGAGGCTACATTTGAAAGTGAGAATGTGATTAAAGCCTGTGATTGAAGAATGTGATTGAATGATGAGAAGTTGTGCATTTTTACATCATGACACTTGCATTTGCATTATGTTTTGATAAGAGCCGTGCCTCGGCATAGGGTATAAAGTTTGCGAAATGAGATGTGATGCGTTACAGGGTATAAAGACAAGTTGTAACCATCACAGGGTATAAAGTGAGCTGTAATGTGTCATAGGGTATAAAGACAAGCTATGGCACATTACATGGTATAAAGTTAAGCTGTGGTGCGTCACAGGGTATAAATACAAGCTGTGGCCCACCACAGGGTATAAAGTTATGTGACCAGACATTATGACACGCATTGCACTGATTTTGAAAAGTGAAGCATAACCATTTGTGATTGTGTATTGTAGTGCATATTTAGAAATGTCATGCATCACGTAAGTCGTTATGTTATGTGGAATTGTAAGTGTTTTGTCATTGATTTGTTTACTACTTAGTCGTTATTGTTCTTTGTTTATGTTGTGCTGGCAACTTATGATCTTTAAACTATACAAGGCATGTGCCCCATTATCCCTTGATATAGATAGTACTCATGTCTTGCCATGCGTTGATCCCGTATGTCTTATAAGCGGGTTACTTGCTAGCGTTTTTCGCTAAGGGTACTACCATTGTTTTGCAGATAAGCCCAGCTATACATGATTTTTATAGAGGACGACTGCGAGTGGGCCGAATGGGATGCTTAGAGTTCTTATTGAGAGATAGTTGAGACTGTTGCTAATTATTTCAGTTTCTTTCATTCACTTGAGGATTTAGTTGGTTACTACCACGAACACTCTTTGGTAATTTTATTACACTTTGATGTACGAATTGGATGGTTTAGATTTTATTTTTCACGTGTTTCCGTTCTTATTCTCTTACGTCATTGATGATGTGTATTCGAGAGATGAGACATCTTGTAGTCTTCTCAGTAAACTACGACGGGTTCACCGGTTCAGATCCGCTGTCCGGGTCGGGGCGCTACAAAACACATGTTCTTTCGCAGCAATTCTCATGTCAAATGCAAAGTGTTCATGTCATGATGCAGGATGCTCATGCAACTTCATATCAAACATGTAACACACACACACATCTTACATATCAAGTACATGATCTTGCCCCTCAGACACTCCATGCTCGTACCTTTCTAAGTCTGTTCGTATCACCAACTCACTTAGGATCCAATCTTACCATTACTTAATCAAACTTAACATCTATCCCTCAAGTACACTGTAGAGAAAAAGGGGTTTGAGTGATTTTCAAATGCATGATTTAAATGTGCACAAAAACGAGTATAAGCTAAAACGTGCATGATATATAGACATGTGTGCTTGATAACTTACTTGCCTTATTTAGCTTATATATTATGTTGCCGAACTAACGAGCCATGAAGCATTAAAGCTTACATCATATGGCGAACATTTGTTGAGTTTATACTATTTTCAGGTGCTACAATTAATGAACTAAAGTAGTTCATTAAGTGAAGTACTTAGTTTGATAAACTAAGTAGTTCATTAAAGGAAGATGCATTTGGAAAAGACATGAAGGCAACATAGCTATGGAAGGAAAGTTCTCTCCTCCTCCCCACATCATTTCACACGTTTTTAATACATATATATACTATATTTTCAGATTTTTATAAAAGGCACATACACATTTATTCCAACGTACTATCGACACGTTATATATCTTACGAACGTACGTTTACGTCACACCACTATACTTAACTCATATTTATGAGTATATTCAGGTCTTATATCATATGATATAAGATATGGTGATGACAAATTAAATACGACACGATAAAAGGTTCTAAACCGAAATTTGTCGTATCGGGCGATACCGAAACTTCGCCAACGTGTCACGTACTTGCCATAAATAAATGGCCAGCCCATATACATCAAAATTTATTAAAAATTTCGTGCACATGGCTGTATATTGAGACAAAAATACTTTCCATGTTGGCACACACAAATCATCC
>AP025049.1:30962747-31000306 GCA_036186865.1 Eustoma russellianum | reverse complement strand
TTCAACCCCCCCCCCCCTTCTAGTGGTGCCTTGCAGATCCTACATACACCTCAAATACCCTTGCATTTTATGATCAAAGGAAGATAATATAGTTATTACACATACATAGGGCGCCTAATGGGTCAAAAAGACTTCCAGTACACTTGGAACGCTACTTGAGGCGCCTAAAGTGACATGAGGTGCCTATACTAGGCGTTCGAAGTGTTCGGGAATGTGCTGGTATACATCGAACGCCTACATGAAGCGCCTTATGTGACACCGAACTCCTTTGGAGGTGTTCGAAGTGTTTTGAAATGTGCTGTAACACATCGAACGCCTACATGAAGCGCCTTATGTGACATGAAGTGCCTAATGTAGGTGTTCGAAGTGTACACAGATGCATTGGGACACATTGAACGCATACTTTAGGCGCCTAATGTGACTTGAAACGCCTAAAGTAGGTGTTCAAAGTGTACTGACGATTCCAGAACTGCAGTTTTCTGCAGTAACTTCTTCCCATCACCTTCCTCCTTCACCCCTTTTATGTTTAACACTTCAAGATCCATCTTAACACCTAGATTCATCATGCTTAACACACAACTAACATGAGTTGATTCTCAAATATGTAAAATCGTATCCACTCTAAACCTTCTATCACCCACAACTTTCAATAGATATCTTCAAACTTTCCAACACAACAAGTCTACAACAATGCCATTCATTCTTCAACTTCCTATAAATACTCTCAAAACATCTAAGGTGTACTTAATAAACTTAATAACTTATAAAAAGACAATGAACACATCACGGATAGCACTTTTATGGGCATATTTAACAACAAATATCACAACATAACCATTTCCAGATATTGGCCCAAAGAACATGACTTTACTCAATCAACAACAACAATTACATACAATAAAGCATTTAACATAACAAATCAAAGTTACTAATGTGTGATCCAGATTTTCTCTTTATAAGATCATAGGGCTTATAGAATCAAAAATTTGCATAAAGCGTATAGAAAGATTACTTGCATTTGTTTCTAGTTAGGCTTATGAATGTACTGCAAAATTTCGAGGAAGGTTGAACTTAGATTGGCTGCTCTTTCTCCCTTTTCTTCTTCTTTCTCCTTTCTCCTTCTCCTTTCTCTCTAGGTGTTTTTCCTTCTCTCCCTTTGTGTTGTAACCTACGGTGCCTAGTGGGGAGTTATACAAATGTTGTGTAACTCCCCCACATGTAGTTGGGGCAATTTTGGCATTTTGGCCAAATTCCTTCAATTTCCACTTTTGTCTATTTTCCCCCTGTATTTTGTTTAACAAAACTTCATAACCTATATATTTAATGAAATTATATTTTAAATTGTTTTCTAATTATTAAAAGCCAGACTTAAAAATTACGGGGTATGACATATACTCCCAGCCGAAAGCCGAGGTATACTCCTATTATAATACTCCTATTCTCACAAAAGCATTATCACACATGGTCAAAAACACAGTTAATCTTTATAATACTCCTATTCTCACAAAAGCATTATCACACATGGTTAAAAACGCAATTAGTCAAACTGTCAAACACCCCTTAAAATATAATCGCTAAAGTATTTTACATATTATTCATTAGATTTTTTTTAAATGATGTGTGTTACTATTTTGACAAACGGGCAAGTGAATGGTGGACTGTGTGATGATCTGATATCTATAATGTGTTGATCCTTGACCAAACAACAACATTTGTGTATATTGTTGTAATAAAATTTACTAAGTATTCACAGAAAAGAAATTTTTTTACCAAGGTGAGGTAATTTTCATATTTGGGAGTACGTAGCATACTTATGGTTCGTTGTGCTACAATCTTTTTACAAACTAAGCATTAGAGAAAGAAAGAGAAATGAGTGATAACACTATCGTACTTTGTTTTTCATTTTGATGTTTTCCTTGAATAACTTCTCGAGTGTCATCCATCACATACCAAGTATAATCACCTGTCTTTTTTTATTTTTTTTTAAAATTTTATTCTCTTGTAAAATGGAATGGTTTATTTCCGCACTCAACAATGTTTATTCACACCAATTGATGAGATTCTTCAAAGAAAAAGTCCAAAATGCCCTCATGTCAGATTTTAGTCCATCTCATAATTCTTTTAGTTTGCAATTTCAAAGAACGATTATAATCAAGAGAGGAAAAGGAAGCTGACACCATAATACAATATTATCTTTTGTGTCGTTGAGATATGATGGGTATGGTGGTTTTTTTATACGACGGCTAGAAGTTCAAGTAAATACACGAACACGTACTCAAACCCTATCAATGGCGCATTGTTTCCAAAACTTAGATTTGATCATGATTTCGTGATGCCTAAAACATGGGAACATACAATTGAAATGATGTTGATAAAAATTTACGAATAGTAATACTCATGGAAGCTTCCAATAAAAAGAGAACTTTTTTGTATTTTTGTATTTGCAGTGATTTTTAGTATGGTGCCGCCAGTTTTTTCAAGCGCAAAGACTAATAGAATGCTTACTAACAGGTACAACTCTTGGAGATCAGCCAAAATTTAATCTGCCAGCTCATTCATCGGACATACGTTGTAAGGGTTCATCGGTGGACGTCAGAATAATTTTAGGCAGGGAGCAAATATCAGTGGAGGGTAATTTAGACAGTTTGCTCATAATTAAAAATTATTAGGGTGGATAAGCATATTTGGGTACGAAAATAGTCATTTCCTTTATCAAAGGATTTTTATGCACCATACTAATATTTAAAAATAATAATTTTTGCATAATAACTTTTTACTATGTTTTCAGACTTATATCGGACATCGACACAACCAATGTCAAAAGTAAAATGGGTGTGACCAAGTTCGACCCGTTTCAGACCCGGTTTACTATATACATACATAGATAAACACACACACACACACACACACATATATATATATATAGCGAAAAACCTTTAGGCCTAGCGGTGGAGTAGCATTTATCCCAACCCCAGGTCTCGAGTTCGATTCCCCTCCCCAATTTATATATATATATATATATATATATATATATATATATATATATATATATATATATATATATATATATGTGCATGTGTGTGTATATGTGTATATATGTATATATATACACATATACACAGATGTATCTGTACATATATATGCATATGCTTGATATGTCCGGAATGATACTGTGTCTTTAAAATTATGTAAGTTAATCTAGAGTCGTAATAATTAGACTATTTTCCTTAGGATATGCATAAATAAAAAAAAACTTCAGATCTACCGCGGCACATAAGTAAACAACGTCATGAACTTAAGAAGTGATCTTAGAGTTTAAGAGATGATCATAGATGTAAGGAAACAATCTTAGACAATGGTGGAGTAAGTTCAATACCGTAGGTATGAATAAGTAAGAAGTGATATGATATAAGATTTAATCGGATAAGAATTAGAGACCGAAGCTGGTAAGTATAAAGATTATTGTAATGCGTAGGAATATGAGGTTTTAGAATGACTAAGTGAATTAATAAGAGATATACGGAAACAGTCAATTAAGAAAATTTCATAAGTCAGAAAATACTAAGTTGAAGCATAGATGATTAAGAAATAATGCTAGAACTTAAGTGTAAAATCGATACAACCCTAAGTTTCGAGGACGAAACTTTTTATAAGGGGGGAAGAATGTTACGACCCGAGATCCGGGGCTGGTGGAAATGATGAAAATAGAACGCAAATGCGATGTTGATGAAATTGCAGTGGAATTTTAAATTTTATTTAGAATTAATGAAGACATCGACATTAAATATCGGGATTAGAAACACACATAAAAATAACTTTAAGGTAAGTTAACGGATATAACGAGACTGGTTGAGACTAGACAATGACCGTATAGGACATACAAGGTATTTAAATAAATTAGTCGGTAGCAACATAAGCTGATAGAGATAAATCAAAACGAATAAAAATACCCGATACGATAACTACAATACACATTAGTATCATATTTTCTTTCACTTTATCCTACATGGCAACAAAAGACAAACCCTCTCCCCATTTTCCCCACATGGCCGCCCACCCCATCACACAAGTGGGAAGAATAATTCACTTTTCATACATGGCAAACCATTTTAACTTTTGCTACATCATTTCACACCCACTACTCAACTTTCTCCCACTCCTTCACATGCCAACAAAAACAACTATTCTTTTCCTCCTTTTCCCATAAGTTTCAGCTGCTACCTTACCCAACCCCAAATGCATTTTCATTTCTTTATTTTCCCTCCCTCACACTTTCATCCAAGAACCACACAACCAAGGAGACAAACCTTCTTCAACTTTTCCTCTACATTATTCGGCCATGACCATCCAAGACAAGAAGAAGATTTCTTGTTCATCTTAAACCACATAACAACTCCTACACCAAGTTTTAAACAACACTCCATCAACTAAGAAAGATTCAAGAAGGTTGTAGCATGTAGAATCAAAAGCAAGTAAGGTAAGAATTTTATGAAGTTTAAGTTTGATTCTTCCATATAATTAGTTTCATAAGTTGTACACTAACTCTCCTTTTTGGGCATCATAACCGTATACACCAAGGAGAAGGAGGAGAAATGTGTTCTTCAAATCCAAGTGAAGGAATCACTATCTAAGAGTAAGAAAGTAAATCAACGCAAGTATTCTTCTTTGATACTACATGTTTTGCAAATGTTTGGCATGTATGTTTATACCAAAGTTGGATCATCATGTAGTATGTTCAAGATTGTTTTTCTTCAAAAGTATATACAAATCTAACTTTTATATGATATACATATGTATGTATAGATATATGTATGGGCGTGTATATATTATGTAGATGTATATATGCGTGTATATAAAATGTATATACGCGTGTATGTATTATATATATGTATATATATATACGTGTATATAATATGGATATGTATATATATGCTCGAATATGAAAAGTAAATTCAAATGCATGTATATGATATGTATATGTATATATGTGTGTACATAGAAAGACATGTCATTAGAAATGCTATACATGTGACTAGGTGTGTGCATGTGTATATACGGTTGGAAGACAAGATGGTACCATGATGATGTTAAGTAATTACTAAAATAAACTATCATGTGTGTCCTATGTGAGGTGAGGTACTAGATAAGTTGTAATGTGAATGTAGGTGTGTGGGGCTAAGCACGGCCAAGTGGCCACAAGAGGTGTTATGTTAATAAGTTAGTGAAGGTGGGTGCATGAATGCTTTTGACTTTGTAAGTAGGTAATTAACAAGTAAGGGTAAAGAAAGGTGCAAGTGTGTGCGTTGGTTGGTCAAATAGCTAAAAGAAATGACATTGTAATGTTGAAGTTAATATGTGTATGTAAGGGCTAGTGTAGCTCACGGCTACATGACCATGAAACATGAAAATGCACCTTTATGAGTTGTTAAGTGTAAGTAAAGATCACTTATTTATTAAAGAAGTTAACAAGAGCTAAAGTGCACAAGAGTGGGTGTGCATGTAAGGTTCGGTTGTGGGTGTATAAAATATCATACATGATGGCCTTTAAAAGTGTTATGAAGATAGCTTCATGAATTGTTGAGTGAATATGTGTATATGTATACGTGCAACTTGGACACTCATAATTCATACATGGCAAAGTGCAAAAGCGCAAGTGTGTGTATCCTCAGCTAAAGATTTTTCAAGTGGGAATATGACACTGTATGATTTAATAAGTATAGAAAGACCATTTATTGGGTCATGTAGCCAACAAAAGAAAAGTAAATGAAGAAGTGTGGATTTGCAGGCAATTTCGGCAGTGGTGACAAAAGATGTATCATGACATATTTAAGAAATATTTAAATATTTTATATGCTCTTTGCGTAAAGTAAGATAGTACACCGGCTACCTAGTGCATAATTTTGTGGGTGTGTGCAGAGGTGTGCTCGGCCGTGTGGCCTAGTGTGCACTGTGATGATATTCTCATGAGTAACTTTGTGCTGGTGTATAAATATATCACACATAATAAAGGAAATTAGCAAGTTGTAAAGTGTTTAAAAGTGTTAAGAATACGTAAAGGACGACTTTATTATGTTTATGGATACAAGTATGAAATATGATTTAATATGTATGTTAAGGTATTTATAAACACTTTAAGAACCCTCATATATATGAAAGTATATAGTGTACGCACATAGAATTTATATGCTGGAATACGATGATATGATGTTAACGACTTTATTTCATATTAATTGTACTTCATGTGTTATAGACTATTATGTGCAAGCTAAGATATAGTTATGAAATCCCTAGATCATATGTTGACGGAAAATAGGAAGTTTATGCCCTAAGTACTTAAGTTATGATTTATGAAGTCCATGTGTAGACTTGATATTATGGAAGGAGGGTTATGGTATTTCTTTAAATTATGATAAGTAGACTGTAAATAAGTAAGTGATGTTACTAGTGGTAGTATGACAAGATACCCCATTTGACCGAGTATCACGTTGCATGAAAACAAGATTTGAAAAGTTATATTGTCACATCTCATGTTTTAAAAGTTCATATGCATAGAAATAATAAACACGAGACGAATGATTCCGATGAGACACGATATGTTATGTTATGTCATGATCATGATTATGTTATGTTATGTTGAAGCGCTGTCCTGACATCAGGACCGGAGTGGTAGGTGTCAGGGTCCCATGTTTACGTTATGGCTGAGTGTAACACCGGGTCTGGGACACGGGATCTCAGTCATAATGCGTCACCGTTAGCACATGTGCATATGATTCATGATGTTATGTCGCACATGTACTATATGGGGAATCATTCGGTATGTCGTGCGTTATTATTCTTATGAAAAGTGCTATAGCCAATGATGTAAATGTTATGTCTGCCTGTTATGAAAAAGTCATGTTATGCAAGTTATGAATATGTCATGTTATGCAAGTTATGAAAATCATGTCATGATTATGAAAAGTCATGTTTACGAAAAGTCATTTTATGAAAAGTCATGTTTTATGCATCACGTCATGACCATGTCACCTTAGGGTTATGATTAAGAATTCTTTAAGTATATGATAGCACTATAGTGGACAATGTAGTGTTAAGCATGAGAATGTAGTACATGTAAGATATGCAAAGATGGTATAAGTTATGGATTAGAAGCTAAGTATGGATATAGTATGATGTTATGGATGAAGCAGAATGAGATGCTGTTATGCTATGTATGCTTTGAAATCTTCTTAATTTATCTGCTTTCAGTTTACAGCAGTATACAGATATGATATGATACTTTACTTGTTAGAAAGGAGACGTGCTTATTATATTCAAAATTTATGGTTATTATGATTTGTCACCCCGTCTCCCCATGTATGATCCACATGTCGTATCTGGTAAGACTACTTGCTGAGCGATTAAAAGTCGGTGGCTATCGCTCATACTTGCCTCATTTATAATTTTCCAGATAACAGGTATCAATATACAAGTTCGTTGAAGACATGCTAGATAGACCATTGGTAACGAAGAGCATACTGAGAGATTATTTCAAAGGCATTAAGTTTTGGATTATGATGTATGATATATGATTTCAGTATTCTGTATATGATGATTGTACAGTTTATGATGTAGTACAGTGCATGTCGATGAAGATTTGTTTATGTTATGTTGCTTCCGCTTATCGATTCATTATTCATGTCGACATGTACATGTATAGTATCGACGCTTTGTACTCTATGGAGTAGAGTACGGCGGGTGCACTGAGCCGGAACCCTGGTTTCGGGCGGGGCGCTACAAACACTCTCGTAGAACAACGATAAAATTATGCAACAAAAGCTTAATAATCTTTAATCACTTTTGAACTTTGAGAGCTTTTGATATCAATGGGAAATAGAGTTTGAAGAGGATGGAAGTGTATAAATACCTCCTCTGAGCTTTTTCAATATATAGAAGCGTGAATCTTATTTTGCAGCCTCCATGGAAGTCTCACATTTTTTAATTTCTTTGAAGAAGTTCAACTGGACTTTAACTACCCTATATTTCAATTTGATGAATCATAGCCACCCTAGAAAATGTTAGATAGGTGTACACTAGTCAAGAAAGCATTAATGGACGATAGTCAAAAAGGCACAATGAATTGGAGAAGATTGGAGAGAGAAAACACTTTCAATCTATCATAAAGATGTTTACGATGGTTATAAAAATTTGAATTCTTCATGACGTTGTAGAGAAAAAGGGGTTTGAATGATTTCAAAATATATGATTTAAATGAGCATAAAAACGAGCATGAGATAAATGTGCATGATATATTGCATATTACTTGCCTTATATAATTCATATATTATGTTGCCGTACTAACGAGCCATGAAGCTTTAAAGCTTACATCAAATGGCAAACATTTGTTGTGCTTACACTATTTTCAGGTGCCACCATTAATGAACTAAACTAGTTCATTAAGTGAAGTACTTAGTTAATTAAACTAAGTAGTTCATTAAAGGAAGCTACATTTGAACAAGGCACAAAAGCAACAAGACTAAGAAAGGAAAGTCTCCTCCTCCTCTCTTCATAAATATACACTCCTATACATATATAAATATATATTTTCAGATTTTCTTTGAAAAAGGCACATACACATGTATTCCAACGTACTATCGACACGTAATATATTTTACGTACGTTAACGTCACACCACCATACTTAACTCATATTTATGAGTATATTCAGGTCTTATATCATATGATATAAGTAATGGTGATGACAAATTAAATACGACACGTTAAAAGGTTTTAAACCGAAAATTGTCGTATCGGGTGAATACTGAAACTTCGCCAACGTGTCACGTACTTGCCGTAAATAGATGGCCAGCCCCTACACCTCAAAAATACTTATTATTTTCGTGCATATGATGATATTTTCAGCCATAAAATCATTCAGTATTGACACACACAAATCACCCCACATTAAGGCCAAATTGTGGAGATTCCAATTTTAATTTTGTCACATGTTAATGGCGCCACTTTAGACCAGCTAAGTGCTGAGAATTAAAGTTTATATTATATATATTATGTGTAACATAATGTATATAACATGTGCAAAAAGTTGGAATCTAATTAGAGAAAAATCGGGTAATCGATAAACATCGAAAATTCGGTTTTCTATGTACACAATACATGGAATATTTTTGGCACATCATACGACACGTATCTAGACACTTTTTAAATATGTCATACATCTTAAAGTGTTCTAGAAAATTAAATTAAGGGCTGATTGGAATATAACATGTGTGTATTATTAAATGTGCACTATTTTACAAAGTTTGCAAAAATAAAATTCAGCACATGTATATACAATTATACACGCCCCTACAGCTGAGATGGAGCATATGTAGAGTCTTGTTGGCATATTGATTGGTCAAGAATCAATCATACAATGTTGGTGATTTAAAGAAAGAAGCTACAAAAGGTAATGTTTCAAACTTTATCTCATTTGAAACACATGCTGAAAATTTCAGCATGTGGAAGATAGGCTGGCCGATTTTTGGCATTCATGAAGAAATATTTTGTGTCTTGAAACATGTAGTTAATTGGAAGAAGAATTGGAAGTAATTTGAATAAGATTCAAAGTCATAAAGTGTGATATCTTGAATACCACACATGCTGAAATTTTTCAGCATGTGTGGGAATGTATCTTGAACGTTTTTATGGCCATGTTGGTGTCCAAATTTCATTTCCAATTTGATAAGAATATTTTCTACTAATTGGTGATTTATTTTAAAAGAAACATCAATGAAAATTTGGAAGGAATTTGAATTATATCACCATGTAACACATGCTGAAATTTCAGCATGTCAAGTAGTCTTAATGGCCGAAATTTTCACCTTATTTGGAGAAATTTTGTCTTGCTTGATTTGGATGATAATCTTACGAGTTATGGAAACTAATTTATGTTGATTTTGGCACATGCTTTTAGTGGAATTTTCAGATTTCCAAGTCATCAAATGATGACAACATTCAACCAATCATGAAGTGCCATGTAAGCAAAGGTTAAATGATCATCCAATGAGAAGGTGTCAAGCAAGCAAGATCATGTCACAATGATGCCACACATTCTCCCAAGAACTTAGAAGACAATTTTCAAGAGGGGAGAGCACCTAGGGGGGACGGCCATTTTGCATAAATAGAAAGGAGAAGAGCAAAACAAGTGACAAGAACAAGCATTACACTCTTGTGATCAAAAACGCTTAGCACTCTTTCTTCTACACTCTCTTTCTTTCTTCTTCTTCAAAGCCTACTGTACTTATATTCTTATTCTTGAATAGGCTTATCTTAGACCACCACATATTCTATATCTTTGTAAAAGATTGATCAAGGTGTGATCAATCTTCATTCTTGCAAGGTGGTGGTGTTCGTGACAATTGTATTCACGTACAAGGTTTGTAAAGGATTGTAGTTGGTGTGTAACTCCATCAACCTTGTTGTAAGGTGTATTTGCATGTGTGACTAGTGTGAACCGAGGAAGGTGTTCCTCGAAGACTGGAGTAGGTTGTTTATAACCGAACCAGTATAAAATTCTCGGTCTCATTTACTTTCAGCACTTATATTCTGTTTCAGCACTGTTTACTCTTTTTGTTTACGTTCGTAAAAATAGTAAACGATTTTCAAAAATTACGAAAATTTCCAGAAACATAGCCACACATCTTAGGGTTAATTTGGCATAAGTTTCAACCCTTTTGGATAAGTATAAGTCAATCCAACATACAAAGGTCTGAGACTAGTGCAGTCTGATTTTCAGGCTTGCAAAGGTTCAGACTTTGAGTGTATTTGACTAACTTTCCAAAAGAATTTTTCAAAACTGTTTCAAACTATTTAAATAAAACATATAAGGGGTTAGTGGTTAAAATTTCAGAGCAATTGGAGTTAAGAAAAAATAGGAATAAATTTTTCAAAACAATCTACCGTTTCTGGCAGATTCGCGCAATCTGACCACCAACGATTTTTGAAGGGGTTAAAGGTTGAATTTAAATCTGAAAGTTTTAGGAGACACGCATAACATCTGAGGCTAAGTTCTCTCAAAATTTCAGAATTTTTGAAGACCTACAACCTAGTTTTAAAAACGTTTTAAAACTAGTCCTAAAAACAGAAACTGTTTTCAGAAGTTGGTTTCTTGAGTCAAAACAGTTTTAAAAACCACACTTTCCGCACCAACTATTCAAACCCCCTCCTTCTAGTGGTGCCTTGCAGATCCTACAGACGTTGATTGATCAACATATGGCTGTTTACAAATCTATGTCACATCGATCCATTGATTTTCTCTATTTGAAATACTAATGTTGGAAAGTGTGTTTTCAATTTTGAACATTGATTGACGTCAATCGATCGATCGATGTTACCTGTCTTAGAGATCGATGTTGGACAATGTGTTTTTAATTTTGAACTTGACTGCATCGGTCGATCGATGTCGTCCGAATTAGATATCTACATTAGACACATTTTATACATAGACCGATCGATGTGTACATAAATCGATCGATATAGACATCGACATATACATTGATCTCTATTTTAAAGCTCTAAGATGTTACTATCTTTAGATTTCAAGCCTTTATCATTTCCTAAGTAAAAATCTATCTTTTCTATTCTTTTCAAACGTCTTTTAAACATATTAAAACATTTGTACTCCAAAAACATACACATACACACACACACACATATATATATATACAGATCTATATATTTGTGTGTGTGTATCTATATCTGTGTGTATAGGGATGAGAAATAGAGGAGCTATTTTTCATCTGAAGAGAAGTTGAGCTTAGGGATGCAAGCTTATATCTTTGCCTTGATCTTGGAAAATCTCGAGTCATGTCCAACCACTTTGCCTCTAAGTTCAACCATTTCATGTTGAAAGGTCAATGACTTGTGCCTTAAGTGCGGCTACATTGTCACTGACTCACCCACTTGTTCCCTCTTCTTCTTTACCCATAAGAGCCTTGGAGACTTCCTCCTCCTCCTCAATAGGTTCTTCCGTGGCCTATACCATCCTTCTTCTTCCTTATTTTCTTACTTTCAACACTTGTTTGGGGGTTGAATTTCTCATAAAAATCCTTGTGAGTGATCTTTTCTACATCATTTTCATCTATTTTAATTCTGGACTTCTTTAAAAATGGCATAGATGATGTTACAATATGGAAAGGTTTTGTTATTCTTGGTGGCCACCTCTATTATATTAGCCAAGAAAATTTCTCCAAAGTTTAATAGGTCCTGGTCGGCTAGGCGATACGCTATGTAAAAGTCAAGATTACTTGGGAGCTCTCTGAACTTTCTATTTAAATAAAATGTGATTATTGAAGTCAATACTCGATATACCAAAGGTATACCGTTTGTATTCTTTGTAGAGGATAACCTAAGAATCTTTTGACGTGATCCTCACTCGCCTTCCATTAATAATCATCCCACTTCCATAAGTCAACTCATCCAAGCCCTCAATGGTTACTCCAATCAAATCACAAATAGTTCCAACATCTCATTCAAGATGTATACCACGAATCACAGTGTGCAAAGCGTATGAAAAACCATTCAAGTATTCTATCCATAGATTAGCAGAGAGCCTAGGACATTTTTGTCATATCATTGTCATTCCAAAAGGACCTCTTTTTTTGAACATCTAACCAATCAATGATTGGTTTCAACCTCATTTTTTGCCTCAAAATCTTTAATCTTAAACAAATTTAAAGGAACAATTGGTATCTCATTCTCCTTCCACTCATTGAACAACTTTTGAGCATGTGAGGAGATGTATTTGAAATACATGTTCCTCCAGGCTCATCCAAAGCACCCCTGAAGTCAGTAGGCGTCATCCAAGGGAAGTTCTCCATTGCCAATCCTTCCCTATGTTATGCCAATTCCTCAGCCTTTGTGAAGTACGTTCCTATACGCCTATCTGTTTGGGTTCTTGACGCCGTGAGAAATTGAGGATGTGAACCTGACCTTGAAAAGGGTTGTTTGAACCTCCTCTGTAGGACCTGTAAGACACCACTAGAAGGGGGGTTGAATAATGGGTGCGGAAAATTTGGTTTTTAAAATGTTTTGATCCAAAAACACAACTTCTAAAAACAGTTTATGTTTTCATGCCCTGATTTGCAACGTTTGAAAACCTAGGTTATAGGCCTTCAAAAATTCTGAAATTTGGAGAGATTGTAGTTTCAGATGTTTTGAGTGTCTCCTAAAAATTTCATATCAAAATTCAACCTTTAACCCTTTGAAAAATCGTTTGTAGTCAGATTGCGCAAATCTGCCAGAAACGGTAGTATGATTTGAAAAATTTATTCCGATTAAACGTGGCTCCAAATGGTCTGAAAATTTAATGAAAAACCCCGTACTATATGGATTTAATTGGGTTGAAACAGTTTTGAAAAATTCCTTTGGGAAGTATGTCAAATACGTTCAAGTTCTCAACCTTTGCAAGTCTGAAAATCAGATTGCACTAGTCTCAGAACCATTAACGTTTCAATGACTTATACTGCATCAAATGAAACTTAAAACGTGTGGCTATGTTTCTGAAAAGTTTTGTGATTTTTGAAATTCGTTTGATATTTTTTACTACTGCAATGAAAATGATGCACAGTGGTGGAAACTGAAAGTAAAATGCTGAAAGTAATAACACCGAGAATTTTATACTGGTTCGGTTAACACAACCTACTCCAGTCTTCGAGAACACCTTCCTCGGTTTTCACTAATCACAAAAAATACCTTACCACAAAGGGTTGCTGGAGTTACACACCAACTCCAACCCTTTACAAACGATACAAGTAATCACACCTTTCACAAACACCACCACCGAATGAATGATGGATTGATCACACCTTGATCAACCTTTTACAACAATGAGCGTGTATGGTAGTCTATACAAAGCCTATTCAATATATTTGAATACAAGAACAATAGGCTTGAGAGAGAAGAAGAAAGAAAGGTAGAAGAAGAAAGTGGAAGACACTTTTTGCACTTGAGAGAATATGAGAATCGTCTTGCATTTGAGTGGCTCACTTTTCTTCCTTTTATCAAGTCTTGGCTGCCCACTCTAGGGCCTTCATCCCCTCTTGAGAAATCTCTTTTAAGTCCTTAGAGGAATGCTTTGTATAGATGTGACATCAACTTGCTTACTTGGCACAGCTTGATTGGATGATTGTCTTGGCCTTGCTTACTTGTCAGTCCTTGATTGGATGAGATTTGTCATCACTTGATGACTGTAAAAATCTTAGAATAACACTTAAAACATGTGCCAAATTAGTAGTAAATACCTTGCCAAATATCACATAATTAATCTCACATAATTTGCAAAGAAAATTGTCTCCACTATCACCAAAAATTCGGCCATCACCTTTGCAACACATGCTGAAATTTTCAGCATGTGCAATAATCTCATGATGTTCAAATTATTGCCATATTATTATCACATCAATCCCTTGAAAATAGAGAAGCAAATTGATCACCATTAAGAACATAAAAATCGGCCATATCCATTTACACATGCCGAATTTTCAGCATGTGTTACAAATATAACAAAGTTTGAAATGTTACCTTGTGTAGGTTCCTCCATTAAGTCACTAACCTTATGTAGTCCATTCTTCACCAATTAAGATACCAACTAAGCTCCACATAGGCTCCATCAAACAGCTCTAGCGTGTGATTCAACCTTGAACATGTGCTGAATTTATATTTGTAAACTTTGTAAAATAGTGCACAATAATTATACACATATGGTATATTTCAATCAGCCCTAATTTGAATAATCTAGAACACTTTAGTATGTATTGAATATGTAAAAAGTGTCTAGATACATGTTATATGTCATGCCAAAAACGTTCCATGTGTCGTGTTCGTAGAAAACCGAATTTCAACTTTTGTCGATTACACGATTTTTCTCCGATTAATTCAAACTTTTTACACATGTTATATATATTATGTCACAAATAATATACATAGAATAACTTGAATATTCAGCTCTAAAGGCTGATTAAAAGTGGCGTCCCATGTGACAAAAATGTTGAATTTGAAATCTCGAAAATTTGGCCTTAATTGGAGGTGATTTGTGTGTGCCAACATGGAATGATTTTATGGATGAATATACCATGTAAGCCACGAAATTTGTGGCTATTTTTGAAGTGTAGGGGCTAGCCATCTACATATGGCAAGTATACGAAGTTTCGGTAGTCACCCGATACGACAATTTTTGGTTTAGAACCTTGTAACGTGTCGTAATAATTTTGTCATCACCATGACTTATATCATATGATATAAGACCTGAATATACTCATAAATATGAGTTAAGTATAGTGGTGTGACATTGATGTACGTTCGTAATATATATAACGTGTCGGTGGTACGTTGGAATATATATTATAGTGCCTTTTTGTAAAAAAATTTGAATATATATATATATATATATATATATATATATATATATATATGCCGTGTGATTTAAAGAAGGAGAGGAGACTTTCCATTTCCATGTTTGTTGCCTTCATGCCTTCTCCAAATATTTCTCCATTTAATAAACTACTTAGTTCATTTAACTAAGTACTTCACTTAATGAACTAGTTCAGTTCATTAATGGTGGCACCTGAAAATACATCAAACACAACAAATGTTTTCCATTTGATGTAAGATTTAAAGCTTCATGGCTTGTTAGTACGGCAACATTATATATAAAGTATATAAGGCAAGTTTGTCACAAAAACGTGTCAAGTCATAAAATGTGTCATGCATTTCTTTAGCACACGTTATTTAAAACATGCATTTTGTTCAAATCCCTTTTTCTCAACATCCTCCACCACCTCGAGAGGTTCTTGGTCTCTTTAAGGTGGTCTTACTCCTCATTTTTGAGTTTTTCCTTAAATTTGAAGTTATATATTTTGAAGAGAGATGAAGAAGATGAAAGGGATGGGAGATTAAGGGTTGATGAAGAGATGTTTGTAGTACGTATATGCTTGAATTAGAAGACGAGACGTGATTTTTGAAAGAAAATCACCTAAGAGAGGAGAAGGACCGATCGGGTTAGACATGTTAGAATTTTAGAGATTTTCTGATTTTGACAGCTTTTATGGCTGTTGCATATGATGACACATATTGATCGATGCTGAGACTGACTTCTACATTGATTGATTGATATATACATCGATCTTTCAATCAATCACGCCGATCGATCGGTGTATCCAATTTTTAGTATTTTTAAGTTCTTACTTTTTACACATTGTTTATTATGCCCAATCTTGTTCTAATTAGAAATATGAATGAACCAAGTTATTTGTAATTAATTTGTAAAATGACTCTTTTAGATAGAAGATTATGAAATTCGAGCCTAACTCAAACTGCTCATTAAAAAATCATCTATAACTTGCACTTCTTGATTTAATTTCTTACTGTTGCTTTGGGAAAACACGAATGTTCCTATAGCAATCAAATTTCTGAAAAAGAGTACTCCCTCCATAATTGAGTAAATTTAAGAACTATTTTAGTTATATTATCATTTTACGTTAGTTGTTTAATTGATGTAAACTTAAGGGTTCGCATAAATGTTAATTGAAATGTCAGTATAAAAATTTTGACTACTTACATCCTCTTAATTTTAAAAAATAGATAATATTTTTAAAACACAACAAAATAAAAACTATGACAATATTTTGAACAAATTATTATTTTTCTCTTACTATTGATAGGATTTGGGCAAACAACCTAGGCTTACAAAAATGGAAACTTAAACAATGTTTTAGATATGGATTTATGAGTAATTGTTTATCAATCAACCCATAGACGCAAGTATTGAGATTGACGCATCGATGTTAAGGGATCAATAACCTTAGGGGGAAAAAAAAAAAGCAAAACGACAAAGTAAGACGATTTAGCTACGCTTGGTCTTTACTTCACGAGAAATCACCACAATCAATCAACCATAGTCACTATATGCCAACAGCAACAAAACTATCGTTAGAGTCTGGAAAGAGTGAACGGCAGACAAACAATACATCTATCCCAATGGATAGAGAGTTTGCTTCCATTGAGTCCTCCCACTCGATATGTACCTGCATAAATGACACAGATTTAGAGATATAATATGTTAGCATATTAGTGAGAAATTCTAGTAAACACAAATAGGAAGCTTCCGATATTAAAATACGTCATAAACATATATATACACATATAATACAAGACAAAGACAGAAACAAAAACAAAAAAGTGCAGAGTCAACCTAAAACGTATATATTATCTCTAAGCTCTTAAATATACTCTAAAGTATCCCTATGGAAGAAAGGGCTGCAATATAGCTTCAAAAACATTCTATTTTAAGAGAGAAGAGCTGAAGAGCACAATTATTTAATGTAAACGCTACCAAATATGAATCTTTATTCTTCTGCTACGTTCGTTGCTCTCGAACTTGTAAAAAAATATTTCTTATTATTTGTATTCACGAGAGCTTTGTATAACATTACAAAATAAGCTTAATCTTTGTTATTTCCATTGCTTGTCTGAGCATTCACTTGAAATATTTGTCCCGTTCCAATCTTATCCAAATCATATTTGGTTGACTTCTTTGCTAGAGCTTGAAGATAAGTGTCTATCATCTTTAATACTTAAATAAGACAGAACAACAAATAGTAAAAAACAAAGGAAAAGAAATCAAGCAATACTTATACCAACTAGTCTATCTCATAGTGGTCTGGTTTTCTATTTTTCCCATATATATTGACTGATCAATACTATTCCTCAACTCTTGATATTTTTTACATATCAACTTGAGACTAGGCTGATCTGGCATTATACCATTATAAAGATACAAAAGACAAAAAAAATCCAAGGAAAATGCAAGGTCCTAAAATGAGAACATCAAGAAACTGCTTTCTTTTCTTCATTTCCATGACTAATCAAAATACACAAGGTCTGATTCTCAAAAGACGACCTTTCAGGACAAAATACAGGAGGGGGGGAGGGGGGGTGGTGTGTGAACTGATGACCCTAACATACATGGAGAAAATTATGATGGATCACATCGACAACTACATAAAATTGCTTGTAGAAGCTGTTGCCTATGCTTCAACCTTTAAAAGGAAAAAAAAATTGGAAATGCTACATAAGGATCTTGAGCAATGGTCAAGACATCAGGCCTGTCAGTCTGGTCGTATGTTAGACATCGTCGGATGAACTCCTGAAGAAAATCAAGTTCGCTATAAACAACTTTAAAAAGAATAGAATCCAACGAAAATCACAAAAGAAAGACTCAGATAAGTTACTAATAATGCTTTCCTCAGACCCTTAAAAGGCACATGTGTTTAAGGATCATAAGCAATCCAACTGGACTCAACTCAATGCTTTTTCACTAAAAACAGTTACCAAACTATCCGCTGGTCAGGGAAATTCGTCAAGACAAGCTAGTACTTGGGGAGCTTGTATTATACCAGACCGGTGAAAAAGTGAAAAAGCAAAAAAGGGTAATACAAGAACCTGTGTGATTTTCTGTGCATTTAAAACATCACTATTTTAATGTTTTGGAATATCCTTGGGTTAGAACTTCCTGCTAGAACTATTATAATTAGGTCATATTAACTCTAGTTCATTTCTATCCTCCCTTCTTTGGAGAGGTATGGGCTGGCTAAAATGGAGACACAAGTGAAGAGTCCAGTCAGACCAGTAGCTAATCACTTAGATCCAAGTAATTTAATCTATACAGTTTAACCGCGCTATTCACCCAGCTCATCAAAAAAAATACACTGAGATACACTAGATATTCCAAGCTGTAGCTTTTCACTAATATTGAGATCTGAGAATACTAATTTCTAATGTAATAGCTTCTCTAAACTCATTTGTTGAAGGAAGCCTTCATCAGCAAGTTGTTGTTGAAGATGCAAGTGAAGAAGATAGCAAACAAGCATAATCCACGAGAAGTAGCTCAGGATGATTTCTATACGTTGGATTGATGTTGTAATCAAAGGCTAGAATTGGTTGTTGACCAGGCTACAAGAGTGGATCACAGGAGTGGAAGATGCTGCACTGGTGAAGTGAGAAAGAAAAAGGTTGAAGAAGAGAAGATGCACGGGAGTTTTTAAACAAGGGCGAAAAGACATTTTTTCTGCTGGTTCATGTCTTGTACTGTTATGCTAATAAGGGCAATTTAGTAATTTTGCGTCTGTAATTCTGTCGTAACTGCTGTACAAAACGTGTTGCTCTTCAACCCGTTCTTAGACGGTTAATTTGGGAGAAAGAATTCTTCCCTGTGGTGTTGCTCTTCTCTCTTGTTTTAGCCTCCTCTCAATTGCTCTCAATTTTTGACATGGTATCAGAGAGATTGGTGATCGTGATTGATCTATCTTGAGAATATACGGTAACTTTATTTTTGAATCCTGTTCATCTTGAATTGTTTTTGTAATGGCTTCACCAAGCAATAATCGAGGTCACCTGTGGAGAGCAATTCGCAGAATATAATGTTTGGAACAAGAACAAATCAGAATCAAACTTCAGAGAATACACTGCAGAATCCTTTCTATCTGCATCTTGGTGACAGTCCTTCGACTGTGTTGGCCCAACCTCCGTTGAACACTCATAATTTTCACACACAGATTCGTACTTTCAGGATGGCATTGCTAGTGAAGAACAAGATAGGCTTCATTGATGGCACAATTCCAAAACCATTGGAGGCTGATCCTATATATCCTATATGAAGATAAGTTAATTCTATGGTACAATCCTGGATGATGAATTCCATTTCTCAATCTATTGCACAAAGTATTATGTGGTATGATAATGCTATTGATATGTGAAACGATTTGACTCTATGGTATGGTAGTACAGATCCATTTAGACTCTCTGAATTGCTGGAAAACTTTTGCTGCATCAAGCAAGATACCTTATCTGTAACTGATTACTTTACTAAAATGAAAGTTGTTTGGGAAGAACTTATGGCTTTGACCTATACATACCTGTAACTGTAGAGGTTGTAGATGCAATGTAACTGTTGAGATGAAGAAGTTTGTTAAGAGTGGCTATGTCATTAAATTTGTAAAATGATTGAGTGACAATTTTGATCCAATTAAATCACAGGTGTTTGTGATGACACCTCTTCTTGATATTAATACTGCGTTTTCAGTGGCTTTAAAGTTTGAGCAAAAAGTTATGTTTGATTCCTCTAGTTGTTTTCGATGGTAATGCTGCATTGATGAGTGATGTGGAAAATTCAGAAGGTCTGGCTGCCAATGCATATGTAAAAAGGCAACGGACTGGTTGATATAAGAGAGGCAGTGGTAGGTTCTCTCAAGGGGATAACAGACGTTATCAGTGCACTCACTGTGGTATGTTGGGACATACTGTTGATAGATGTTATAAAAAGCATGGATATCCCCTTGGGTTTACTCCTTCCAAACCTCGAGTTAATATGACAAAGGTGGTTGAAGTAGAACCTGAAGTGAGTCAGGTTGAAAGGAATGTTCAGTCCCGGATGCTAACTTCTCAACAAAATCAGAAATTGATGAAGTGGCTGAGTAAGCATGAGGATGGTTCAGAGGAAGGAATGGGGCCTGTTGCTCAGGATGATGTCATGTCTACCCAGCTTGGTAAGTTGGCAGGTAACACTCCTACTAATGTGTTAAACACATGGATTTTAGAATCTGGTGCAACTGATCACATTGCATCAAACCTTTCCTTATTTTCCTCTTACAAACCTGTAAACCATATCTCAATTAAACTGCCTACCAAGATGACAGTAGTAGCAACAAACATTGGCACAGCTGTTGTTAATTCCTATATGACTCTCAAGGATGTCTTATATGTTCCAGTTTTTGCCTTCAATATTTTATCGCTTGGTAAGTCTACTTCTGATCCTAGCTTACTCATTCAGTTTCATTGTGATACTTGTTTGATCCAGGATTAATTATCCAAGAGGATGATTGGTTTGACTAAATTGTTCCATGGGTTATACTATCTGCAAAGGACTGCAACCTTGAGTGCGATGCCAACCTATCTTGCTATAAAAGCTTCTGACACAACCAGTGTACTATGGCATTGCAGGCTGGGGCATGCTTCAATGCCAGAATAAAAGAAATCCAAAAGCATGATGCTTCAGTTTCAGCACAAGAGCTCTCCATTCCATGTTCCATATGTCCCCTAGCCAAGCTCAGAAAGCTCCCTTTTCTTGTTTCCCTTCCAGTTTGTAAAAATCCTTTTGAGCTTGTCCATGTTGACATTTGGGGGACAAATAGGCACTTCATATTGTATGCCCAAAGATTCTTTCTTACAATTGTAGATGATTACAATAGACATGTTTAGGTCTACTTGTTGAAATCAAAGAGTGAAGTCAGAGGTTTATTACAAAACTTCTGTCATTATGTTGCTACTCAATTTGGAAAAACCATTAAAGTCCTTAGAACATATAATGGCCAAGAGTTTAATATGCTTGAATCTTATATGAAGCATGGCATGATTCACCAGAAAAGTTGTGCATACACACCACAGCAAAATGGTGTGGTGGAAAGAAAGCACCAACATATACTTACAGTTGCAAGGTCACTGAAATTCCAAGCATATCTGCCCATGTCTTATTGGGGCTTTGCCATCCTACATGCTGTACATCTTATCAATCTTATACCAACTCCTATTCGTCACCATAAAACACCTTTTGAACTGTTATATCAAAATAAACCTGTCTACCAGCACCTTAAGGTGTTTGGTTGCCTTGCATATGCCTATAACCAGTTCCCTGGCAAAACTAAATTTACTCCACGGCCATTAAGTGTCTCTTTCTTGGTATTCCTTCTAACACAAAAGGTTATATCTTACAAAACCTTGAAACCAAAGACATCTTTGTATTTAGAGATGTTCAATTTGATGAGCACCACTTTCCTTTTGATCTCAACTCAGATTCCAAACATACTAGATCACCCACTCAGACAAATCTTAACTCTCTTAGTTTCTTCACTGACCCTTCATCTTTTCCATCCTATATACCAGTCTCTCATGTTCCTACACACCAACCATCACCTAATTCTTCTGCACATCCCCCAACTGATCATTCTGCACCTAATTCTTCTGCTCAACCATCATCTCCCCCATCATCAGCACCTCCTGCCGATACCATTCCACTAACCAATCCTGAATTCACTTTAGAAATTTTCCTCATCATTAATCTAGATGATCAATTATTGATCTCTGACCCTACTATTCCTCATATTTCAAAACCTGAAACTTCATCAAGGCCAGCCACATAAAAAAAACCACCAGCCTATCTCCATGACTATCATTGCAATCATCTTACAACATCTACCCCTAAATATCCTCTTCAATCTCACTACTCATTGCCTCAGTTGACACCAAAATAAAAAAGTTATGTGTTTAACGTTAGTTTACAGCAAGAACCTACAACCTATCACCAAGCAGCACAGTCAACTCACTGGTAGCAGGCTATGCAGGCTGAGCTAGCAGCCTTGGAGGCCAATGATACTTGGAGCTTGGTCCAGTTACGTGCAAGTAAAAGACCAATTGGGTGTAGTGGGTATACAAAATCAAGAGGAAGGCTGATAGAAGGGTGTGTGTATGTATGTGTGTTAGTGTGTGTATATATATATTTTTTTTTTATGAAGCAGTTATTTTATTAAAAGGTAGCCTCACTTATGGCGGAGGAAAACCATATTACAAGCGTTCAGAGTAAGTGAACAAATGAAATAACGAACTAATGAGGACATATCTCCAGTCATATACGATATGCCGCATTAAAACCTTGCTAGGTAAAACCACCCTTGTGGATAAAACCCTAGCGAAGGAAAAAGCGTACATATTTATACGACCATCATCGAAATGTATAGTATGTAAATATGAGTACAGATGTTGACTTGCTTCCAGGTGGTGTAGATATCGAGAGTAGCCGAAATAGCGCTTCAACAGGGTCATCACCAGTGGTTTCAGCAAGATTGTGAAGCACGCCATGGTGAGCAAAATCGCCAATGAATTCGCCAGATATAATCCAATACATGAAGCAGCAGGCACCAAGAACCAATAATGAGTCACTTGAAGAGTAAATAAAACGCAGAGTAATCGATAAATGAGCATACCGAGCCTGCCTGCATCCCTCAGGACGCAGGCAGGATGTGGCAGAGGACGCCAATCCCTGTGGAAGACATTCTGAGCCCGCTCACGCCAAAGACATTCCGCCGTGTGAAAATCCATGCATTGTAGCGCTTGAACTGAGTGTATAGATTGAATGAAGCTCCCAACAACAGCAAGAGTCCCAGTTTGCGAACACATAGACATGCATACAGCCACCAAATTAAAGTATATATCACAAAGTCGTAGTAACAACAGCCCATGAATTAATAAATTAAAAAGAACAATCAACATACCCTGCCTGTCTGTACTCAATCGAGTACAGACAGGAAAAAGATGGGCGGGCCAATCCATATGGAAGACGTTATGTTGACTGTCTACGCACAGCAACTGATGTGAGGTCCAAAGAAATCGCCGCACGGACCATTGGAGGTAGGCTGGACCGCGTGAAAAAGGAGGTGGAAGGCGATTGCATTGCGTGCTGCGCCAAATAATGAGCCGGCATATTTGCCTCTCTGAATACATGCTGAATTTCTAAATTATGACGATTGATCAACTGCTGTAGTAGCGTGAAATGGAAGTTTCCAAACACAGGCTGCTGGTTACGTAGACGTTGAATTAACTGCGCACAATCCGTTTCTAAAATCAGAGACCTGTATATGGGGAGGAAATATAGCAAGCCAAACAGTGCCGTTTGAATTTCAGCATGCAATGGAGGACAATAGGGGAGGCGGAATGCGACCGCCTGCACACATGCTCCACGTGAGTCACGTAATATGATACCCCCTGCCGCATTGGAACGTCCAACCGCGGCATCCACATTAAGTTTAAAGCGACCTGTTGGGGGAGTAAGCCATTTAACTACTTGTAGCCGCGGAGAGCGAGGGATTGACAGCCAGGATAACGGTGTAGCGTGTCCGGCGGCGAGCTTGGATCCGTGAAGTGAATGGACCCACATATGAAGGTCAAAAAGGACGGCATTTCGGAGTGCAGATATAGAAAATGACGTTTGCTCTCCATATACCATATTTGCATAACAACGCCAGATATTATAGACTAATATGCCAGGGACTACAATCTTGAGGACCCCATCAAAGGACGAAAAGGATGACCGGAACCACCAAGCTAATAAGTATTGTCGTATGGTGCACGTACTCGGGAGCATACTCTGCAACTCAGATGCAAAGAAAAACCACATGGACTGGATTGCTGCACAATTCAAGAACACATGATCGACCGAGGAAGAGTGCTGCTTGCAAAATGGGCATTGTGTGGGACGTGCCATCAAATAAGGGCCTATATAGTCTTCAAATGGCAAAGCTGCGTGAAATAATCGCCAGAGGAATAATCTGATGGAGGGTGAGTGGTGTTTAAACCAGATGAACTTTGCAGAAAGCATTGTGGATTTAGATGAGCGACAGATATTGTAAGCCGTTTTAAGCGCAAATTCTCCCGAGGGAGAAGGCTGCCAAGTGAGATGATTATTGTTCCCTGCGGTATGCATCACACAAACCTGATGTATGCGACAAATAAGCTTCCACACCGGTGAATCCGGCAAACGCGGCCTAAAGTCCCCCCTATGTCCGTATTTGGCGTGCATATATCGGCTCCATAATGTATCTTGCTTATGATATAACCACCATATTCTGCAATGATACGCCTGTTGCAAGGAAGAGAGATCGCGTAGCCCTAATCCACCCTCCTCCGTAGGTAATGATATAGTGGACCATGAAACCCAATGCCTGCGCTGTCCCCAATAAAAAGTGGCCATTTTCCGCTGTATCATCTTAATGACAGATTTCGGCAGCCCCCCTGCGGCCATGACATGCAGAGGTAGCGCAGAGATCACCGCGCGCAGTAGGACTAATCGTCCTGCAGTAGATAGTAGTTTGGAATGCCAACCTTGTAATTTATCATCGAAATGTTGCAATATAGTAGAACAGTATCTTGAACGGTTAATACCCCTGTGAAGATAAGATCCTAAATATTTGAAAGGTAGTGCCGAAAGCCGCATCCCAAGTATCTCCTGTAAATGTCGAACCCGCTGGTCCGAGAGCCTGGTCGATGGTATCATACTGCTCTTGTGGAAATTAACCTTTTGGCCCGAAGCTGCTTCGTAATCAGTTAAGAACCTCTTAAAACGCCGAATATTACGCTTTGTACCTTGCAGAAAGACCAGTAGATCATCAGCATACGCCAAATGAGAGATGGCAAACGGAATACGCCCAAGGTTAAAGGATTGAATATTGGCCGACGCCACTAAGGAGGATAAGCCTCGACTGAATCCCTCAGAAGACAGAATAAATAGCAGAGGAGATAATGGATCCCCTTGTTTAACTCCTCTATATGGCCGAAATGTTTGAGATGGTTCGCCATTGATCAAAACGGATAACGTAGTAGCGCGAAGATGATTTAGGATCAATCTAGTGAAAAACCCCGAGAAGCCAAAACCCAACAATATTCGCTCCAAATAATCCCAACTGACACGATCAAAAGCTTTCATCATATCCAATTTTAAACATAAATGTGAAGTGCCAGAATCCAACATATGCACCATTTCTCGAGCCAATAAGACTTGGGTGGAGATATCATACCCAGGGAGGAATCCTGTTTGTTCCGGAGATATCAACTTCGGCAGCAATTGCCCCAATCTCGTCGCAATAATGCGGGTACATACCTTACTCAAGAAATTCGTTAAACATATTGGTCGGAAGTCACCGAAAGTCTGTGGGGAGGAGGTTTTGGGGATCAAAGTGATAATCGCACTTGCCATAATCGATGGCTGTGGAACTCCAAGGAAGAATTCCTGTACTGCCTTTTCAACGTCAGAATGTATGACCGACCAACATGATCGATAAAACATACCATGAAAGCCATCTGGACCAGCCGCACTGTGAGGATCTAAATGCCAGGCCGCCTCTTTGATTTCGGCTGCTGTCGGAAGCATGGTCAGCCGAATATTGTCTTCTTCCGTTACCAGTGTGTGTATATATATATAATGATGTTTATATATATATATATAATGATGTTTATATATATATATATATATATATATATATATATATATGTATGTATGTATATATATTTATCTGAAGCGGCATATTTTATTAAACTTTGTCCTCACTTTTGGCGGAGGAATACCATTTTACAATTGTTTATATATACATATATATATATATATATATATATATATATATATATATAATGATGTATATATATATAAGGATTAGTATACAGATACCAATCCTTTTCTTTTTCATGCTGGAGTAAAGGCTTTGGACGTGCTTGATCATATGGACTTGTGTCCCAAATGGGTTGGCTCCTCCACTTCAATTGTTGCCTTGTTCCTCTTGTAGGATCAAGGTGACGTGGGTATGTTTTCACATCTATATTCTATTACCCTAACTTATTTTAACGCTTATGCTACTCATTCACTATTTCTATGTGATGCATGGGGAGTTTCTGTCGCGCATCGAACTTCAACGGCCACAAGGAACACTTCCACTATCATTGCGGTGCAATACTTTTCTTAGATACACTCTCATTTTGTATTTTATTCATTTGTGTCGCATACTCTTTGACTCTTATGTACATGCTTTACATTTCAATTTACTTGGGAGAGTCTCCCATAGCTAGGGCCAATTCTGTAACCATGGTATTCCTCCGCCATAAGTGAGTGTATATTAATAAAATAACCACGGACGGTACCGCCCGTCCTTCCACTAAAAAAATAATGATGTATATATATATATAATGATGTATGTATATATATATTTATATAATGATGTTTATATATATATATATATATATATATATGAGGTTTCTTTTCCTTTCTTCCATGAATGGCGGCTGCTGGAGGGAATTAATTGGAGGGTGTGGCAACCGTTTTGGGGGGGGGAGGGGAAGAATGTGGTGTTAGGTTTTAGTTTAGGTTAGGTAGATATATATAGATAATTAAGGACATAATTTAGAAATTTCGTATTAGGTTTAGGAAAATAAGTATAAGGTAAATCCTATTTCAATTCATATCATACTTTTTCTATGCCCATCCACATATTGTGGGATAACTGTTATATATATATATTTTTTTGGAAAGGGGATCCTTTTATTAGAAGCAAATCAAAGTAAGTTATACATGATGATTACATCTACCATCTAACAAGCATATCAATATTCTAACTACCATTTTGCCAAGCAAGTCTAATGTTTCTAGCCCTTTCGTACACATATTGAACTAGTTCATGGGTATCAGGATATGTACTCTCCTCCTCAAACAATGCAGTATTCCGCGCGTACCAAATAGCGCTAACTGCTTCCTTGAATATATATGACCACTGTTCCCCTCGATATTCTTCACCATGTCTATGCCCTACATTTCGATCAATCCATCCAGATAGGCCTCCTGTATTATCAAAGAAAGCTAGCCGGTTTGGTCATGGCAGCAACTTCACCCACAAGGTCCTGACCCCCGGGCAGTCTCGCAGGGCATGCAGCCCATCTTCAATCGCATGTGGACAGAATCCACATTGCGGTGACCCAACAAGCTGTCTCGTCCACAACATGGCTCTCGTGGGCAGCCTATCATGTCTAGCTTGCCACAGAAGGAAGTTTCCACGCTGAGGGCCCCTGAGGGTCCACACATTCTGCCAATTCCTCATTTCCGCACCTCCATCTTCCGGAACCTGGATTTCATAGGCCGACCGCACAGAGAATGTAGTAGCCGGCTTCCCTCTCCATTGTATTTCGGCCGGGAGCTCCCCCCTCTGTCCATGCTGCTGATTCTCACCTGTTAACCCTGCCAATACAATAGGTAGGGCTGCCAATAGGCTCCGCCATGTATGTGTGGTAGACTGTCGCAGTGGTGAAACTCTTAGTGGGGATCCATATTTTGCTCGAAGTATCTTGACCCATAACACATCCTCTTCTAGTATCAGACGCCAAAGGAGTTTAGCGAGGAGTGCAAGATTCATCTGACGAAGCCTCTTTATCCCCGTCCCACCCATGCTTTTGGATCGGCATATAGAGGGCCATGACACAGTGTGCAGTTTATGTTCTCCATCAAATTCACCCCAGAAGAAAGATCTATTCAAGCGCTCAAGTGCTGATAACGTAGTAGTAGGGTCTGCATGGAATAATATGGTACCGTTGCAACCACAGATTGGATCAAAATATTGCGTGCCGCCTTAGATAGTAGTCTTCCTTTCCAAGCAGCTAAACGTCCCTTTACTTTCTCCACAAGCCCACTATATGTGTCTGCCGTCACCCGCCCATGCAATAAGGGCACACCTAAATATTTTCCCAAATCATTTGCAATGGGAATACCAAACTTAAGTTGCAAGGCCTGCCTTTGCGTGCATGTTGTGTTTGTAGAAAAATAAATATGTGATTTCGCAATACTTACTTTCTGTCCAGAAACACCACCGAACTCATCCATAATCAATGTCATTATATTTCCCTGTGCCTCAGTCGCAGCCCCAAACAATAACAAATCATCCGCAAACATTAAGTGTGATATAGCTGGGCCACCGCGGCTAACTTTGATTGGCTTCCATTCCCCAGACTCGACGGCCCTTGTAATGCGCTGGCTCAACCAATCCATACACAAGACAAATAAATACGGAGCTAGTGGGTCTCCTTGTCGCAGTCCCCTCTTCGGATGGATCGGATCAAGTAGTGCCCCATTCCATAGAATGCGCATTTTTACAGAGGTAACAAGATGCATAATAATGTCTATCATATGAGTCTCTAAACCAACAGCTTCAAGTACCTGTTTTAAAAAACTCCAACTGATTCTGTCATATGCTTTTTCTAGATCAATCTTCACTGCCATCATCCCTTGCTTTCCCGTTTTTTGCGCATAGAGTGTAAGATCTCCTGAGCTACGATTATGTTATCACTTGCCTGTCTTCCCGGAATAAAGCTGCATTGATACGAACTGACTAGTTTCCCAAGCACCAATTTCAATCTGTTTGCAACTACCTTTGATATAATCTTTATTGCAACATTCGCGAGGGATATAGGTCGGAACTGAGAAATCATTTCCGGTTTCTCAATTTTTGGGATGAGAGTAATGTAGGATTCATTCATAAAATCTGGAAAGCACCGATTAGTTAAAGCATTTAGCACAAATTTGATGATAGACGTACCAACTACATCCCAGTTTCTCTGATAGAATATTGGCGAAAACCCATCAGGTCCCAGACTTTTGTACGCACCCATCTGAAACACCGAGTTATACACTTCGCTCTCCACCAAAGGGCCATTCAACGCGTGAAGTTCGGCGGCTGAGAGTTGGGGGAACCGAATAGAAACAGGCTGGGAGTTTACACATCCCTCTCCCGCAAAAAGTTTTGTGTAAAACTGCACTACCATGCGGCTCAAACTACTTGCATCCTCGATCCAAACCCCACGTTCACATTTCAGCCTGTGTATGGTATTTCTGCGTCTCTTCATGACGGATGTAGCATGGAAAAATCTGGTGTTTGGTTCTCCCTGCAACAGCCAATTGAGTTTTGATTTCTGCATCCAATAAGTCTCTTCCTGTTGTAGCAAGTCATGCAACTCCTCGTGCAGATTAATTTCCAGCGTGTATAGATACAAAGATGGATTAGTATACTTGGACTTTTGTATCCCCTCTAGTCTTGCATAGCATCTTCTCTTTTTCTGTTGTATATTGCCAAACACGTTACTATGCCACCACATCAGATAATCAGCGCAATGTGCAAGCTTGTCATGGAGCGGGCGATCATCTTCTTTCCATACGGACTGGAGGAATGGTTTAAACTCTTTATGATCAAGCCAAGAAGCTTGAAACTTAAACACTTTTGCAGATCGGCAGCGTTTCTCTGTGGGGGTGGTTATCAACAACAGCGGATAGTGATCAGAACTAGTCAATGGTAGGTGATGTAGCGCTGCAGCAGGAAATGTGTTACTCCACATTTCATTACACAGGCAGTAGTCTATGCGTTCCTCCCAACCATTAGTCCATGTATATCAGGGCCCGGAGTAGGGCATCTCCATAAGCTTACAACAATCAACGACTCAACTAAGTCCTCCCCCAGAGCCAACTCTCCGACCGCCAAGTTTATCACTCTGTGAAATAACCTCATTAAAGTCTCCAATAAGTGTCCAAGGGCAGCGAAACATCGTAGCCATCTGCATCAAGTTTCGCCATAGCTGCGACCGTATAGATGCCGTGGGAGAGGCATACACTAGTGTCAATATCCAGCCCACTCCACCATTGCGTAGCACAGCCACATTTATGTATTGGTGAGATACATTCAACACCTCCAAGTCGGTGTCATCTTCCTTCCAAAAACACCACAACCCACCCGAAAATCCTTCAGATTCAACCGCGATAAATTTAGTGAAAGAGAAACTTCGAAGTATCCTCCGTCCTTTATGACTCTGTATACGGGGTTCCATAAGGAACAACACATCGGGTCGATGTCGTCTCATCATTTCCTTTAAGCATCGAAAAAATCTAGGGGATAACGCACCCCTACAATTCCAGGAGAGTATCTTCATAGGGACGTTATTTAGAGGAGGTAGACCCAATGTCTACGTTGCCGCCCATGTCTGACTCCATACTATTTGATGGTTCCGTGTGTATCAATCCATCCATCCGTTCTAGAATATTATGTAATTGGTTAGACTCCAATCGACTCCCATTATCCCCACCACCATCTGGGGGTTTATTTTTAAAATGGTTATCATCTTCTTGACTCAAGCGCCCACCTACATCAAAAGGGTGTGCTCCCTCAGTTCGAGTGCTTGAGAAGCTTAAGGGCCTTGAGTCCATGTTTGTAAGGTCCCGTAAAGAAGTCCTCACATCCCTGTTCACTCCTTCTGCATGTTCTTTCCTGAGCAATAATGTTGGGATCTCGCTGGCAATAGATATTGATTTCCCCGGTGTTCTCACTTTAGGAGTGGGCTTCACCACCACCCCCTTCTTCCCCTTATTCTTGGCTTTGTCAGTCGGCTTTTTAGTCATAGTAGAGAAATGTACTGCAGGGGCCACATCTGGGACTTGGGCAAGTCGCTGCCTAAGTTCTTCAACATTCAACACCTCCTCTTCAGCCACATCATATTCCTCTACAGCAATTGATTGGAACCGAGACCCAAAGGACGTTGGCACGTCCGGCTGCGTTGTCCCCGTTCTGCTTCCCCCTGGATAAGAGGGATCACGCGCAGGTACATATGGCCTGCTATACTGCTGTCCCGCCTCAGAGCTGTTTACCCCTCTTGGTGGCCCTTTTCGACGTCTGTTGTTCAATGCTATCATCCATGGACCAAAGCCTGTCTTCGTTATAGATTCATCCGCAGAAGATGTGGGTTTCTGTATTGGTGGAGGATTGGTTTCACGTCCACCACATTCGCCACAACGGTGACCATAACGTCCACAATCAAAATAAATAAGGTGCAGCCCTTCATACTCGACCCGATATTCCTCCCCGTCCAACTCCACCAGTGACACCAGTGGTTTCGTTAGGTCCACCTGGACACAGATACGGGCAAATTTGCCCTGGGAAACACGAAGAGTAGTGAGGTCCACCTTGATGGCCATTCCCATTTGGTTACCAATGAGCATCAACATTCTTTCGCTATAGTACTCCACCGGGATTCCGGATAAGCGCACCCATGCCATTGTTACGTTGATGGGATTCTTCTCAGGGCGAAAGGAGGGTTTCCATTTCATAACAGTCAAGTAATGCCCCTGGATCAGCCATTTTATCCTACATAATTTTCATTTATTTCTTCTCCTTCTTTTTTTCTCTCTTTACATCCCTGAAGGACGAGGTGTAACATCTGCAGTGCTGTTGTGTAGAGCACGGCTGCTGCGCTGAGCTCGGCAGATCGGCTGCTCAGAGTTGTTACCGCAACACTGTTGATCTACAGTGCTGCTGTGCTAAGCTCGGCTGCTGTGCTAAACTCGGCTGGTCGGCTGTTCAGAGTTATGCCAACCAGTCCAGGACGCCTTGAACTGACTTGCGCTGCTTGGTCTGATCTGACCTGGCAGACCGATCCGACCTGCAAAGCTGGGGGGTTTTCCTACTGTTGCTTTATTTCACACGAATACATACTGTACAGAATCGGTTTTGGACAACATTAAGTTGATTACGTACCCAGTTATTTATCTTGTAGGATAATTTTTTATTGTAAAAATTATGTTATGAAAATCATAACATAAATGACGTAGATCAACAAACGAAAAAGTAAAGATGTTAAAAATATAATCTTTTTTGTTCAATGACCTACGTCATTTATGTTGTTACTTTCACGATAAATTGAAATACTCATTTTGTATTATAAGCATACTTTGAAAATAGTACGTAAAGTATTTGGAACCAAAGATTTAAAACGTTCTGGAAAAGAAAAAAAAAAGAATTAAACGGCAGAAACGAAAGAACAGCTCCACAAATAACTTCATCATCCTCTTCCCACCGCCACATGCATACACACTCTCATGGCGACTACCCTCCATCACTCACTCTACTCTGTCTCCTCATCTTCAAAATCTTCACCAACCATCTCTTCTTCTCTTCATACTCACTTCCCAACAAACCCACTATTTTCCCTTTCGATCTCAGCTGCCTCTTCCTCATCTAAGCTCCAATTCATCCCAAACTGCCCTTTAGCATCAACAATTGCAACAAACCACTCAATTCTGCTATTCACCGGCATTGATACACCTTTTGTGGATACCCAATCGTTTCTTGTCTCTGTCAGTGTATTAGGTGCAATTGGGCTCTCTCTCTTTCTAGGCCTCAAGGTAGAATCCCCTCTTTTCCAATTTAATGTCTCAAATTTGCTTTTTGGTATAGTGATCAAGAATTTCTTTTTATTAGTGGGTTTGCTTTGCATTGGAAATTTATGTTTTATTCGGTCACGTTTGCACCATGATTATAATGATGATTTTTTTCCTTCGGATTTAGATCATTTTTGGATTTATTTGATTTAAATCATATGACTTTGTAACTTGATACAATAAATTTTCTCATATTGATAGTATAAATTATTCAGGTAATCTCACTAATGCATTATTTGATATAACATTATTAGTTGTTGTAAGTAACGTCATTATTTTATGAAAAGAAAATACTTCTTTGATATAGTGGAAAATTATGAGAAAGAACGATATGAGTTAGATATTTATTAGTGTCTAGCCAAAGATCCTAGTTTTAATCACGAAATGAAACACGACTTCAATTTTCAAGTTGATGCGGTCTATTGTGATGTGTGGTTTTCATCGTCTTTTCTTTACTTTTGTTTTGTAGGGGGATCCTGTTCCTTGTGACAGGTGCGCTGGCAATGGTAATCTTTTAAGTTTTGGTAACACTTGCTTGGTGTTTGTGTTCCTGCATCTATTGTGCATAAGTTTCATTGTCTTGGCACTTTTCTCCTACTTAATTTGATTTTGTTAGTGTATGAGGACCAAGTTATTGGATCCTAAGAGTTGTGATTTGAGTAACTGAGGTTAGTTTTATTTTTGTGTATGATACTGCAAAATAGTTCATGCCAAATGCTGTAGTGCAGAAAGTATATTGGTTATACTTCTCCACAAATGATAAAGATTTCAAGTTAGGCGCTAATTTGTTATTGCATTAGAGCTTGACATTCCAAGTTCAAATCCCACTGCTGCACCATTAAGAAAAATACACTCCTGGTACTACTGCTTATTGTTCAAAAGTTGGATGAAGGGCATTTGAGATACTACTCTCTTCGTCCTAAAAATAGTGACTTCGCAAAAATATCTTCCTCTTCCCAAAAATAGAAATATATTAGTGGTGAAAGTTCTCATGTTATCCTTTCAATTAGTGTTTACATGATTTATCTAGTTTACATCAATTAACCTACGTAGCATAGAATAGGAATAGTGACGAAAATAGTTTGACTTTATTAAATTATCCTCAAATCAAACTATGACGATTTTTTGAGTCGGAGGGAATACTAGTTATGCTTTTCTTGTATTTATAAACTACACTTCAGCTTGAAATGTTTGGGTGGAAGGATACTTATCATCATACTCTGTCAAGACAGGGGAAAACAGATACGGAAAATAGTTTTAAGTAGATCCTGAACCTTTCCAGGAGTCTTGAAGTGGTTGACTCCATTTTTTTTTTGTAGTGTTCTTTAATAACTGAACCTTTTCTTCTTATATGCTTAATCCTGAAGGAATGATGATGATTCCTGCATAATATGATAAGCTGTCTTCACCTGATGGACATATAAGATCAGTTTCAGCTTTTATGTTTTTTCTCGTGCTGGCAGTGATAACACATGAGTCCGGTCAGAGATAATCGGAATACACAGCAGAACCAAAGTTCCCAAATTTCAGAACAACAGCAGCACCAAAGTTCCCAAACAATTGTGGGAGAAATTGAAATGGGTGAATGATAAATCAATGCTCAAAGTAGGGATAAAATAATTTGAAAGTCGATTACTTAATAGTAATTCAAATTTGAGAATCGGTTACTTAACCGTAATTCAAATTTAGAAAATCAGTTACTTAACCGTAATTCAAATTTGAAAAGCGGTTGTTTGTTATCTGATCTAACGGTGGCAATCTGATCCGACGCTCGTGGTTAAACAGTCAATTAATCGCCTTAATCAAATTTTTCCCTATAAATAGTGGCTTAGCTGATCTCTCTGGTCCCACTCATTCAGAATCCGATTTTCTCCTCCTCTCCTCCTCTGCATACACGTGCTATTCTCCTCTTTTCTTCTTTTACATTTTGCATCAAGTCCGAGAAGTTTAAGGCATCTTACAGGTTCATAGAGTTCATACGCTGCAGTGCCGCTCGTCTGGACTGACTTCCGTTGTATCTTGGAAGACGATTGATCCATCCGGTTGGGCACAGTATATCGGAGCAATACGTCTTAAGGACAGTCCTGAACTCACCTCAGATCTTCGCTCAGTTGAGCTGTAAAGGTTATTGTCGAGCTGAGCTCTGCTTTGTGCTGAGCCCAGCTGATCATGGGATATCGCAGCACTGTTGTTGTACATTGTTGTTGTGTTGAGCTGCTTTGTGCTGAGCTCTGCTGTTGGCTGAGAACATTCGTTGTTCTGCAACATTTTCCGTGCTGAGCTATGCTCGGCTGAAGCGGCTGAAAGCTCAACTTTCGTAGTTGTGCTGAAGTCCCAAGATCGGCAGATCGGTGATCAGCCCAGAACGCAAATACAATTGCACTGACTAAACTGATCTGATCTGTCTGATCATATTCATTTAGTTCAGGCTGGAAGGCTGATAGTACAAAACTACTGTTCTGAAGTGCTGTTCAGTTCAGGTCGGCAGGTCGGCTGACTGTTCAGGATGCAAACTCAATTGTGCTATCCGAACTGTCTTGACTCTGCACATCAGTCCAGCAAACCCTGAGCTTGGCAGGATGGCCATTACTGTACAGAAGTCAATTTTGTCTGGCTTGAATTATTTCCAACAATTCTTAAGACGTATTGGTTTTGATTCTGTACTGATTCCTGTTTGTTTCTAATCTTACAATATCCTGATGGAGAACGCAAGCTCTAGCTCGGTTCAAGGCACATATGTACACATTTCTGCCTCAACGGCATCAAATGTTGGGGTGCCGAGACATGCTCCTCCTGCACAGGGTCCTGTAGTGGCCCAAGTGGAGAAACCTGAGAAGTTTAGTGGGAGCTTCTTCAAGCGTTGACAGCAGAAGATGATGTTCTTCTTGACTGCCATGGGGTTGGCTTCGTTCTTAAGCGAGGACCCACCTGTGGTGGATCCTGAGGAGGACCAAACGCAGAATATGCAAAACAAACTTTCTGTTGAAGCTTGGAACTTCAACAATTATGTTTGTTTAAGCCATATTCTGAGTTGTTTGGACAACTCCTTGTACGGTTTGCAATGCACGTACAAAACCGCAAAGTCTTTGTGGCAGGCTTTGGAAAAGAAATACCATACGGAAGATGCCGACACTAAGAAAGTTATTGTCGGCAAATTCTTGGATTTCAAAATGTCTGACTCTCGCACTATTGTTTCTTCAGTTGAGTAACTTCAGACGTTGGTAGCCGAGATGGAAGAGGAGGGCATGTTGCTCAGTGAATCTTTCGTGATGGATGTGGTGATTGAGAAGCTACCTCTTTCGTGGAAGGAATTCAGAAGCTATCTCAAGCACAAGAGAAAGGAGATGACATTGGAAGATCTGATTGTCCGACTCCGCATATAGGAGACAATCGCAGATCTGAGAGAAAGCCACAATAAAGCTCTGGTAAGCACAAGGCCCATGTTGCAGAGGCCAAGAAAAAGAAGGGCCAACTCGGGGTGAACAAGAAAGGCAAACAGATCGCCAATAAGTTCACCGGGAAATGCTACAACTATGGGATTCAGGGGCATGTCAGCAACGAGTGCAGAAAGCCCAAGTAGAAGTAGACCAAGGCAAAGGCTAACATCGTTGATGCCATGGACGATCCGAACCTCTATGCGGTGGTCTCAGAGTGCAACGCTGTGAGGAACATGCGCAAATGGTGGCTTGATACTAGCGCCACTAGACATGTCTGCTCCAGCAGAAAGATGTTCACGGAATACTAGCCCGGGAACAACGAACAACTTTACATGGGGAACTCGGCCTCATCAAAGATCGAAGACGAAGGCAAAGTTGTTCTGAAGCTC
Organism: Eustoma russellianum; assembly: GCA_036186865.1. NCBI lineage: Eukaryota > Viridiplantae > Streptophyta > Magnoliopsida > Gentianales > Gentianaceae > Eustoma > Eustoma russellianum. Next base: position 30,963,615 of record AP025049.1, on the reverse strand, counting down.
ACCTCAGGGAAGCATCTGACTCTACAGAATCTGCTGCATGTCTCCAACATTCGGAAGAATTTAATATCTGAATCTCTTCTAGTCATTCATGGTTTTAGACTAGTGTTAGAATCCAATGATGTTAGTCTTTTGGAAAATGACATGTATTTGGGGAAGTGGTACTTGTCGAATAGGATATTTAAATTGAATGTCATCACTATTGTACCCAAAAGAGATTTGCTCATAGAAGCTAATGAGAATGTTTCCTCTTCTGCTTACATGCTTGAGTCTTCTTGTTTATGGCATTTTCGTTTGGGACATGTTAATTATACGTCAATACAACGAATGGTTAATCTTGACTTATTGCACAAATTAAATTTTGATAATAAAAAATGCCAAAAATGTGTTGAAGCGAAGATGACAAATGTGTCATTTTCTTCAATAGAAAGGAACACTGAACCTTTGGATTTAATTCATACCGATGTGTGTGATTTAAAATTTGTGCAAACGAGATGTGGTAAAAAGTATTTCGTAACTTTTATTGACGATTGCACACGATACTATTATGTCTATTTGCTAAGTAGCAAAGACGAGACCCTTGATGCTTTCAAGGACTATAAAAATGAAGTTGAGAATCAACTTAACAAACAAATTAAAGCAATTCGTAGTGATAGAGGTGGCAAATATGATACACCGTTTAATGAATTCTGTTCAGAACATGGCGTTATTCATCAAACGACTGCACTATATTCACCTCAATCAAATGGTATTGTTGAACGCAAAAACCGTACTCTAAAAGAGATGATGAATGCTATGTTGATAAGCTCGGGTTTACCTCAAAATTTGTGGGGGGGGGAGCCGTTCTCTCAGCTAACGTCATTTTGAATAG
>AP025049.1:30852156-30962737 GCA_036186865.1 Eustoma russellianum | reverse complement strand
TGTCTCCAACATTCGGAAGAATTTAATATCTGAATCTCTTCTAGTCATTCATGGTTTTAGACTAGTGTTAGAATCCAATGATGTTAGTCTTTTGGAAAATGACATGTATTTGGGGAAGTGGTACTTGTCGAATAGGATATTTAAATTGAATGTCATCACTATTGTACCCAAAAGAGATTTGCTCATAGAAGCTAATGAGAATGTTTCCTCTTCTGCTTACATGCTTGAGTCTTCTTGTTTATGGCATTTTCGTTTGGGACATGTTAATTATACGTCAATACAACGAATGGTTAATCTTGACTTATTGCACAAATTAAATTTTGATAATAAAAAATGCCAAAAATGTGTTGAAGCGAAGATGACAAATGTGTCATTTTCTTCAATAGAAAGGAACACTGAACCTTTGGATTTAATTCATACCGATGTGTGTGATTTAAAATTTGTGCAAACGAGATGTGGTAAAAAGTATTTCGTAACTTTTATTGACGATTGCACACGATACTATTATGTCTATTTGCTAAGTAGCAAAGACGAGACCCTTGATGCTTTCAAGGACTATAAAAATGAAGTTGAGAATCAACTTAACAAACAAATTAAAGCAATTCGTAGTGATAGAGGTGGCAAATATGATACACCGTTTAATGAATTCTGTTCAGAACATGGCGTTATTCATCAAACGACTGCACTATATTCACCTCAATCAAATGGTATTGTTGAACGCAAAAACCGTACTCTAAAAGAGATGATGAATGCTATGTTGATAAGCTCGGGTTTACCTCAAAATTTGTGGGGGGGGGAGCCGTTCTCTCAGCTAACGTCATTTTGAATAGAATTCCATCCAAGCAGATGGATGAAACCCCATACAAACTTTGGAAATGCCCCAAGCCTAGTTACAAATACTTGAAAGTGTGAGGGTTTCTAGCAAAGGTTGCTGTACATAAACCAAGACAAGTTAAAATCGGGTCTAAAACGGTTGACTGCATATTTATATGATATGCGACTAACAGTAGTGCATATCGATTCTTGGTGTACAAATCGAATTTTACTGACATACATGAAAACGTTGTCATGGAGTCGATGAATGCAGTGTTCTTCGAAGATGTCTTTCCTCGGAAAGACAAAAATCAAGAATAAATAAGATATGGTAAGCGAATGCGTGAGACCACTCCTCAAGGAATTGAGGAGCTTCGTCAAAGCAAGCGTGCCAAAACGCCAACTTTGTTTGGACCGGATTTTCTAACTTATATGGTAGAAAATGAGTCAAGGAACTTTTCCGAGGCAATGTCAGCTCCAGAAGCTCCATTCTAGAAAGAGAGCAATTAACAATGAGATAGACTCGATTCTTCAAAATCACACTTGGGAGTTGGTTGACCTTCCACCTGGAAGTAAATCACTTGGTTGCAAGTTGATTTTCAAGAAGAAACTGAAAGAGGATGAGTCTATTGAAAAGTATAAAGCCAGATTGGTAGCTAAAGGCTATAGACAAAAAGAAGGCTTTGACTTTTTCGACACCTACTCTCCAGTAACTAGGATCACTTCTATAAGAGTGCTAGTTGCTATTGCTGCAGTCTATAACTTGGAAATCCATCAGATGGATGTGACGACTGCTTTTCTGAATGATGAGTTGGATGAAGAAATCTATATGGAACAACCCGAAGGGTTTGTGGTTCCAGGACAAGAGTCGAAAGTCTATAGACTTGTTAAGTCATTGTACGGACTTAAGAAAGCGCCTAAACAGTGGCACTTGAAATTTGATGAAGCTATGCTAGCTAATGGTTTCAAGATCAATGAGTGTGACAAGTGTGTTTACATTAAGAACACACAGAATGCATATGTGATATTATGTCTCTATGTAGACGACATGCTAATCATATAGAGTACTCGGGACATCATCTTAAACACAAAGAAGATGTTGACGAGAAATTTCGATATGAAGGATATGGGAGTTGCCAATGTTATTCTAGGAATTAAAATTTCTAGGATAACCGAGGGACTCGTACTGTCACAAACTCACTATATTGAATCTGTTCTAAAACTTTTCAATATGCTTGATGTGAAATCGGTGAAGGCTCCACTCGACTTAAGTATACACTAAAAGAAGAATCGAGGCGAACCAGTAACTCAATTGGAGTACTCGCAATTAATCGGAAGTCTAATGTACATAACAAACTGTACAAGGCCAGACCTAGTGTGTTCAGTAAACAAATTGAGCAGGTTTACTAGTAATCCAAGTGATGAACATTGGAATGCTCTGAATAGAGTAATGAGATGCTTGAAGTATACAATGAATCTTGTATTACATTACTCAAGATATCCAGCAGTATTGGAAGGCTATGTGATGCCAACTGGATATCTGATAGTAAAGATTCTAAGTCCACCAGTGGATATTTATTCACTGTTGGTGGAGGTGCTGTGTTGTGGAAATCCACAAATTAAACGTGCATAGCTCGTTCCGCGATGGAAGCAGAGCTTATAACACTAGATAAAGCCGGGGAAGAAGCTGAATGGCTTCGGAATTTCCTAGAAGATGTGCCCTGCTGGCCTAAGCCAATCGCTCCTATCAGCATACATTGTGATAGTCACTCGGCTATAGGACGAGCACAAAGCATCATCTATAATGGTAAGTCTCGACATATGCGTTGGAGACACAATACCATTAAGCAGTTGATCTCTAATGGTATGATTTCCATTGATCATATAAAATCAAAGGAGAATCTTGAGGATCCGTTTACAAAAGATTTTCCTAGAGATCGGATGTCAATTTTGACAAACGGAATTGTACTAAAACTATAATGCATGAATCTTTGTAACGGTAACCCAAATTTGTTGACTTGAGATCCCACAATCTTGGTTCACTTTGACAACTAAGTTATGAAGTTTAGTAAGCACTTACCCATTCTGTTAAATTAAAAGTGCTGTATGCAGAGAAATGAGGGTAAGCTGAGGCTTTTAAAGGATCATATATCTTGATGTGTCAAATGGGGTATGGCAGAATACTCTTGATAGGAAACACCTATGTAAGTGTGAAGTGTGGCCGCTTCTATGTGAATTTTGTAAGGCCAAAGTTCTCTAACACACTTTCTGAAACTAGGCTGTTCATGGCCGAAACGAACATAATCATAAGAACCAAAAAAAGGTGTTAAAAGAAATGTTGTGTGAGTATTATTGTGTAGGTTTACAATAAAGGCCGGTTAGTTCAAGACATTAAGTTCACTAATTAGCTGAGTGGATCCGATAGTACATCACTAAGAAAGGTTGAAAGCCAGAAACTACCTCTTCTGATGCAACATTTTCTTGTATGACTTCTCGGTAGAGTCTGCGTAAACACTTGCATTAATTCCCATTCACGTGGGGGATTGTTGGAGAAATTGAAATGGGTGAATGAGAAATTAATGCTCAAAGTAGGGATAAAATAATTTGAAAGACGGCTACTTAACCGTAAATCAAATTTGAGAATCGGTTACTTAACCGTAATTCAAATTTGGAAAATCAGCTACTTAACCGTAATTCAAATTTGAAAAGCGGTTGTCTGTTATCTGATCTAGCAGTGGCAATCTGATCCGGGGGCCGTGGTTAAACTGTCAAGTAACCACCCTAATCAAATTTTTCCCTATAAATAGTGGCTTAGCTGACCTCTCTGGTCATACTCATTCAAAATCCGATTTTCTCTTCCTCTCCTCCTCTGCATACACGTGCTCTTCTGTCTCTTCTTCTTCTACATTTTGCATCAAGTCTGAGAAGTTCAGGGCATCTTACAGGTTTGTAGAGTTTATACGCTACAGTGCCGTTCGTCTGAACTGACTTCCGTTGTATCATGGGAAACGATTGCTACATCATGTTGGGCACATTATACCGGAGCAATACGTCTTAAGGACAGAGTCCTGGACTCACCTCGGATCTTCGCTTATCTTTTTCCGAACTTTTGAAGTAATGGATTGAGCAAACACGAATGAAAGAGCCTTTGCACCAGGCACTAACCAGTGATTCACCATTCCTTCATGAAAGGCCTACGGATATCAAAAAACCCAATTTTCAAATTCAATTATGTCCTTATTCTGGGATGGAGCCGTATGATGCGAGAGTCTCACTTACGGTTTTTCGTCTGCCGGAAAAAAGTCCTTCTTTAGATTCGAACCGATGACTTAAGCTGAGCTCTGCTTTGTGCTGAGCCCAGCTGATCGTGGGATATCGCAACACTACTGTTGTACAGTGTTGTTGTGTTGAGCTCTGCTGTTGGATGAGAACATTTGTTGTTTTGCAGCATTGTCGTGTTGAGCTATGCTTGGCTGAAGCGGCTGAAAGCTCAACTTTTGTAGTTGTGCTGAAGTGCCGAGATCGGCTGATCACCAGAACGCAAATACAATTGCGCTGACTGGACTGATCTGATCAGACTGATTTAGTTCAGCTCGGCTGGAAGGCTGATAGCACAGAACTACTGTTCTGAAGTGTTGTTCAGTTTAGGTCGACTGACTGTTCAGGACGCAAACTCAATTGCGCTATCCAAACTGTCTTGACTCTGCATATTAGTCCAGCCTGCCCTGAGCTCGGTAGGTCGGCCATTAATGTACAGAAGTCAATTTTGTCTGACTTGAATTATTCCCAACAACAACCAAATTTATCTGTACCTTTTAAACAGACCAAAGTGCTAGTAGACCAAACCTCCTTTATGAAACCCTTGAGATAATATTATCTAATTTGAATATCATGGTGTGTTTGGGAAGAAATCGAGTCGATATATAGTCTAATGGGCTGACAAAATTAGCTGTCCCGTATCAGAGAAGAACGAATTTGTATCTGTCTGATATCAGTGGATTTGGGTGATTTCAAACAAGATTGGATGAAGGTTGGCCGACATCTGTCTGATATCATCGGAACATAGGAAGCCAGTCTGATGGACGTTTGGGTGCTGTCTTGGTGTAGTTATCTTATGATATGTCAATTGCTTTTGTCATTTTGATGAAAGTCAGAAAAACGTCAATTTAAAATAAATAAACAGGTTTTGCAAAAACTATAGTGTTACACCCGAGAATTTTCCAACTAGCCGTTACGCGTTAATTAGAAACTAACGTAGCCGTTTGGTGCAACGACATTTCGAAATTAAAATTATTATAGCGTATCGTTATGTGTAAGTAATTTCGTAGTTACATATATGGGTATATTTGTATTTAAATATGAATAGCGATATAGTATCAGTAATGGAAGGAAAAAAATAAATAATAAAAAAAGGGTACACATCAGGTGCCGTTTGGGATAAGCAACATAAAAGAAAAGTAAATGAAATAAAATAATAATAATAATAATAATAATAATAATAATAATAATAATAATAATAATAATAATAATAAAAGGAAAAGGATAAAATAAAAAAGGGAAGGGAAATATAAAAATAAATAATTCAAATGAATTTGGTTAGGATAAATTGAAAAGAAAGATAAAGAAAAAAATAATTAAAAAAGGGATAAGGGACGTGATTTGAGGGGGGATAGCTTCCCCCCTCAAATTGCGTAGAGAACGCTGATAAAGGGGGCAAAGGGGGCGGCGGTTAGTAGGGAAAACAACAATTAAAATTATATTAAAAAAAACGCAAGGATAGCAATAGAAGAAGGAGCATGGTTTCACAGAGGAAAAGGTAGGGAAGAGGAAGGAGAAAAGGAGAGAAGTCTGCAATCCATTAGGTTCCCTTTTTCCCCCTCCAATTGGTACAAATTCAAGCATGATTTGGTGATATATTATATGTTTATTGCTTTAATTGTTGAAATCTATATCATGATATTGATTCTGTGAAAACTGATAAATGCGTATACTGTTTTGCGTGGCTTGCATTTGATCTTAGGGAAAAAATTTGATAACCAAAATACCACATCTTGTGCATATTTGGAGTTTTTAGTTTTGGTTTTGGCCTTAGAATAGGTTCCTATAGACTGAAAATAGGCAAAAATATAGACCGGAGTCGAAAAACGGCCGTCGGAGCGCCTCACGCGCCGCTAGGAGGAGCCGCGTGGGCAGTCACGCTCCTCCTGGGTTCTGTATGCGTTGTATAATAATAAAAAAAATTAAATCCAAAAGGGCCAAAGCCCGGATCAGGAAGCAGGGCCAGTCCTTAACGGGCTGACTGCTCCTGCACCAGGTTCGGCCCATTATCGATGCAAAAAACAATATATGGGGCAGAGCCGGCGGCGGACCGGGCCGAATGGCCAACGGACCGGGCCAGCTGCCAGCCGGTCCATTAACGCGAATAATTAAAAAAAAGGCGGTAGGCTAGACCTGGAGGACTGGGTCGGTGCGCAAGGCAGATCGGGCCGCAAGGAATGGTTGGCTGGCCTGTTAGACTTTTATTAATAATAATAGAAAACTGTTTTTCTGAATATCCATTAATGTTAAGTAATTAATTAAAAATAGTAATAAATATAGAACAAATATAAATAAATATCAGAAAATTCAAAATAAATTCCAGAAATTATAAAATACTGAAATTAAATTATTTTCACTAAATTTCAGTAATTTTGATAATTTATTTAATTTGGATAATTAAGTAATAAATAGAAATAAATAGGGGAAAAATGAGAAAAAATATGGAAAATGCATGACAGATGTATACAAACCGCGGAAAAGTGGATTTGATGCTGAACAATGTGGAGTTAGCATTCGAGAAATAAATGAACCTATATTTGAGTGCCGGAGGTGTTAGGAAATCGAACGAGATCACCGCAAAAACGCGCAGCGGAAAACAAAAATTGATCTCTGATTTCCTACCAAGGATCCATGTTGTTCGTTTAATTCGACAAAAAAAAAAACAAAAAGTACCTCCGTAGATTCGAAATCTGCAGATGGAAGAGGTGCGAAAATACGATCACCCTCTGTCGGTATCCACACGAACGCTTCCGCCCGGAGTGCTAGCTCTTCAAACGGCGCGGCTGAAGAATTCGGTTTTCACAAAAACGATTCTTGCCCTTTCGTTTTCTACTGGTTGTGTGGTGTACGAGATACACCATGCTCCGTACATATATATAGATATCAAATCCGATTCCTGATCGGATTGGTTAATACCTATCATAATCCGCATGAAATACGGTCATCAAATACGGGTTCTGTTAGGATTAGATAACACCAATCAAAATCCATATCAGATATGGATTCTCTGTTATTATCCAATGATATAAATATATACATAAAATTTAATCAACTGCCAATTAATATGGGCCTATCGGGTCACACACAAGAATGCGTATGGCTGAGATTAATAATATTAATAATATTAATATTGGATATTAATTATTATTATTATTATCGTTTTTAATATTAATAATATTAATATTGGATATTAATTATTATTATTATTATTAATTTCGTTTTTTTATGTATATATTTATATCATTGGATAATAACAGAGAATCCATATCTGATATGGATTTTGATTGGTGTTATCTAATCCTAACAGAACCCGTATTTGATGCGGATTATGATAGGTATTATCAAATCCGATTCCTGATCGGATTGGTTAATACCTATCATAATCCGCATCAAATACGGGTTCTGTTAGGATTAGATAACACCAATCAAAATCCATATCAGATATGGATTCTCTGTTATTATCCAATGATATAAATATATACATAAAAAAACGAAATTAATAATAATAATAATAATTAATATCCAATATTAATATTATTAATATTAAAAACGATAATAATAATAATAATAATTAATATCCAATATTAATATTATTAATATTATTAATCTCAGCCATACGCATTCTTGTGTGTGACCCGATAGGCCCATATTAATTGGCAGTTGATTAAATCTCTATTAAACCAACAAGTCGTAATTGGCCTCTAGCAAGGCATTACAACTACCCAATTAATACGAGTAAAGTCCAACTAGCCTAATAATAGTACATGCATTAATCCCTTTGTCACGCGATATCTAGTTTGAACATAAGTCATGGTCAGCGTCATACTTATATTGTTCAAACATATGATTACTCGATCTCTAAGTGGACTGATAAAACAAATGATATTGATCACACTATCAATTCATTTGAGCACGGCCATGCATTTCACAGTCTCACTAATCGAGGGGCCCAAAGATATCTCTCTCAAAAGAGAGGAACAAATTCTATCTTGATTGTTCAATATCCTCTACATAATTTCTATCACATTCAATCATGACCTTTATTATTATCCAGTTACGGATAACGTTTGATCATGTCAAAATATAATAGTCCTTATGTTGGAAACTATGACAATCTCAAGTCAAAGGATTAAAACATGACTATCATGAGATTTACTTATGACGCTATCCATGTAGCAATCTCATGATGGGTCTATCCAATACACTGTTCTCTAACAAGTATCTATGAGATTGATTCGTATCACCATACACATAATCATCTCATGATTATCAAATCAATACTCATACTGATTATAAATTATTTTTATCTCCATAACAATAATGAATCAGGGACATATATCAAAATTGTGTAACATACTAACCAACAATAATGATAATAAAACCTCTTTTATTAATAATAAATGCATAACATAAATATCCAAATCATGGCCTAGGGCACATACACTAACAGGAGGATGGTGAGGATGGGCCAGGGGCCTCAGGCGATTGTGTTTCTGCATTTATGGCACGTGCATTGCATGATGGCGGGTCGTGACGTATGGGTCACGGACGCTCAGAATGGTGTACGGTGGCGGGACCACGCACACTCAGGATGGTGTACGGTGGCGCGGACACACACACTCAGGATGGTGACTGTGGGGTGTATGGCCCGCAGCCACTCAGTAGGACCCGGGTTCATGCATTGCACGGTATGGATATCGGTATTCTGTGTGACATGACTTTGTTGCGTGTGACATGCATAGTGGGACATGCATCACAATGTTGCGCATTCTTTACCTGGAGTGATTTACTTTTCCGCATTCTTTCATATACTGATGCGATATCATGTTTTATGTGCTATGTGTTATATCATTTTTGAATGCTCGTCTTGTACTACTTGGAGGCAGGTGTCTACTGGGTGATTTCCCCATCACTCACCCCTACTTCCCCCCCCCCCCACCAGGTGAGCACGAGGAAGAGTACAATCATATCTTTGCTGAGGACGGGGCTGACACGGTAGTACGGGCAGATTGACGGTCGCACCTAGGATACGAGGAGACTTTGCGACTGTCCGTTGTTAGTTCATTGAGGTTTCCATCAGACATCACCTTGCATAGTTCGATAGACTCTATATGTTAGCACATTGACGTTATTGTCATGTTTTATTTATTATTCTACTGAGGATTTTCTTATATTCAAGTAATTTAATGTTATGGAATTTCGTTGCCGCGAGGAAAATTTCTACGTCTTTTCGGACATGTTGGAAATTGATTCGTCGCTTTGTATTCTCCTTAGTGATATACGGCGGACGCACTGTTCCCGGTGAAAGGGTTCGGGAGCGGGGCGCTACATATAGTGCTGTAATAATGTATTCTGCGTGAAATGCACAGTGGTTATTTTTCTTTTTGGATAGCAATGTTCCAATTGCATTGCGACAGGTATTCTCCTGTTGCATCGTGACCAAAATGATATCACTTACAAATACAAGATATCTTATTTTCTTTGTTTGTTCATTTAGTTATTGTTTGCACAGCAGCATATCATGTCTAATGTCATAATAGGAGGAGCAATGCTTTATTGTCATGCTTGTGAAGTTTATTTGGAACAAATGATCTTTTGTGCTTAACATATTAGTAAATGCAGCACACATCTGAAAATTGGTACAGGCATCTCCGATCTCCCCTGTGGAAAGTTGTTGCTGCTGATTGCTTGATGTTCTTTTTCCTCATAGAAAGAGTTTTGACCTTCATGCTTGATTTTTGTCTTGCTTTTTTCCGGTCAGGTGGGATGAAATGCGTTTTCTGCAACGATGGTAAGATGAGGATAGAATCCGGCTTGGTGGATTGCAGGGTGTGCAAGGGCGCAGGTATCGCAGCATTTGCTTGAATTTTGATTCACAGGGTTGGACTAGTTAGCCAAAAACTTCTGCCTTGAAGAACACTCTAGGGTTGAATAGAATGCAAGGGTAAATTTTCGGTTTTCTTTGATTTTCCTCGAATGAATTCACAATACCAAGCCAAAGATCAATAAGGAGATGAGAGATAGTGAGACTAAATACACAGCTTATCGTGATTCGAATATCTTTGATTCTATTCAACACTATTTTGTTTCCAAAATGGATTTTTAACAACTACGTCAATAAATGACTCCAAAGATGTTTTATGATCCTACTACAATAATTGCTAAATCACTCTAGCAATAACTATTACAACTGCAAGCACTAGCTTAAAAGGTTTTTTATTTCTCTTTTTATCATTTCAACAGAGTTATACTCAAGAACTTTACCAAATAGATTTTAAGATGTATGTTTACGCTTTCAAGAATGTTAATACACAAACAAGAGGTCAAAATAACTTTAAGTTCCTCTTATGATGACTTTAATTGTAGCGCCCCGCCCGAAACCAGAGTTCCGGTTCAGTGCACCCTCCATACTCTACTCCATAGAGTACAAGGCGTCGATACCATACATGTGCATGTCAACATGAATTGTAATCGATATAGCGGAAGCAACTTGTAATAAGCTCACGACACACATAATATTATTACAAACTGTTCAAATCCACACAACCACAAATACAGCTTCTCACGATAACCTTAATACATCACCATAAAATAAAGCTCACACAACAGGTACATAGCTTCAGCCTACATCTTCGCTCATGGATACTCTATCTGGGGTTCCTCCTCAATGAACACGGCATCAGGGTCCCTGTTCTCTGAAATGTTAAGAGGCAAGTATGAGCGATAACCACCGTCTTTTAATCGCTCAGCAAGTATTCTTTATAGATACTTCATGTGGATCATACATGGAAAGGCAAGTAGTAATAAAGTAACAATGTAATTACATCTCCATTTATAAATGACAGCATTATATATAAGGATAAAACAGAACATAAGATTTTACCTCATACCTGAGAGGTCATATCATTCTTCCTCAGCATATCCTTAGTCTACCTTCCATACTTGATTACTAATCCATCTTATGCTAAGGCCATAACTTGCATTCATCACATCTACGTGTATGATCTTCCTTAATCGTCTTAAGGCATAATGTTCGTACAAATATTCTAATCCTCACACAAGGGACATGATCATGACGTGATGCATCAAACATAGCTTTTCATAAAATGACTTTTCGTAAACATGACTTTTCATAACATGACATGATTTTCATAACTTGCATAACAGGACATTTTCATGACATGAAGACATAACATTTTCATCGTTGGCTATAGCACTTCTCATAAGAATAATAACGCACGACATACCGAATGATTCCCCATATAGTACATGTACAACATAACATATGAACATCGGTACATGTGCTAACGGTGACGCATTATGACTGAGATTCCGTGTCCCAGACCCGGTGTTACACTCAGCCATAACATAAACATGGGCCCCTGACACCTACCACTCCGGTCCCGATGTCAGGACAGCGCTACAACATAACATAACATAACATGGTCATAACATAACATGGGTCATTGGAATCATTCGTCTCGTGTTTATTATTCCTATGCATATGAACTTTAAAACATGTGATTCAAAAACATAACTTTTCAAACTTTGATTTCATACAACATGAGACTCGGTCAATTGAAGGTACTTTGGTCATTCTACATTTTATAATATCATCACTTACTTAATTTCTTTCTACGTATCACGACTTAAAGAAAATACCATTTTAACCTTCAACTAAATACCATTCGGTTATCATACTAAAACAGCCCTCTTTTTCCATTTTCATCATACAATAATTTGGTAACTTCTGTCCCATACATACATTTCATAATTCATAACTTAAATGCCTACATCATGAAAATTTCTAATTTCTTTACATTTTATCTAAGATTTCATGACTTACATTTTATCATAACCTATCTATGTTAGTATATATATAACGTGTAACATATCATGTACGTACATTGTAAAAGTTAGTAGTCTTATACTTACACCCACATAAATGTGAACTATTTAGGTTTCTTACTTTTCATAACATAATACATAAATTACATACTTAGCCTATTTTCATATCTTAACATATTTATCATATATACATCTATACTTACAAAAATATGATGAAATTATCTCTGTCACTAAGGCCTAGAGGCCGAACCTATATGTACATAGTGTATACATATATAAGTCATTTTGTGATATATTATGTAATATCCAACTTATTCATTTTCATATCTTAACATATTCATCATATATACATATATACTTATAAAAATATGATGAAATCATCTTTATTACTAAGGCCTAAGGGCCAAACATATATGTACATACTATATACATATATAAGTCATTTTATGATATATTATGTAATATCCAAAACTTATTCATTTTCATATCTTAACATATTCATCACATATATACATATATACTTATAAAAATATGATGAAGTCATCTTTGTTACTAGGCCTAAGGGCCGAACATATATGTACATACTATACACATATATAAGTCATTTTGTGATGTATTATGTAATATCCAAAACTTATTCATTTTCATATCTCAACATATTCATCATAATATACATATATATATTTGTATGAAATATATTGAAATCACTTGTTGTCAATTAAGGCCTAGTGGCCGAATGTGTATATATATGGTATATATATATATAAAAATCATTTCATGATATATTGTATAACATCCAAAACTTATTCATTTTTATATCTTAACATATATGTTATACATATATGTATACATGAATCATGTAACAACATATTTTAACCTTAAATGGTCTTAAAGCCAATTTTCACATATTGTATATACATATATATAATTTTTGTGTATACATATCTATATATATATATATACCTAAAATCATTGAGATACATGTATGTATGTGTGTGTATAAGCCGTGTGTATATATATATGTCTATACATATATAACTATGCATATATACATACATCTATATCACAACCACACATTTGTTTATATATTTACTTACTTTTATACAAAACAGTATGTTAATTTATATACATCTACACCTCTATAACTACTTATACATATACCTATATATAGAGATCCGTATACATGTAGATTCATACACTTATACATATATATAACAACATACATATTTTTATAATGTGTATATACATGCGTGTATATACATAAGGTATATACATGTATATAGCGTATGTATATATGTGTATATAGTGTATATAAGTATAAGCTTATTACTCAACATAGATCTATAATTTCTTGAGAAGAAATCTTGAACATACTACATGATGATCCAACTTTGATATGAACATAAATATTAAATTTGAAATCCATGAAGGATCTAGGAAGAGTACTTGCCTTGGTTCACCTTTCTTACACTTAGAAGATGTTTCCTTCACTTGGTTTGGAAGAGAGTTCTTCTTCCTTCCTCCTTGGTATACATGGTTTTTAGGGTTTAAAAGGAGGGTTAGTGAGCAACTTAAGAAACTAAGTATATAGAAGAATCAAACTTAAACTTCATAAAGTTCTTACCTTGATTGCTTTTGATTCTAGATGCTACAACCTTCTTGAATCTTTCTTGGTTGATTGAGTGTTCATGATACTTGATTTGAGTGATGTTGGTATGAAGAAAGGAGAAGAAAATCTTCTCCTTGTGGAGTGTAACTTTCGGCCTATTAGGGGAGAAGGAGGGTGTTGAAGTGTTTTTTGGGTTTTTCTTGGAATTGGTTGGTTGAAGATGTATTATTTGAGGGGTTAAAGAAGAAATAATTTTTCTACTTTCTATGGGGGTGGCCGGCCATGTTGGTGGAGGGATGGGGTGGGGAACAAACTTTTGACAAGTATGGGTTGAAGGGATGGGTTGGTAGGGTAAGATTCTTAGGCATGCTCTTATTTTATGTAATTTAATGAATATCAAGACAAGTTGTCTTGCCTTTACTTTTTCCTTTTCTTTTCTCTTATTTTATGTGTGTATATTTGTTTTCATTTTATTTAATATAGTATAAAATTGTTGTATCATGTATTTCTTTTGGATTTAATTTATCCTAATAGTTTAAGTTGTTACTAACTAATTTAATTGGGTTTTTATTTCATATACTCAAATGGTTGTAATATATTTGCTAATGTATTTGGTAATATAAGTCTAGTTTTATGAATCGTACACCTACGAAATTATATTTACGGTATTAGAAATTGTTACGACATAACGAATTCCCGGGTTGTAACATTCTCCCCCCTTATAAAAAGTTTCGTCCTCGAAACTTACGTACCTTATACGAACAATTGGGGATATTGCCTATGCATTTGCTGCTCTGGTTCCCAAGTCGCTTCCCGCTCAGTATGATTACTCCATTGTACTTTCACAAATGGAATTTTCCGTCTCCTCAACACTTGCTCCTTATGGTCCACGATCCGTATGGGAACTTCTTCGTACGTAACGTCATCTTTAATAGTTACGGGTTGCTGCCCCAGTATATGATCCGGATCGTGTACATATCGCCGTAACTGAGATACGTGAAACACATTATGTACTTGGGATAATGTAGGAGGTAAGGCCAACCGGTATGCCACAGCTCCAACTTTCTCTAGTATCTCATAAGGGCCAATAAATCTAGGGCTCAGTTTCCCTTTAATCCCAAATCTACTCACGCCCTTGTTCGGTGAAACCCGCAAATATACCTTCTCGCCTGCATCAAACTCAATCGGTCGTCTTGTTGTATCCGCCCAGCTTTTGCTACGGTCTTGAGCAGCCTTCAATCTTTCACGTATCATTTTAATCTTCCCCAATGTCTGTTCTACCAGTTCTGGGCCCATAATGGCTCTCTCGCCAACCTCATCCCAGTACAACGGAGATCGACACTTTCTTCCATATAATGCTTCAAATGGTGCCATACCTATAGAACTGTGATAGCTGTTATTGTAAGAGAATTCAATCAACTTCACTGATTTGTCCCATCTAACCTTGAAATCTAAAGTGCAAGCGCGTAGCATATCTTCCAATGTTTGTATGGTACGTTCTGACTATCCATCGGTCTGCGGATGGAATGCTGTACTCATCCGGAGTTCGGTACCCATGGCATTTTGGTAAGATTTCCAAAATCGCGAAGTAAAACGTGGATCTCTATCGCACACGATACTGACAGGTGTTCCATGTAGGCTAACTATCTCATTCATATACATACTCACCAGCTTTTCTATGGATGTCTGGATTGACATGGATAAGAAATGTGCCGATTTAGTGAGACGATCCACGATTACCCAAATCGCATCATTACCATTGCGAGTCTTAGGAAGTCCAGTAACAAAATCCATCGTAATATGCTCCCATTTCCACTCCGGAATCTCTAAAGGCTGTAATAGTCCTGCCGGCCTCTGATGTTCTGCTTTAACTTGTTGACAAGTATGACATTTCTCCACAAACTCCGCAATGTGGCGCTTCATGCCATTCCACCAATAATTTCTTTTAAGATCCTGGTACATCTTTGTTGCTCCCGGATGTATAGATAAACGTGAGTTGTGAGCTTCCGTCATGATCTCTCTTCTAATTCCATCAATGTTTGGTACACACAATCTCTCTTTGTACCAAAGACTGCCATCATTATGCAACTGAAAATCTTTCACCGGTCGTTCTTCAAACTGCTTGACAATGATCATTAACTCAGAATCATTCTTTTGCGCCTCTTTAATCCTATCAATTAAAGTGGGAGTGATCATTAATTTAGCCAGAATATTTGCAGTTGAGTCAACCACATCCAATCCAAACTCGGCTATCTCTCTCTAGAGACGTCTGCCTAGCATGTCTTGACTTCCTACTCAATGCGTCTGCCACTTTATTCGCCTTACCCGGATGATAATGGATAGCGAGATCATAGTCTTTCATCAACTCCAACCATCTTCGCTGCCTCATGTTTAGTTCTTTTTGGGTGAAAAGATATTTCAAGCTCTTGTGATCCGTGTAGATTTCGCATCTCTCTCCATATAAATAATGTCTCCATATTTTAAGCGCAAATACAACTGCCGCTAATTCCAGATCATGAGTAGGATAATTCTGTTCATATGGTTTCAACTGTCTTGACGCATATGCGATTACTTGTTCTTTCTGCATTAATGCACAACCTAGTCCATTCTTCGAAGCGTCGCTATATACCACGAATCCCTCTCCTGATATTGGTTGTGCTAATACCGGTGCCGATGTCAATTTCTTCTTTAATTTGGTGAAGCTCTGTTCGCAATCAGAAGTCCAATCATATCGCGTCTTTTTCTGCGTCAATCGAGTTAATGGAACTACAATCCGTGAGAATCCCTCAACAAACTTCCGATAATAACCTGCAAGTCCTAAGAAACTCCTGACCTCAGTCACATTTGTCGGCCTCGGCCATTCCGTAATAGCCTCAATCTTTTTCGAATCTACTGAGATACCATCCTTAGACACAACATGACCCAAAAATGCAACACTATGGAGCCAAAATTCGCACTTGCTGAGTTTAGCATATAACTGCTTCTTTTTTTTTAATACATTCAGTGTTATTCTTAGATGCTCTGCATGGGTCTCTTCATCCGGTGAGTATATTAGAATATCGTCAATAAATACCACCACGAACTTATCCAACTGATCCTGAAATACTGTGTTCATTAAATCCATGAATGCTGCTGGTGCGTTGGTCAATCCAAATGGCATTACTAAAAACTCATAATGTCCATATCTTGTACGAAAAGCAGTCTTAGCGATATCTTCCGACTTGATCTTCAATTGATGGTAACCAGAGCGAAGGTCAATCTTGCTGAACACTTTAGCTCCCTGTACGAAAAATTATATTGATATTTATAATAGTTATATACTTGTTATGTAATTATTTAAATTACTTGCCCTTAATTGATCGAACAAATCGTCGATTCGAGGCAGTGGATATCTATTTTTGATAGTGATCTTATTCAGCTCTCGATAATCGATGCAGAGTCGCATGCTGCCATCTTTCTTCTTAACGAACAACACTGGAGCTCCCCATGGTGATACACTTGGCCGTATAAACTTCTTATCTATCAATTCTTGCAACTGTGATTTCAATTCCTTTAATTCGGCTGGGGCCATTCTATACGGTGCCTTTGAGATTGGTTCAGCTCCTGGAACGACATTAATCTCGAATTCAATCTCCCTGTCCGGAGGCAAACCGGATAGATCATCTGGAAATACATCTGTGAACTCCTTGACTACTGGAATACTGTCAATTGATGGGGTCTCGGAATCTTTGCCAAGAGCATACACAAGGAATCCTTCGCTACCCTTCTTCAGTAATTGAAATGCTTTTGCTGCTGTCAGATAAATATTCTGTGGTATCTTTTTCATCTTGGAGTTCCCTTGATAAATCACTTCTTCTCTTATTGGATCCTTAATCATCACACGCTTACCACGACAATCAATGTAGGCATGGTGTTTGAACAACCAATCCATGCCTAGAATAAGGTCGAAATCCCCAATCTGTATAGGAATTAGGGTAACTTCGAACTTCTGTCCTCCCATTTCTATCTCGCAATTCTTATATATATGATGTGAAATGATCACTTGATCACCAGCTGCTTGAACGCGATAAGGCGTATCCAGCCTAGTCGGGCAACTATCAAGGTTCTTAGCAAACCTTTTCGATACAAAGGAACGGCTTGCACCACTATCAAATAATACGTTGGCAGGTATGTTGTTTGTTAATATAACACCTGAGGCAATTCATAATTCAAATATGCAATCCTGAAGCAAGCAGGTAATATCATAAACTTTTCAAAATGAATTATACCTGTCACAACGTCTGGGGCTTCCAGAACCTCCTCATCTGTCATCACATGTACTCTGGCATTGGCCCTTGGGCCATCTCTCTGCTGAGGTGCGACTCTCTGGGGTCCTTTCCTGGGTTCAGGACAATCTATGATACCAACTGTAGCGCCCCGCCCGAAACCAGAGTTCCGGTTCAGTGCACCCGCCATACTCTACTCTATAGAGTACAAGGCGTCGATACCATACATGTGCATGTCAACATGAATTGTAATCGATATAGCGGAAGCAACTTGTAATAAGCTCACGACACACATAATATTATTACAAACCGTTCAAATCCACACAACCACAAATACAGCTTCTCACGATAACCTTAATACATCACCATAGAATAAAGCTCACACAACAGGTACATAGCTTCAGCTTACATCTTCGCTCACGGATACTCTATCTGGGGTTCCTCCTCAATGAACACGGTATCAGGGTCCCTGTTCTCTGAAATGTTAATAGGCAAGTATGAGCGATAACCACCGTCTTTTAATCGCTCAGCAAGTATTCTTTATAGATACTTCATGTGGATCATACATGGAAAGGCAAGTAGTAATAAAGTAACAATGTAATTACATCTCCATTTATAAATGACAGCATTATATATAAGGATAAAACAGAACATAAAATTTTACCTCATACCTGAGAGGTCATATCATTCTTCCTCAGCATATCCTTAGTCTACCTTCCATACTTGATTACTAATCCATCTTATGCTAAGGCCATAACTTGCATTCATCACATCTACGCGTATGATCTTCCTTAATCGTCTTAAGGCATAATGTTCGTACAAATATTCTAATCCACACACAAGGGACATGATCATGACGTGATGCATCAAACATAGCTTTTCATAAAATGACTTTTCGTAAACATGACTTTTCATAACATGACATGATTTTCATAACTTGCATAACAGGACATTTTCATGACATGAAGACATAACATTTTCATCGTTGGCTATAGCACTTCTCATAAGAATAATAACGCACGACATACCGAATGATTCCCCATATAGTACATGTACAACATAACATATGAACATCGGTACATGTGCTAACGGTGACGCATTATGACTGAGATCCCGTGTCCCAGACCCGGTGTTACACTCAGCCATAACGTAAACATGGGCCCCTGACACCTACCACTCTGGTCCCGATGTCAGGACAGCGCTACAACATAACATAACATAACATGGTCATAACATAACATGGGTCATTGGAATCATTCGTCTCGTGTTTATTATTCCTATGCATATGAACTTTAAAACATGTGATTCAAAAACATAACTTTTCAAACTTTGATTTCATGCAACATGAGACTCGGTCAATTGAAGGTACTTTGGTCATTCTACATTTTATAATATCATCACTTACTTAATTTCCTTCTACGTATCACGACTTAAAGAAAATACCATTTTAACCTTCAACTAAATACCATTCGGCTATCATACTAAAACAGCCCTCTTTTTCCATTTTCATCATACAATAATTTGGTAACTTCTGTCCCATACATACATTTCATAATTCACAACTTAAATGCCTACATCATGAAAATTTCTAATTTCTTTACATTTTATCTAAGATTTCATGACTTACATTTTATCATAACCTATCTATGTTAGTATATATATAACGTGTAACATATCATGTACGTACATTGTAAAAGTTAGTAGTCTTATACTTACGCCCACATAAATGTGAACTATTTAGGTTTCTTACTTTTCATAACATAATATATAAATTACATACTTAGCCTATTTTCATATCTTAACATATTTATCATATATACATCTATACTTACAAAAATATGATGAAATTATCTCTGTCACTAAGGCCTAGAGGCCGAACCTATATGTACATAGTGTATACATATATAAGTCATTTTGTGATATATTATGTAATATCCAACTTATTCATTTTCATATCTTAACATATTCATCATATATACATATATACTTATAAAAATATGATGAAATCATCTTTATTACTAAGGCCTAAGGGCCAAACATATATGTACATACTATATACATATATAAGTCATTTTGTGATATATTATGTAATATCCAAAACTTATTCATTTTCATATCTTAACATATTCATCACATATATACATATATACTTATAAAAATATGATGAAGTCATCTTTGTTACTAGGCCTAAGGGCCGAACATATATGTACATACTATATACATATATAAGTCATTTTGTGATGTATTATGTAATATCCAAAACTTATTCATTTTCATATCTCAACATATTCATCATAATATACATATATATATTTGTATGAAATATATTGAAATCACTTGTTGTCAATTAAGGCCTAGTGGCCGAATGTGTATATATATGGTATATATATATATAAATCATTTCATGATATATTGTATAACATCCAAAACTTATTCATTTTTAGATCTTAACATATATGTTATAAATATATGTATACATGAATCATGTAACAACATATTTTAACCTTAAATGGTCTTAAAGCCAATTTTCACATATTGTATATACATATATATAATTTTTGTGTATACATATCTATCTATATATATATATATACCTAAAATCATTGAGATACATGTATGTATGTGTGTGTATAAGCCGTGTGTATATATATATGTCTATACATATATAACTATGCATATATACATACATCTATATCACAACCACACATTTGTTTATATATTTACTTACTTTTATACAAAACAGTATGTTTATTTATATACATCTACACCTCTATAACTACTTATACATATACCTATATATAGAGATCTGTATACATGTAGATTCATACACTTATACATATATATAACAACATACATATTTTTATAATGTGTATATACATGCTTGTATATACATAAGGTATATACATGTATATCGCGTATGTATATATGTGTATATAGTGTATATAAGTATAAGCTTATTACTCAACATAGATCTATAATTTCTTGAGAAGAAATCTTGAACATACTACATGATGATCCAACTTTGATATGAACATAAATATTAAATTTGAAATCCATGAAGGATCTAGGAAGAGTACTTGCCTTGGTTCACCTTTCTTACACTTAGAAGATGTTTCCTTCACTTGGTTTGGAAGAGAGTTCTTCTTCCTTCCTCCTAGGTATACATGGTTTTTAGGGTTTAAAAGGAGGGTTAGTGAGCAACTTATGAAACTAAGTATATAGAAGAATCAAAATTAAACTTCATAAAGTTCTTACCTTGATTGCTTTTGATTCTAGATGCTACAACCTTCTTGAATCTTTCTTGGTTGATTGAGTGTTCATGATACTTGATTTGAGTGATGTTGGTATGAAGAAAGGAGAAGAAAATCTTCTCCTTGTGGAGTGTAACTTTTGTCCTATTAGGGGAGAAGGAGGGTGTTGGAGTGTTTTTTGGGTTTTTCTTGGAATTGGTTGGTTGAAGATGTATTATTTGAGGGGTTAAAGAAGAAATAATTTTTCTACTTTCTATGGGGGGTGGCCAGCCATGTTGTTGGAGGGATGGGGTGGGGAACAAACTTTTGACAAGTATGGGTTGAAGGAATGGGTTGGTAGGGTAAGATACTTAGTCATGCTCTTATTTTATGTAATTTAATGAATATCAAGACAAGTTGTCTTGCCTTTACTTTTTCCTTTTCTTTTCTCTTATTTTATGTGTGTATATTTGTTTTCCTTTTATTTAATGTAGTATAAAATTGTTGTATCATGTATTTCTTTTGGATTTAATTTATCCTAATAGTTTAAGTTGTTACTAACTAATTTAATTGGGTTTTTATTTCATATACTCAAATGGTTGTAATATATTTGCTAATGTATTTGGTAATATAAGTCTAGTTTTATGAATCGTACACCTACGAAATTATATTTACGGTATTAGAAATTGTTACGACATAACGAATTCCCGGGTTGTAACATTAATACTGTCAGCGAGAACAATAAGTACAAGCAATGAATGCACGGTATTTTTTTTAGCACTTAGCACAATTTTGAGCTTCAGAAGTAGAGAGTATTTTTTTGCTTGAAGGTAGGTCAAAGTGATAAATGTTTCTTTCAATGCTTTGTATACATATAGTGTTTCAAAGTCGTCCAAGACATCCTCCTTCCCAACCGTAGTCTCCTGCCTCATTGGATGCCTTGTGTTTTATTTTTGACTTCTAACTCATAATACCCAATTAGTGTGAGCAAATTTCAACCTAAATTTCAAATTCATAAGTTGTGTCTCTTGTTGAGTTTGTTGCATACCATGAACCGTATGTGATCATCAGCTTGGGTTAGTTCAGTGATATGAGAGGAAACGTATATTGAACTTAAAATGAGTTTGTAGTCTGCAGCGAACTCAAATTTGAGATCATCTGTCTTGGGTTCGTGGTATCGCCAGTGACAATGAACGTATGGTATCAATGCCTTTGAGTTCGTTGGCCACAACAAACTCAACAATAAGTTCGTTGTCATGAGTTTGTTGCTAAGTGAGCTCTCAGATGTTTACAACAAACAAAATTTCTAACTTTTACAAACGTTCTTTGACAATAAAGAACATATGTTGTACTTTAATTTGAATTTGTTGTGTGTCGCATATTTAGTTTCTTAACTTTGCAATTTGCACATTTATGTTTTTTTGGCCTTCAATACATTTTTGCGTATCTCAAATCAAATTTTTTTTAATTCTTATTTAATTTTTATTTTTTATTTCATTCTTGATAGATCATTAAATTACAGGTTTGATACTCTGCAAGAAGTGTAGTGGGTCTGGATATTCAAGGCGTCTATAAACAATAATAAGTCAAGAGTCCTGGGATCCTCTTGCTTTGCAACTGTATGTATGTAAAAGGCCATCAACATTGTGATTCCTTTTATTCAAAAGCTCCTTTTCTGCATTGCTCATGTCCCCTTTTTGTATGCTCATGAGATTGAAAAGATATACGAGTTTTAAAAAGGGTATGATAATTTTGCACCGATTTTGATCATTCAAGATTTTGTTTTATTTTATTGTATCTTTGTTTTAAAGGGGCCTTGCCTGGTCCTCATACTAAGAGAACGTGTATTTGATGAAGCATTTTCTTGCACCTCGCCTGTTCTGTCTAAAAAATATTGTCATAATCTCTATTTTGGTCCGTTTCAAAAATATTATCCATTTTTCAAAACATAAAATATATTAACAGTCAAATTTTACATATTATATTTTAGTTTACCTCAATTAACCAAAGATATAATATAAAAAGTGACTACAATAGTATGCCTTCTTTAAAATATATTCAAATCAAACTAGAACAATATATTTAAAAAGGCGGGAGTAATATTTATTAACTTACACGCAAAAACGTCCATAGATGAATAATTAAAAAGCCACTCATTACTTTCTTTCATCAATTACTATTACTTGGTGACAGGTAGGTTGAGCTATTAGCATTTAATTCACATTCCTGTGTTCTACTACTATCAATTAGTCGACACCTAGTAAGATTCCTCTTTGGACATAACCAATAAATCATCTCACAATTGAACTGAGAGTTTTAACTCCAAAAGTAGGGAGTTCTATAGCATTTAGAGCTGACCAAACCATATCTCAAATGGTCCCCTACTGAAAAAGTAAGATACAAAAGATAATGGGTACATGTTATATCAAGTGATATGTTGTTTAAGAAAAAGAAGAAAAAAAAGTGATATGTTGATTTGGTAGAATTGCCTTTTAATTTAAAAAGAGTTATTACGTATAACTGTCTTACCAAGTGAGATGTTGATTAAGAAAAAGAAGAAAAAAAGTGATATGTTGATTTGGTAGAATTGCTTTTTAATTTAAAAAGAGTTAATATGTATAACTGTCTTACCAAGTGGGATGTTGCTCTGATATAATTGCTTCATCGACAAAAGTTAATATGTTAGCATTATAATGATACAAATCAATTTGATAGATACTGGTTAAAGAACAATGTATTAGATAGATCCATCATGAGATTACTACATAGATTAGTGTCATAAATAAATCTCATGATAGTTATGTTTTAATCTTTAGACTTGAGATTGTCATAGCTTCCGACATAAGGTGTTACGTCCCGAATTTTTTCCGTTACATCGTAACCCTCTCGATACCATAAATTTATTAACGTCGGTATGTGCTTCCTGAATTCTTCGGTTTATAGATACACTAGCAAATTCGATAACGAACATTATTGAACATCGATAGAAATTAAATAAAATTAATCAGTAACAACTTAAATATTAGACAAAATTAAATTAAATGAAAATACGTGACACGATAAATTTCACTACTTAAACAAAATGAAAAAAAATAAAACAAGACATAACAAAATATCTTGGAAAAAGAATAAAAAGAAAAATGATTGTGCATACATAAATTATATGTAGGGCACCATTTAGCTAAGAAAAGAATAGAAAAATTGTGGTTAGAAAAATACTCCAACAAAACACCAAGTGTAGAAAATTGTGTAGAAACTAATGATGGTATTTTGTCCTATTTAACCCACTCAAAACCCCAAGTGGTCGTCCCCCTCCATGTCGGAGGAAAAGATTTCTTCTATTTGTCTTCAATTATACAACAAAACCCTACACACTTTTACACCAATCATTATATTTTCTCCCACTTTCTTACACTACAACAAGACAAGCCACCCTTTTCTTCCTCCCTACCCTTAGGCCGGTCACTTAACCTTCCAAGAAGCCAAAAGAAATCATTTTTCCACCCTTAATGATAGCCCATGATGACACCTACACCCTGATGCTTCAAAATACCCATTATGAAAAGAAAAAAAATCTTTTCCTCCCCCAAACCCCTCCTTTCGACTGAATGCATAAAGAAAAGAGGGAAGATTTTTTTCTCCTCATTTACACTTCAACACGTCTACCTCCCCAACCAAATACTCTCTTCCCTCTCTTCCAAGAATACAAAGCCTCCAAACACTCTCTTCTCTTCATCTTGGCCTAGAACTCCACAAAGAACAAAGGGGAGAAATTTTTTCTCTTCTTCTCACACAAACATCATCCAAACCAGTTATCAAAAGCCCTCCATCATCCAGGTGTGATTCAAGAAGGGTGTAGAGCTTAGAATCAAGGAAGAACAAGGTAAGAAACTTTATGTAGTTCAAGTTAAGTTCTTCCATTTCTCCACCTTCATAAGTTGCTCACTAACCCTCTCACTTTGACTTCAAAACTGTGGGCTCCAAGGAAGAAAGGAGAAGGTTTTTCTTCCAAGCCAAGTGAAGAAACCTTCACTTTAAGTTGTAAGAAAAGTGAGAAAGACAAGTATTCTTCCTAGATCCTTCATGGATTTTCAAAGGTTAAGTATATATGTTTATATCAAAGTTGGATCATCTATGTAGTATGTTCAAGTTTTCACCATAAGAATATGTAAAATATATGTTTCTATGTGATATATATTGTTATATATATACATATAATCGACCATAACACAAGAAAATGGACTTTTAGGTATAAATGAAATGAAAAGAATATTCTTAGGTGATATATCTATAAAATAAAGAAAGAAAGTGAAGTCATATGTAATGTTAAGAAAAGTGTACTATGAATGTAACTTTGGTATATTTGTTCATGTATTTCCCTATGATGAACATCAAGTATGCATCTTCTGTGGCATTTTGGTTTTCCTATGTTTTATGATCTTGTTTTTACAATGTTTATGTATGCATCATAAGCATAACTACAATACTTGGTCACATGTGTTATTTTGGATGATCATCATTTTTTTTATTAAAGGATATTTTATTACGAAAACCTCACTTGTGGTGGAGGAAAACCATATTACAAAAGTCTGTGAATGTAAATAAATGAATTAACGAACTAATAATGTCATATCTCCAGTCGTATATGATATGCCGCATTAAAACCTTGCCAAGTAAAACCACCCTTGTGGATAAAACCTTGGCGAAGGAAAAAGCGTACATATTTATACGGCTGTCATTGATATGATATTTGTGGAAAAATATGTACAACCGAAGATGTGATGCAGGGGAATAGGAGAAGTAGTTGAGGCCCCAATCAGGATCATCGCCGACTTTGGACATGTGTAGCATGGAGATGAACCAAACTACAAAATCTTCATAGAAAGTAGGATGCCATCGTGACAGGCTGATGAGATGGTGCACTTGCTCCATATAAATGGGATTCATCGGATGTGTAATCTCGCACGGATGAAAAGAACACATTAATAGAGGAGAAAGTCCATGAACAAGAAGCATAAACCAAATGTGTAATTGCGTACCCAAGTCGTCTTGACTAGGCAGCCAAGGCGACAACGTGTAGATTCCAGCAACTCGGCAAGTCGACAATATAGAATATCGTTCCATGTCATCACATGATTGTCCCCAACGCGACAACGCAAGAATGAAAGTGCAATATAGGCGCCAATATGATATCCAAATCGCTCTCATGAAACAAAGCAGCATGTTATATTGATATATTAAACCACATAACGTATAAAAAGTGGACGGAGAAAACATACCGTGCCTGCCTGCAGCCCAATGGGTGCAGGCAGGTGAGGCAGAATAGCGCCAATCCATATGGAAGACCTCAAGTGTCAAGGGAATCGGAGGTGAGCTGACGTGAGATCTAAAGTAACAGCTGCCTTGACCAAAGACGGTAGATTATCTGAGGAATAGTACTTCGTAATTAGGTTTAGCATGGCCTGCTGTGCTAAATAATGTGCCGCCATATTTGCTTCACGATAGATATGACTGCTAGAGAGTCGATGAGAGTGAACCAGATGAAGAAGCTAACGGTAGTGGTAATTGCCATGGGATGCGTTCAACTGGCTGATACGATCAGTTAGCTGGACGCAGTCTGACTCGAGTGTAATTGAGCGATATAACGGAAGGAAATAAAGAAGGCCAAAAAGCGCAGCCTGGATTTCTGCATGAAGAGGAGAACATTGTGGTAGCCGGAATGATATTGCTCCTAGACATGATCCTGTATGGTTACATAATATGGCACCGCCCGCTGCAAAGTGTTGGCCTACTGCAGCATCCACATTTAGCTTCAATCGGCCAGAAGGCGGAGTGACCCAACGAACTACAATTGGTCGAGGCGGTCGAGGGGGAGGAAGCCATCGGAATACTTGACGAGGGTAGGCACAAAGTTTAGTGCCTGCTATTTTTTTGTGCCATAGAGTAATATCATAACGGATGCTGGCTTGTAGAGAAATTGTCGTACATGTTGTTTTGTCCCCATAAACAATGGATGTATAAGCCCGCCAAACGTTGTGCACAATGATAGCAGGAATCACAATTTTATAAACCCCAATTAGAGAAGAAAAAGATGACCGATACCACCAAGCGAGAAGATAATGGCGTAGGTGCAAGGATGAAGGTGGGGGACAATGCAGCTCACCTGCAAAGTAAGACCATATAGGATGAATATGAGAGCAGGAGATGAAAACATGGTCTATCGTGGCCGAATCGCTCCTGCAGAATGGGCATTGTGTTGGCTATGCTGCTATATATCGGCCAATATAATCCTGAAAAGGCAA
Source organism: Eustoma russellianum (assembly GCA_036186865.1). Lineage (NCBI taxonomy): Eukaryota > Viridiplantae > Streptophyta > Magnoliopsida > Gentianales > Gentianaceae > Eustoma > Eustoma russellianum. The sequence continues at coordinate 30,935,352 of AP025049.1, read as the reverse complement.
TGCGGAGTGAAAAATACGCCATAAGAACAGTCTAATAGAGGGTGAATGATGCTTGGACCAAATAAAAGTGAACGAAAGCATCGTGGGAGATGAAGTGCGGCAGACATCATATGCACTCTTGATTGAAAATTCTCCCAGTGTCGCTGGTATCCATGTGAGATGATCATCCTGTCTAATCGTGTGCATTAAGCAGAACGAATGAATACTGCAGATTGTTCTCCAGATCGGTGAGTCAGTAAGCCGAGGGATGTAATCCTGCCGCTGACCATATTTTGCATGCATGAATTGGCTCCACAAAGTTGAATGCTGATGATAAGACCACCAAAGGCGGCAATGATATGCCTTTTGAAGGACAGTTAAGTCTCGGAGGCCTAATCCTCCCTCAGATGTTGGCTTAGTAATGTTTGCCCAGGAGACCCAATGATGTCGATGACCCCAATAGAACGTAGCCATTTTGCGATGAATAATTTTAATGACCGATTTAGGAATTCCTCCCGCAGCCATAATATGAAGAGGCAGTGCTGCAATCACCGATTGTAAAAGCACGAGGCGGCCTGCAGCAGATAATAATTTAGAGTGCCACCCCTGAAGTCTGTCATCAATATGCTGTAACAGTGAGACACAGTGTTGAGAGCGAGAGATACCCTTGTGTAAAAATGATCCAAGATATCGAAACGGAAGAGTGGCAAGACGCATGCCCAAAATATTCATGTAACATTGACGCTGATGTGGAGTAACAGACGAAGAAAGAATCATACTGCTCTTTTGGAAGTTGACTTTCTGGCCTGAGGCAGTTTCATATTGTTTAAGAAACATATGAAATTGTCTTAAATTTCGCTGTGTACCTCGAAGAAAAATGAGAAGATCATCCGCATAAGCCAAATGTGTAACTGGAAACGGCATGCGGCCCATTCGAAATGGCTCCAAAACACCCACTGATGTCAAAGCTTTTAAGTCTCTGCTAAAACCCTCTGCTGCTAAAATAAATAATAATGGAGATAAAGGGTCTCCCTGCTTTACTTCTCTAAACGGCCGGAAATAAGTTGAGGGTTGTCCATTTATTAAAACGGCAAACGTGGTGGCACTCAAATGATTCAGAATAATACGCGTAAAAAAATCCGAAAATCCAAAGGCCTTTAGAATTAATTCCAAGTATTCCCAGCTAACTCTGTCGAATGCTTTCATCATATCCAATTTGAGACAGAGTTGTGAACCACCGCGGTCAAGCATATGAATCATCTCTCGAGCCAACAAAACTGATTGTGAAATATCCATGCCCGGCAGGAAACCAGTTTGCTCGGGGGAGATTAGACGTGGCAACAACTTACTCAAGCGACTAGCAACTATTCTGGTACAAACTTTACTGATGAAATTTGTAAGACAAATAGGTCGATAATCACTGAAAGTGGTAGGAGAAACTTTCTTTGGAATTAAGGTGATCAAAGCACTTGCCATAACTTTGGGCTGTGGTACGCCAAGAAAAAATTCCTGAACTGCTAAGATAACATCCTTGTGTATAATGGACCAGCAAGCTCGATAAAAATTACCGTCAAAACCATCAGGCCCTGCCGCACTGTGTGGATCCAAGTGCCAAACCGCCGTCTTAATTTCGTCAGGCATGGGTATTTGAGTTAAGGAGGTGTTGTCATCTGCTGAAAGCAAAGATGGAATATGACATAGAATTTGATCATAATTTCCCGTTGCTTCTCTCGCAAATAAAGATGTGTAGAACGATACTGCTTCAGTCATGATATCATCAGGGGTAGAGCAGATAAGACCAGCAGATGATTGTATTTGCTGAATCCTAAGGTGTAGACGCCTGCCTTTGACTATAGAATGATAGTAACTAGTATTTGCATCTCCATCCTTCAACCATCGGACTCTTGCTTTTTGTTTCCAGTAATGCATTTCATAGGAGGCTGCTTGTTGATATTCTGCCTTTGCGCGATGATATTCCATACGACTCTCCTCTGTCGGCTGCATGTCCCACTGTTGTTCAGCTTGTGTAAGCTTAGCCTCAGCATGTTGAATGCGTGAAAAAATATTACCAAAGATGTTTTTATTCCATTGCTGCACATCCTTTTTGAACTTAAATAATTTATCATAGAACCCATACATGCCTCCCATTGTTGGATACGCATTCCACGCATCTCGCATATAAGCTATGAAATCTGGATGCTGCAGCCATGAGTCCAAAAATCGAAATGTGCGGCGCCTTGAGCTTATAGTATGTCGGCATATGAAGAGCAATGGCGTGTGGTCTGACGCAATTCGAGGGAGATGCGTTAGCTGCTGGTCTTCAAATAGATCATGAAATTCAGAATTGATAAACAACCAGTCTAATCGGCGACGTAGCCTGCCGAGTCCGCGACCATCCGACCATGTGTACCTAGAACCCTGAAATGGCAGCGACATCAAACCGCATGATTCTATACAATCATTGAAATCTTGCAAAACTGAGAGTGATGGCTGAGATCTTCCTGCGTGATCTGAGAGAGAACGGAATGTATTGAAATCTCCCCCTAAAACCCAAGGAAGTGTTGTATTTTCCGAAAAATCACATAGAGAAGCCCACAATGCACGACGCAGAAGTGGCGTGTGGCTGCCATAGACTGCTGAGAGGACAAAAACACGCTGCAACTGCCGAAAGAGTAATGTGAAATGTACTATTTGCCCTTCGTCCTGTATTGAGACCAACTCGAAGTAAGAATCATGCCAGAAAAACCATATACGTTCAGACTGCGATGCATATGAATTGGAAAAGCCAAACTCTAAAGCATACCGAGAAACAGTAGTAGATGCATGCTTAGGCTCTATAAGTACAAGTAAATTTAGACGATGTTCGTGAATTAAATGATGCAAACGAGGCTTAGAGGCACGAAGGCCTCGTGTATTCCATATCATAATATTCATTGAGAAAGGGTGGTGTTACTTCCCTGTATCGCATGCGAAGCGCTGCGTGTGAGAATAGACGACGGAGGTAAGGGTGGCAGATCCTTTTTTGACCGACGTTTTCGACGTGGTACCACCTGAATAAAATCATCTGACGAATCCTGTAAGCGAGAGATTAATATATCCGTATCAGGAGTAGCAGGCAACTGCTGGATGCGAGTAGCGACATCTTCTGGCACCATAGTAATTTCAATGTTGTCTGTAACCGGAAGGTCAGTATCAGACGAATGTCCAATATCACCAGCTTCCATGGAATCACGCAATGGTTCCAAATTATCTGCTGGGTTATGTTCCGTGAGAATTGCGTCGCGTGTGGGGGATACCTCGCGGGGAGGGTCATCGGGCAAAGCAGTAACTGGCTCTGTAGGGTTAGAACCATCAGGGCACGAAGTAACCCTATCGGACAACACCAGAGCCTGCTGTGATGGGTTAGCTGGAGCAGCAGGGCGTGATTTAACAGGAGTCCACCGCTGTGCCTGTGGTCGACGTGGAGGGGGTGGCGGCGGCGGAGGAATGTTATTTTCTGAAGTGGGCAGGCAAGTGGAGGCTGCATGGCCTAACCGTCTACAAGAAGTGCAAAACAAAGGTAAATCTTCATAAGTAACAGGTTGCAGAATAAATCGTCCTTTAGCTTCTAGATATATTTTCTGCGGTAATTCTCTGGAGATGTCAATTTCTACACACACACGTGCAACTGACGGCCTAAGGCCCTCCGCTGTGGCAACATCAAGTTTGATAGGACTGCCAATGGGTTTCACAATTTCAAATAAAGCTTCCTTTCGGTGAAGATGAACAGGAAGGCCTGGAAAAGCGATCCAAACTGGCACAATCGGCACATCAGTGGACGGATCAAAATCGACTGTCCATTTCGTTATCCGCATATGACATCCAGAGATATGCCATGATCTCCGATAAAAGCAACGTAAATAATCTGCTTCATTGCGAAAATTGAGAAGTATATGTGTCTGATCAATAAGAGTGATACGGAGATCCGGCTGAAAACCAATCTTTTCAAAAACTTCCCTGATCACTTTCAATGGAGGCCTCCCATACCAAAAAGTACCCACTAATGAATATTTGAAAGGAGCAGCAGGTTCATCAATTTCCGAATCTAAAAAGGATATCAATGGAATACCTTTATACCGAGATACCGTTTTGGGGGAGATGTTGATCGTTTGAGCGGTGACGGCGCCGGTTACCACAGCAGCGAACGACGGCGCCGCGGTAGACATGTCGTAGGAGAAAAAGATCACTGATCGCAGAAGAATACAATGTCGGCAGAGATGAAAAGAGCCGGTGGCAGAGGGCACACCGGCAACCGCGACGGCGGCCGGAAGCCGCTGATCAGTGAGAGACGGAGATCGCCATTTCAAACTTTATACATATATATTTGGATGATCATCATTTCATATATATATATATATATATATATATATATATATATATATATAGACACACACACACACATACATATACATATACATCACCATACCAGATATATAAATATGTACGCTTTTTCCTTCGCCGGGGTTTTATCCACAAGGGTGGTTTTACTCGGCAAGGTTTTAATGCCGCATATCATATATATCCTGGATGCTGATAATCACTTACTGCTGTTTTGCTTTCGTAATACTTTGCTGTAATATGGTTTTCCTCCGCCATAAGTGAGGGACTTACTTAATAAAAGACATGTTTTCATAAAAAAAACATACATATACATATACACACAGCCATAAGGCTATTTTTGACACCTCACTTGAGCTTCATCATCCATCTTCAAGATGTGTATGTTAATGATGTTTATGACTCAAAAAGTGCACTTTTCATGGTTTCCATCATTTTTATGTTTTATGTGTTTCCATTATGTTCAAAATCTTGAAAATAAACATATCGATGGAAACTAGTATGTACATGGCTAATATATATATATATATATATATATATATATATATATATATATATATATATATATATTAAACCTATAATATGTATTTGAAATGGAAGAAAGATGAGATTTAAGTGGTTTTGTAGACGTATATAAAAATCGGTCATAAGGCCTTAAATGAAGATAAATAAATTGTGACGTGTATGAAAATATATATGTGAGTATGCATACATACATGCATGGCCAAGGACACTTTTTAGTGTTTAAATAATTTATTCACATGTTAAGATTTCATGTGTATAATGTATGAAAATATATATATATATATATGTAAATATCCACATGTATATAAATGGCCAAAACACCTTTTTATGATATATATGGATTTATTTGCATGTTATGTATACATATATGTATATTATGTAATAAGATGTAAAGTATGACTAAGTTAAGATTTTTATATGACATGTCAAATTAATTAGAAAAAAATGTTATAAATACTTAAGTGTTGAAATATGAGTTGTATTTGGAATATACAATTTAAGAAAGTGATGTTGGCTGAAAATTACCAAAATGGGGCTATTTTTATGATGCTTGGCCGAATGGTACCTTTGGAGGGGGGTAAAAGTGGTATTTTCTTTAAGTTATGACATGTAGAATGTAGATAAATTATGGATGTTTGATAATTAAAGTGTAGAACAAATTACCCTTTGGCCGAGAGTTAGGGTCTTCATAAAATAAAAGTTTGAAAAATTATTTTTATCGCATCACTTGTTTTAAAAGTTCATACGCATAACGAATAATAAACACGAGACGATTGATTCCAACGACCCATGTTGTGCTATGTTTATGTCTATGTTATGTTATGGTATGCCGTCCTAACATCGGAACCAGAGTGGTAGGTGTTAGAGGCATATGTTATTATTACGACCGAGTGTAAAACCGTGTCGAGGACACAAGATCGACGTCATAACACATCACCGTTAGAACATGTGCTTATGTTTTATGTTGTATATGTACCATAAGGAGAATCATTCGGTATGTCGTGCATTATTATTCTTATGAAAGTTTCAGCGTAGACCACAGCTGCAGTGTCAGTCTCAGCCTTAGCGTCCACCACAGGCGATCGCTATTCCGAGATGGCCCACCTGTCAGACGCAGCACACTGGACCTTGTCTATTGAGGACTGGAGCTTGCTTTGATTGTGGCAAGACTGGCCACATGATTTGAGATTGCCTGGAGCTGAGGAATGGGCCACCGAGGACTGCACCGCAGCAGAGAGATGGCCCACAGGTAAACGCCCGAGTGCACTTGATGACTGATGTAGAATTTTTGGACACTCCTGATGTAGTGACAAGTATATTTAATTTCACAATTTAAGTGTTATTTTCTATACTTGTTAGAACTGCATACTTGAATTATCAGCTGTCTTATGTGTTATATTAGTAAACAACATATCTACCTACGTGTTGTTTGATAGTGGTGCAAGACACTCCTTCGTGTCTAAGAGGTTCTTGAAGAACCTTAGCAGCTGTCCGATATGGTTGGATACGCCCTATTGTGTTCAGGCGGCTGGTGATCAGGTGATCATTTCCCAGAATCTGTACAAGGATTGTGAGATCGAGATGGAGGGACAGAAGTTCGAGGCTACCCTGATTCTGATAGAGATTGGGGACTTCAGCATCATTATAGGTATGGATTGGCTGTTCAAGCACCATGCCTGTATCGAGTACCGTGGTAAGTGTGTTGTGATTAAGGACCCGACCCGAGAAGCAGTTGTCTATCAGGAAACTCCAAGTTGAAGAAGATACCCCAGAATGTCTATCTGACAACAACCCAAGCATTTTGAGCATTGAAGAAGGAAGATGACGGTTTTCTCGTATATGACCTCAGCAACGAGTCAGAGACGCCTTCGATTGATAGTGTTTCGATGGTCAGAGAATTCTCAGATGTTTTCCTAGATGATTTGCTAGGATTACCTCCATACAGAGAGATTGAGTTTGAGATAAATGTTGTCTCAGAAGTTGAACCAATCTCAAAAGTTCCGTATCTAACGGCTCCAATGGAGGTGAAAGAGTTGAGGCAAAGTTACAGGAGTTGATCGAGAAGAAGTTCATACGGTTTAGTGTATCACCTTGGGGATCCTCAGGATTGTTCGTTAAGAAGAAAGATGGCAATATGAGACTCTACATCGACTACCACGAGATGAACAAGATTACTATCAAGAATAGATACCCACTGCCCAGGATCGACGATTTGTTCGATCAGCTGAGAGTAAGTAAATTAAATACGTGAATAATGAAATTATAATGGTGTTGTGCATATAAACATAACCTTTCGTACATGGTGCTAAAGTGTTCAACAAGATCGATCTTCGCTCCTGATACCATAAGCTGAAGATCAAGTCTGAGGATGTTACTAAGACTGCTTTTTGTACGAGATATGGACATTATGAGTTTTGAGTGATGCCATTCGGTTTGACTAACGCCCTGCAGCGTTTATGGATCTGATGAACACGGTGTTTCGAGATCAATTGGACAAATTCATAGTTGTGTTCATCGATGATATACTTATATATTCACCGGATGATGAGACCCATGAGGAGCACTTGAGGATTGCGCTGAATGAATTGCGGGAGAAGCAGTTGTCTGCTAAGTTCAGCAAGTGCGAGTTTTGTCCATGCAGTGTTGCATTTTTGGGTCATGTTCTTTCTGAGTATGATATATCAGCCGACTCGAAGAAGATTGAGGCTATCACGGAATGGCCGAGACCGACAAATATGATAGAGGTCAGAAGTTTCTTGGGACTTGCAGGTTATTACAGGAAATTAATTGAAGGATTATCCTGTATTATAGTTCCACTGACCCGACTAACACAGAAGAAGACGCGATATGATTGGACGTCGGACTGCGAGAAAAGCTTTGCCGAGCTTAAGAAGAGATTGACCTCAACGCCAGTGTTAGCAGAACCAATCTCCGGAGAAGGATTCGTGGTATATAGTGACGCTTCCAGGAATGGATTAGGTAAATAGATAAACAACTCGTAATATCGTAAATTTCTTATTAAATATATGCACGTTAACCCTTTTCTTGTAGGTTGCATATTGATGCAGAAGGATTAGGTAATCGCTTACGCGTGGAGGCAGTTGAAAATCTATGAGCAGAATTACCCTACTCATGACTTGGAGCTAGTGGCAGTCGTCTTTGCGCTTAAGATTTGGAGGCACTATCTATACCGTGAGAGATGTGAGATCTATACGGATAATAAGAGCTTGAAGTATCTCTTCATCCAGAAGAAGCTGAACATGGGACACTAGAGATGGCTTGAGTTGATGAAAGACTACGACCTCGCAGTCCATTACCATCTGGGTCATGCGAATAAGGTAGCAGATGCATTGAGTAGGAAATTGAGCCATGTTCGACAGGCACCACTTGAGAGAGAGATCACCGGGTTTGAGTTGGACATGATTAATTCGACCATAAATGTTCTGGCTACAGTGATGATCACACCGACACTGATTGATCGGATTAAGGAAGCACAGAAAAGTGATACTGAGTTGATGAAGATCGCTGAGGATTTGAAAGAGGAATCGGGCAAGGACTTTGGGATTCATAGTGATGGCAGTTTATGGTTCCGCGGCAGGTTGTGCGTACCTAGTGTTGACCTTAAGAAAGTGATTATGACTGAGGCACACAGTTTGAAATTATCGATTCATCCTAGAGCTACTAAGATGTATCAGGATCTTAAAAGGAATCATTAGTGGAACGGGATGAAGAGACAAATTGCAAAGGACGTTGCCTTGTATGTCAGCGGCTCAAAACAGAGCATCAGTGCCCAACTGGTTTATTGCATCCTCTTGAGATTCCCGAGTGGAAGTGGGAGCATATCATGATAAATTTTATTACCGAACTTCCTATGACCCGCAACACATATGATACCATTTGGATGATTGTCGATCGGCTTACAATGTCAGCACACTTCTTGCCTATGTCGATTCAGGCGTCGATAGAGAAGTTAGTGGAGATGTATATGGATTATATGGATGATACTGTGAGATTACAAGGGACGCCAGTCAGTATCATTTGTGATAGAGATCCGCGATTTACATCGAGATTCTTAAAAACGTATCAGCGGGCTATAGGTACTGAGATCAGAATGAGCACAACATTTCTTCCGCAGACAGATGGGCAGTCGGAGCGCACCATATAGACTTTGGAGGACATGTTGCGTGTGTGCGCGTTCGACTTCAAAGGTAACTGGGATAAGTCCATGGAGCTAATCGAGTTCTCTTATAATAACAGTTACCACAGTTCTATCGGTATGGCACCATTCGAGGCATTATATTATCGGAAATGTCAATCAAACTCTACTGGGATGAGGTTGAAGAGAGGGCTATCATGGGTCGGGAGTTAATGGAGAAAACTTTAGATAAGGTCAAGTTGATTCGTGATGTACTGAAGGCAACTCAGGGTCGGAATAAGAGTTGGACAGACTCTAAGAGGCGACCGATCATGTTTGATGTCGGAGAGAATGTACACTTGAGGGTTTCTCCGACGAAGGCCATCATGAGAATTGGTATCAAGAGGAAGCTGAGCCCTCGATTCATTGGTCCTTATGAGGCAGTGGAGAGAGTTGGTGTAGTTGCGTATCGGTTGGCGTTACCCCCAACATTGTCGTAGTTACATGACGTATTCTATGTATCGCAGTTGTGACGTTATGTGCATGATCCGAGCCATATCCAAAAGCAGCAAACCGTGACGATTCGAGGTAGGTGAAAATGAAATATTTTCTTCAGTGCTTTGTATACATATAGTGTTTCAAAGTCGCCCAAGGCACACACCCCCCGAAGTCTCTTGCCTTATTGGATGCATTGTGTTTGATTTTTGACTTCTAACTCATAATACCCAATTAGTATGAGCAAATTTTAACCTAAATTTCAAATTCATAAGTTGTGTCTTTTGTTGAGTTTGTTGCATACCACGAACCATATATGATCATCAGCTTGGGTTAGTTCAGTGATATGAGAGGAAACGTATGTTGAACTCAAAATGAGTTTGTAGTCTACAGTGAACTCAAATTTGAGATCATCGTCTTGGGTTCGTGGTCTAGCTAGTGACAACAGACGCATGGTATCAATGCCTTTTTTCCATTCTTGATAGATCATTAAATTATAGGTTTGATACTCTGCAAGAAGTGTAGTGGCTCTGGATATTTGCAACTGTATATATGTAAAAGGCCATCAACATTGTGATTCCTTTTATTCATTTCCATTGCCTTTTCTTGTTCGTTTGCCTTATTTCCTTCTTTGATAGTATTGCCCAAGATTCATGGATGTCAAATGGATCTCGACATCAAGGACCCAAGCCATATAATTTTTTTCAGAAATATCAATGGCAGCAAACTCCAGTTTTGTGATATTTTTCATGGGTCTAAGAATGCAAAAATAATTCATCTTAGAAAGATAGATTTACTCAAAACTACAGGCTTGAGTTAATGTTATATGCTTCAGACATAATATGCTTCAGGCATAAGTATGATGCAGACTATTATATATGCTATGATAAGAATACTATCAATACGTAATTAAAAATTAAAAAATGAGTTCAGTAATAATACAACAACCATATGTTAAAATATTCACGCTCTTAATGCCAATCATGCATGCTTCGGGCATGACAATTATTCATTCCTTAGGCACACCCACTAGTCATGTTTTGGACATGACAATTATGTCAATTATTCGTTCTTTGTATACGTCAACAATTCTTGCTTCGGGCATGTCAAACGATTCATGCTTCGGGCATGAAAACGATTCATGCTCCAGGCATGTCAATGATTTATGCTTCTGGCATGTGATGCTTCAGGCATTTTGACTATCCATGCTTCAGGCATGTCAACTATTCATGTTTCGGGCATTAAGCCACATATTATTCTTTTCTAGTTTCAAACTAAATCTAGACTTCAGGCTAGCTTATTTATTTCATGAGTATATTTAATATAGAAGTATGTAACGCAAATGATGAACAAAACATAAATCTTAAAAAAATTTCAGCAGAAAAAAACTGTTGAGAAAAAAGGTTTGAGTGATTTACAAATGCATGATTTAAATGCTACATGCTTACGAAATGTATGAATAATTTATTACTAGACACGTTTAAGTGATAAACATGCTTTATATACTTATATATATGTTGTTGTCGTACTAACAAGTCATGGAGCGTTAAAGCTTACATCATATGGTAAACATTTGTTATCTTTGTACTATTTTCAGGTGCCACAATTAATGAACTAAACTAGTTCATCAAGTGAAGTGCTTAAGTTAATGAACTAACTAGTTCATTAAATGAAGACATATTTGGAGAAAGCTATACGGCAACAAATTCGAAAACGGAAAGTCTTCTCCTCATTTCATCTCATACGCCTAATATATATAATATATATATTCATATTTTTAAAAGGCATTATATACTTATATTCCGACGTACCACCGGCACGTCACATATATTATAAACGTACGTCGACGTCACACCACTATATACATCTCATATTTATGAGTATATTCAGGTATTATATCAATAATATAAGTCATGGTGACGTCAAAATTATAACGGCATGTTACAAGGTCATAAACCGAAAAATTGTCGTATCGGATGTCTACTGAAACTTCAACGACATGTCACGTACTTGCCATATAAAGATGGCCAGCCCATATACATCAAAAATGCTCAAAAAGTTTGTGGCTCATATGTTACAATCAGCCACTAAATCATACCATGTTGGCACTGTAGAGAAAAAGGGGTTTGAGTGATTTCAAAATGCATGATTTAAATAACGTGTTACAAAGAAATGCATGACATATTTTATGACATGACACGTTGTTGCATAAAACTTGCCTTATATAGTTCATATATAATGTTGTCGTACTAACGAGCCATGAAGCTTTAAAGCTTACATCAAATGGCAAATATGTGCTGTGTTTGAACTATTTTCAGGTGCCATCATTAATGAACTAAACTAGTTCATTAAGTGAAGTACTTAGTTAAATAAACTAAGTAGTTTATTAAAGGAAGCTATATTTGGAAAAGGCACAAAGGCAACAAGTTGAAGAATGGAAAGTCTTCTTCACCCCCTCTCTACACGTTTATATATATATATATTTTTATATATATTCAGATTTTTTTTAAAAGGCACATACACATATATTCCAACGTACTACCTACACGTTATACATTTTACGTATGTACGTTAACGTCACACCATTATACTTAACTCATATTTATGAGTATATTCAGGTCTTATATCATATGATATAAGTCATGGTGATGACAAATTCATTACGACACGTAAAAAGGTTTTAAACCGAAAATTGTCGTATCGGTCGAATACCGAAACTTCACCAACATGTCACGTACTTGACATAAATAAATGGCCAGCCCCTACACTTCAAAAATGGCCACAAATTTCGTGGCTTACATGGTATGTGCATCCATAAAATCATTCCATGTTGGCACACACAATTCACCCTCAATTAAGGCCAAATTGTGGAAATTCCAAAATTCAATTTTGTCACATGTTGAGCGCTATTTTAGATCAGACTAAGTGCTGAATATTAAAGTTTAATTTATGTATATTATGTGTAACATAATATATATAACATGTGCAAAAAGTTGGAATTTAATTAGAGAAAAATCGGGTAATCGATAAACATCGAAAATTCGGTTTCTACGTACACAACACATGGAACATTTTTGGCATATCATATAACATGTATCTAGACACTTTTTACATATTTCATACATCTCAAAGTGTTCTAGAAAATTCAATCAAGGGATGATTGAAATATACAATGTGTGTATAATTAAATGTGCACTATTTTATGATTATTTTAGCACATGTTTTAAGTGTTATTCTCAGATTTGTCTAGTCATCAAGTGATGACAACATCCAACCAATCAATGAGTGCCAAATAAGCAAGAGCTTAATGATCATCCAATGAGGAGATGCCAAGTAAGCAAAGACATGTCACAATGATGCCATATATTTTCCAAGGACTTAGAAGATAATTTTCAAGAGGGGAAGAACATCAAGGGGGCGGCCACATTGTTAAAAAGGAAGGAGGAGAGCAAAACAAAAACAAGAACAAGTCTTGCAATTTCAAAGATCAAAAAACGTGTTCTAGCCTTCTCTTCTACACTCTCTTTCTTTCTTCTCTCTAAAAGCCTGTTGTAATCATATTCATATACTTGAATAGGCTTCATATAAACCACCACATATTCTCTTTATTTTTGTAAAAGATTGATCAAGGTGTGATCAATCTTGCACTTGCAAGGTGGTGGTGTTCGTGATCATTGTATTTTCATACAAGGTTTGTAAAGGGTTGGAGTTGGTGTGTAACTCAATCAACCCTGTGGTAAGGTGTTCTTTGTGTTGTGTGATTAGTGCTAACCGAGGAAGGTGTCCTCGAAGACTGGAGTAGGTTGTTTATAACCGAACCAGTATAAAATTCTTAGTGTTATTTACTTTTAGCACTTACTTTCAGTTTTAGCACTGTTTATCGTTTTTGATCACGTTTGTAAAAATAGTAAACAAATTTAAAAAATTACGAAACTTTCCAGAATCATAGCCACACATCTCAAGGTTCTTTTGACACAAGTTTCAACCCTTTTGGACAAGTATAAGTCATCCAAACGTCCAAAGATCTGAGACTAGTGCAGTCCGATTTTTAGGCTTGCAAAGGTTGAGACTTTGATCGTATTTGACTAATTTCCCAAAATAATTTTTCAAAAATGTTTCAACCCATTTAAATAAAAATAATAAGGGTTTAGTCTTTAAATTGTCTGAGCATTTGGAGTTACGTACAAATAGGAATTAATTTTTCAAATCGGACTATCGTTTCTAGCAGATTTGCGCAATCTGACCACTAACAATTTCTCAAGGGGTTAAAGGTTGAATTTTAATCTGAAATTTTTAGGAGATACTCAGAACATATGAGGATAATTTATCTCTAAATTTCAGAATTTTTGAAGACTTGTAACCCAGTTTTCAAAACGTTTTAAAACTGGTCCTGAAAATAGAAACTGTTTTCAGAAGTTGAGTTCTTGTTTTAAAACTATTTTAAAAATCACATTTTCCGCACCAACTATTCAACCCCCCCTTTCTAGTGGTGCCTTGCAGATCCTACAGGCACACACAAATCACCCACAATTTATGCTAGATTTCTGAAGAATTCAAACTCAACTTTATTTTGGCACATTGGCGTTTTCTACTGAGACACTATAGATGAATATACACCTCCTTTTATGTATATTATGTGTGACATAATATATATTACATGTGTAAGAAGTTTAAATTTAATTGGAGAAAAACCACGTAATGGAAAAAAGTCGAAAATTCGGTTTTCTACGAACATCGCACATGGAACTTTTTTGGCATAGATGTAACATGTATCTAGACACATTTTACAATTCAAGACATGTTAAAGTATTATAGAAAATTCAAAATAGGGCTGATTATTATTTACCATATATGTGTAAATATTGTGTATTATTTGACAAAGCTTGCCAAAATAAAATTTCAGCACATGTGCAGCCTCTCTTATACGCCTACTACATCCATGTTGGAGCCAAGGTGGAGCTTATTGGGTACTTCAATTGGTGGAGGATCTAACATACAAGATTGGTGACATTGAAGTGGGCAAACACACAAGGAAAGAATTCAAAAGAGACACATGCTGATAATTTCAGCACATGTCTACTATTGGTGGCCGATTTTTTTGCCCTTAATGGTCTTCAATTGTCTTCCAAAATTGAGCAGAGATTAATGTGTGATTGTATGGTAATTATTTGACTAGAATTTGAGCATATGTTTTCAGTTTTTTTCGAATTTACAGCTCACTACAAGGGTGCCGAGGTGGACCAATCAACAAGTGACAACTAAGCAAGGTCAAGTCATCCTTCCAATCATATCGCACCAAGTAGGCAAGATTGTGTCATCTTCTACACAAGGCAAACTTCCAAGGACATTAAAGACAATTCTCAAGGTAGGAAGAAAGCCCTAGGGGGCGGCCAAAGGGAGATAAAAAGGGAAGGTAGTGCAAGACAAGGCTAAGCTACGATTCATATTTTCACAAGTGCAAAAAGCTAGACTACTCTCTTCTTCTTCCTTCCTTTCTTCTTCTTCTTCTTAGTATCAAGCCTATCGTTCATATATTCTAAATATTATATAGGCTTTGGATATACCACCTATACACGTTCAATTGTTGTAAAAGGTTAATCAAGGCGTGATCAAACCTTCATTCGATCGGTGGTGGTGTTCGTGATCGGTTTGTTTGGTTGTTTTGATTGTAAAAGGGTAGAGTTAGTGTTTAAATCCAGTCACCCTTGTGGTAAGGTGTTTTTGTGATTAGTGATAACCGAGGAAGGTGTCCTCAAAGACTGAAGTAGGTTGATTTAAATCCCACCAGATAAAATTCTTGGTGTTCTTACTTTACTGCACTTTGCTTTCAGTTTCCAGCTTTCTGTATCAATTTCATTGCAATGATAAAAATAGCAAACAATTTTCAAAAATTATAACATTTTGAAGAAACATATCCACACATCCTAGTTTTTATTTGGCGCAAGTTTCACCTCATTTGGATAAGTATAAGTCAATCAAACGTTAATAGTTATGAGACTAGTGCAATCTGATTTTAAGATTTGCAAAGGTTGAGAACATCAATGTGGTTGACATACTTACCAAATGAATTTTCAAAAACTGTTTTAACATACTAAAATAAACAACTTGAGGGCCTTATCATAAAATTTTCAGACCATTTAGAGTTGCCAATAAATAGGAATGAAATTTTCAATTCGGAGTATAGTTTCTGTAGATTTACGCAATCTAACCAAAAACATATTTTCAAGGTGTTAGGCTTTGAGTTTTAATTTGAAATTTTTGTGAGTCTCTTATAACATCTGAGAGTACATCCTCACCAAATTTCAAAATTTTTGGAGGTCTAAAACTAGGTATTTCAAATAATTCAAATCAGGACCTGAAAAGAGAAACTGTTTGCAGAAGTGAGTTTTTTTTTGGTCCAAAAGTTTTTAAATACGAATTTTTCGCACTCATTATTCCACCCCCTAATTGCGGTTCTATACAAGTCCTAAAAGTGATATCAGAGCATAGACACACTCATCACAAGAGGATCCAACGATCTTTGTGAGATGACATCCACTAGTCACAAGACCGAACAAGAAGGTATGTCGAGTCAAAGGGCTCCTCTTTTTGACAGTGAGTCCTTTATACAATGGAAACTTAGAGTGAAACTCTTTCTTATGGCTATTGATATAGACTCGTGGTCCATTATAGAAGATGGCCCTTTTATTCCTTCTAAGTTATCCACGGTTGATGGTGTCACACTAGAAGTAGTAAAACCAAAACAAGAATGTACTAGTGATGAAAAAAAGAAATTAAGTATGAAAACCAGAAGCATGCATTTTCTTTTAAACGGTTTGAGTAAAAGCGAATCGAGTTATATGTCAAATTGCTCTAATGCCCAAGAAATGTGGAGAATTTTTGAAATGAAACATCAAGGGACTAGCCAAGTTAAAGAGTCTAAAATAAATATGTTTATGTTTACTCTTGAGTCTTTCAAGTTATTACCAAACGAATCTATTGTAGATTTGGACTTACGGTTGACTAACATTTACAACTCTCTTGAGTCTCTTGGAAAATCTTTCTATACACAGGAAAAGGTTCAAAAGGTGCTAAGGTGTCTCCCATCTGAATGGGACCTCAAAGTCATAGCAATTGAGGAAAGTAAAAAAACGACATCAATAAGAAATGGAGGAACTAATCGGATCATTAAAGGTATACGAAAACAAACTTACACTAAGGAAATCAGAATCAACGTCAAGACAAGGTAAGACTATTGCTTTTAAATCAAATGAATATGTCTCTACCTCTCCCAATCACGTAGATGATAGTGATACTGAATCGAACAATGAAGATCTAATATTATTGGCTAAACGTTTGAGAAAATTTATGGGAAAATCATTAAAGAATAATTCTGAGGCTGTTCCAACTAAGAGAAATAAAAATAAAAATAACGATAAAGACAAAAAGTGCTATGAATGTGGAAAACTTGGACATTTATCATATGACTATCCGAACAATGACAAACAAACAAACAAGAACCGTGACAAGGACTGGAACAAAAATAGACCCGTCTCAGAACCTAAACAAAGGAATACAAGAAGAGCTCTCAAGGCCTCCACTTGGAGTGACTCATCTGACTCTAGGAGTGATGAAACCAAAGAAGAGGTGGCACAAGTGTGCTTTGCCTCCAAAGCATCAAATGAGGTATCTTCTGACTCTGATTATGATTCTGAACCCTCTTATGATGATCTATTTAGTCAATATCTTGAACTGCATAAATCCACAAAGACTCTTGCAAAAGAAAAGAAACGGTTAATTAAAGACATGATATCTAACACGAACCTTGTATCTCAATTAAACGATTCAAAAGAAGAGTCATCTTGCACAATTGATGCATTGAAATCAGAGGTCTCGTCATCAACGTCAAAAAATAATGAAATGAAATCCGATATTTCAAATTTGAAATCAAGAAATACGGATTTATAAGAATGGTAAAATAGTTCGATACGTGTACAACATGCTTGATTGCTTCATCTCCTCACAACAACATGAAAGTGACAAAACCGGATTAGGATACGTTGAGAAAAATGAATTACAAAATAAGTCAACCAAATTCATTTTATCTTCATCTAAGAAACCACATGCATTTGAGAAGTTGTGTGAAAACTGCAGTAAAAATGGGCAGAATGCAGAAATGAAGAAACAAGACAAGAACATCGAGAATTTATCATGGTTCTGTAGCGCCCCGCACCGGCTCGCCCGCGTACGGTGCGCTCGCCATACTTCACTACAGAGAGTACCAAGCGTCGGTTCATATCATATCGACATCCATAACAAAATATATGGACTTTTCCGCTTACACATCATCAAGTAAGCAAAACAGGGGCAGAATAAAAACTTTAAATAAAACATGCCGAATAATCATAAACATCGTCTACGTCCGTCCATAAAATAAAAGGAGATGTCCGAGTTAAAATCCCAAAACAAGTTCGTCACATATCAGTCATCATGATCAAGTCCTGAAGCATATCCTCTCTCACATGCCTATGGATAGGGGACCCTAGGCTCATCCTCGATCCACTCGACCCTATTTCCTGCAGGCTCTGGGAGGGAAAATAATAGGATGAGTGACAACGTCACCAGCAAGTAAACCATAAATAATCATGAATTAAATGGAAAGTACACACAATAACCAAAACCCCAAAAAGTTTGGATTTGTAACATACCTGACTTTCACTTCATCATTCGTATGGACATAGGATCATAATTTAAGAGATAAGGAATCCTATTAGATCCTAACTTAGGAGATATCAAAACATATCATCATAGCCTAAGTGATAGTACATCAATTATTCAGCTAGCCATACAAAATGTCGTATGGATGCGTATGCATATGCGATGCATCATGATAAAAATGAGGACAAGTTCTTTCATTCTTTCTTACAAAACATCATCGTAAATAAAGCGAGAGGAGTGAGTATTCAGACCTATTATATTCGGATGTGAGGCGGTCATAACATTCTCTTCAGATCTATTATGTCCGGATCTGAAAACGGTCATACTTTCAATCATCGTCATCAGGTCTATTCTCTCCAGGCCTGTATGGTCATAGATCATCATTATCAGGTCTATTCTCTCCGGGCCTGAACGGTCATAATCATCATATCCAGGTCTATTCTCTCTGGTCCTGTACGGTCATAATCATCAACAGATCAATTAACCCTGTATCTGGATCGGGTTATGCTGGCCAGAATTAAATGGTACCAATAGGAGTTGTTCTTTTCAAAACTGAAATCTTTCCTTAAAAAAATCGTTTTTCATAATTTCTTTGTCATGAGCTCAGTTTCATAAATCATGTCAATGATGATGATGCAATGCATGACGTGCAACATGAAACTCATGGCTAGATGCATCACATAATACACGTATAGTCTTATTCCATAACCTGGAAAAATTTCCAGAATTTAACGTTCTGTTCATGCGGCCTCAAACCTCATAATTTCGGCCTATTCTCATGATCTCATGACATACATATGCATAATGGAGTCTTATCTACTTGGAGTAAAACTTTAGTAACGTTTCAGGACATATAGAACACTCAAATGATTAAATTACCAAAACAGGGTACTGCTGGATTCAGCAGCGCAGTACCAAGCTTTTACCTTGCTTTCAAGCCCAAAAATCTTATTTATTTTGGGCCAATGCTTGGAAAACTTAATGGACATACCAAGAAGTAATATTCATAAGTCCAATAACACATATGAGTCCTAATTCATAATAATAAGGCCTCATAACTCTTGCCATAATTCTGTCCTTTTTTTCAGTTTTGTACCGTTAACTTCAACTCAGTTGTTAACCCTTAAAATTGTGGTTCCAAGTAGATTTATTTACATGGATATGTTCTTCTATGTCTTAAGGGTTTAGAATAAAAATTCCAGAGCAATCCAATAGGTTAAGGTGGTCATCTAATTATTTTTCTAAAGATAGGTACATGCAGAATCTGGAATGACCAGCATTCACTAAAAATTTTATTGTAAATAAACCACAAGTCCTTTTTCAAAAATTCCAACTCACAGATTTAATAAACACGTTAGGCTAGCATCCCACCAAAAATTAGCTCATTTGCACGTTCCTAAGGTCTATTTTCGGGCTTTACAATACGTCACTTTAATCTATCATGTTCCAGTAATTTTTCCCTTTTGTCACTTTTCTTGCTAAAAGTGTACCAACTAAAATTATTCTTCTAAAATGACTTGCTAGCCATCAAATACACTTTCTAACTTAGACATTACAGGTTCTAATAAATTTTATAGGCTACATACAAATCACTTTAAAACAGTTCGAAACTTATACATAGTACACGTTGATGTTGCACATTTTGTACATAATAAAGTCTACTTTTGGTACAACAAAATTTATGTACTTCTAACCCCCAAACAGCCCGTCTCCTACACATAAGAAGGGCCTATATTTCATTTTCATAATTAACATAACACATCTAAGCAATAAAACATTCAAACATACAACTTTCATATATCTTTCACTTCCCAAAACATATTCTTTCACATGAAACATTGTTCAACCCTATCTCCTCCCTCCACCGTCCCCTTTACATGGTGAGAAAGATAAATTTTACCCCATTTATCTTAGATATGCAACATGTTCATAAAGGAGGCGAAGAACTCATCTTTGGGGGAATTTCACATATGCAAGTCACCTTTATTAAGGAACACTAAACTTTCATGCTTCAAGCTTAATGTTTTCCATCTAAGATTAAATCTTAATAATAGCTAGACATTCAAGCATATACTTTCACACACAAGTCAAGAGCATTTATTGTAGCTCCCCACACCACGGCCCAGCCGGAGTCGGTGCACCCGCCGTACTTGACTAAGGAGAGTACCAGGCGTCCATCCATAACATGTCATGGTCCATGATATAATGCATGGACTTTCGCGCTTACACGTCAATAAGTAAGCGAAACTGTGGCAGAATTAAAAACTTCAAATTAAAAACATCCACGAGATCATTCTTAGTTTTACAACCCAAGTCAAATGTACCGAAATTCTCAAAAATAGATGTTTCCCATCACAAATACATGATTAATCATCAATAACAACCGGCAAGTCATGTCTCCTAATCCGTCCATCCTTCACTGCGCTCATGGGTAGGGGACCCTAGGTTCGTCCTCAATCCATTCTACCTTGTTCCCTGCAGTCTCTGGGAGAAAAAATAGGGGTGAGTGACAAAGTCACCAGCAAGTATACTATAATAATCGAGGATTAAATGGAAAGTACGTACAAGAACCGAACCCTAAAAATTTCGGTTTATAAACATACCTGTCCTCCATCCAATACCCGATAGTGATCAACACTTAATGCGTCAAAATCATAACTTAAGTAAGATCGTTACTTAATAAAGAATATAACAATAAAAGACCGCAACTTGCATAAATTCGTAACATATCAAGGATCATTATTAAATGAGGTCATACTTAGGAGCTACCAAGTTATACAACTTAGTCTAAGTATCATGTGTCACTACGAGATGACTCAATAAACGTGACATGCATATATATGAACGTGTGATGCATCATGATAAAATGAGAATATGATCTTTCATGTTTTTCTTTCAAAACATCATCGTCAAGAAAACAACCGAGTGTTCAGATCTATCTTCCCGGATCTGAGGCGGTCATGTCTCCCCTTCGAATCTATTATTCCCGGATTCGGAAAGATAACGTCATCACCTATCAGGTCTATACTCTCCGGGCCCGCACGGTCCATATCAGGTCTATTCTCTCCAGGCATAAACGGTCCATATCATCAGATCAATTAACCCCAGATCTGGGCGGGTCCTTACTGGCCAGGAACATACACACAGAGAGTACCGGTGGGAAGCGTTCTTTTAAAACAGAATCTTTTCTTTAAAAACGCTTTTCATCTTTCTTTCGCATAAAACCAATGCTATAAATCATGTTAGCAACGATGATGCAATGCATGACATGTGTTATGCAAACCATGACATAACGCGTTACATATACACATATGTACAACTCATTCTTTATTCTGAAAAATTTCAGCATTATCAATCCATATACACGGCCTCAATCCCTTATGGTTAGACCCACTAACAAGAATGCTTGTCATGCGTATGCATAAAAATGCCCTATTTTTTCATAATAAAATTCTTGTGACGATACAAAATGCGTAAGACACTTAATTTAATTAATCACGAAACAAGGCTGCTGAGTTTCGGCAATTCAACGCCCCTTTCTTTAGTCTTTCATGTAAGCCCATTAAACCTCTTTTAATTAGGGCCAGCTCTGGAAACTTATTATAAACATTCCGTTAATTGGGGATGGTAAGCTCAAGTCGTATAACTAGCCTAAGTCCATTCGAATAAGGCCTTATAGTAAGTTCTTCAATTCTGCTCAAAATCTCAGATTAGGGACGCCCACTTACTTATGGTAGTTTACCCTTCAATTTGTCATTCTAAAATAAGGGGCTTACATAGAAGGGTTCACCTATGTTTTAAGTAGTTGGTAAATAAATTTCTCGGATTTATAATATCGTTAGAGGTATCATTTATTCTTTTTCCTAAAACTGTTACATGCTGATTTTTGGATTGACCAATTTTTACTACAAATTTTAGCGTGACCACACCGTAAATTCTTTTTCAGAAAATCCAGCTCTCAAGCTTAGGAACACCTAGGGCTAGTATCCTACCAAAAATTAGCTCAATTGCATGTTCCTACGGTCCATTTCCTGGTTATTCATTATGTCACATAAAATCTGTCTAGCCCAGTAAAATTACCAGCATGACTAGTTTTAGTAAACATTTAACTAAAAATAATCCGTAACTCCTTTTAACGAAATTCCAACTCTCAGATCTAATATACACATAAAGGTAGTGTCATACCAAAAATCAACTAAATTGAATGTCCCTAAGGTCTCTTTTCAGGTCTCATAAAACGGCCTAAAATGTGCCCTGCTCCAGTAAATTTCAGATTTGGTCATATTTCATTCCTATTTGGGCCCCAACTTGCATTGTTTGATGTAAACACTTCATTAAGCCTTAACTCACCTTTTTCATGGGAAAATTACACGTTAAAAACATCATATGTAAGTCTCTGCAAAACAGTTTGTACACCACATACATTATCCTTTTGGCCAAGCACACCACATTTCCACTAATTCAACGTTAGCAAAATTTTGGTGCACACGCACCCTAGCCCCCAAACAGCCATTTTTATGCACATGCAATGCAATATCACAACTCCACAAAGAGAATATTAAGCTTAATGCACAAAAGCATAAATCTTGTTCCCATTATACCCCATAACTTATCACTTCATGCAAAAACTACCCCTATTTCTTTAGCCCTCTCCACCGTATGCCCTATCCATGGGAAAGAAGGGACCTTTAGCATGTTCATCTTGGATTACCGCATAATAGTGCTTAAAACCAATAAAGAATCCACCTTTATAAAAAAACTCACACATACACGCCATTCAACCCCTAGGCCGAAAGTTTCATGCATCAAGGCTTAGCATTTCACATCTAAAATTGAATCTTAAGGTTATCTAGTCATTCATGCAAGCGCTTTCACATTCAAGCCACAAAAAGTATAGTGTACTTGCCTTTTCAACTTACTCCTCTTGAAAGATGTTTGGAAAGTTGAAACCTTTCTCCTCTTTTATGCATTTATCCCACGGTGGTGGAAAGGAAAAGAGGTAAATGGTTAGTTTACATCCTCAATTAGAATATACACTCAGTAAGGCTAGATGGACTTAGCAAAATGGAGCTTGAGTAGTATTCAAGCCTCTTAAGACTAGGATCCACAAAAGTTTGAGGCTTGTTGAGCCTAGTGACCTTGAAGGTCACGGTTATGAGCAAGAAAATAGCATCATAAGTTTCCTCTTATGAAAAGGTAGATATTTTCTCAAGAAGGTTAGAAATGCTTACCTAACACCCCTTAGTCTTGGAAGAACCTAGACCTTCTTGGTTGCTCCTTTGGCCATGTGGTTTGGAGAGAAAGGAAGAGAATGACTCCTCTTGCACTAGAAGTCTTTTGAGTGTTTAGAAATGTTTAGAGAATTTCAAGTGTGGTTTGTGGAGGGAATTATCTCTTTTGGCTATGTTTTAGCCGTTGGGGGAGGGGTGTAAGAGGGTTAAGGTTACCATGGTAAGGTTGAGGGGAGTAACCTTGGTTACTTTAGTAAACCAAGATTACTTTATCATTAACCTTAGTTACTTTAATCTAATCATGATTACTTTTGGAACTAACCCTAGTTACTTTATTTAATTATGGTTACTTTAACCATGGTGTACTAAAAGTCCCTCCCTTGGTTGGCCATCCCCCCTCACATCCGGCGGTTGGGGTCTTTAATGACCCTAACAATGCCTTAATTAGGGTAATTTCCCCCTCCTTCTTATTTATTTTATTTTCTTTTTCCCTTTCTTTCTTTTTTTAAAATGGTTAATTAGGAAAAAAAATGTTTGAGCCCTCTTTGGGCTAAGGGCCGAAAATGGGTGTTGGTTGAAACCAAATTTTTCTTGCCATTACCCATACTTGTTTAGTGGCTTATTGGTTTACTTAGAAGATGGCCCTAACAATATTAAGAAATTCCATTAAGGCCTTTCCTAACCTTAGGGCCGAAACCTCCCAAGCACTTGGGGTGAATTGGGCCTATCCCCATGGTCCAATATTTTTTTTGAACGAATATATGTTTATTGATAAGCCTCACTTGTGGCGGAGGAAAACCATATTACATCAAGTACGGTCATCATCATAAGAAAATAAATGAAAGCGAATACAAATAATGATGTATCTCCAATCGTATATGATATGCCGCATTAAAACCTTTCCAAGAAAAACCACCCTTGTGGATAAAACCTTGGCGAAGGAAAAAGCGTACATATTTATACGATTGTCATGGATACCAAAAGTATGGAAATATGCAGGCATGTCCAAGAGTTCTTGACAGAAGCTGCTACTGATCCACTGGGATGGCCAAACTGTTGAAAGATTATGGTCTTCATTCAAGCGCACCTCGATATAAAGAAATATAGATGTTATCACCACGGTAGTTAAGAAATAGATGAATGTAGAAATATGGAACAGACGCGTACCCAAGTCGCCCTGGCTGAAATATTGCCAGGACGACGACCACTTAAGAGTGCTCTGCAATGAGCGTAATATGATGCTTTGGCACCAGACTTGTAGAAGCCTCCTCACCAGCGAATATATCATTAGTGTGAACTAAAGCAAGAGAAACACATGCATCAGACAATGAGATATATAGTAAGATGGAACGTGAAGCAACATATATAAAGCGATAGAAGACACAGAAGGAGAACGCACCAACGTTGCCTATGCACAAAAACACAGGCAACGACATATGTATGTAGCCAAGGCCAGCATTTATCACTAACGCAGGGCAGGCAGCTGGAGATCTATGAGCAAAGCACCACGTACTTCACAGGGTAGCGATTGGTCAGAAACGTAAGAGCGATGACCTGATGTTCTGAAGCCATATCGTGCTAATCTATGTGCTGCGGAATTCGCTTCTCGTGGACAATATTGAAGAGTTGCCTGACTTAAATGAAGAAATAGTGTGGCACGCATAATGTTTGATGCAAAGGCTCCTGAGTGCGCACTAGCCTCTGCTAGCAGGGATACAATCTGTTGGCAGTCAGTTTCAATGACAATGTTGACATATTGCGGAGCATAGAAAATCAAGGCATATATCATGGCTTGCAGTTCAGCTCGAAGTGGAGACATCAGAGGCAGCACAAAGCAAAGTGCTGAGAGTAAATGGCCGTCAGAGGAGCGTAATATTGCGGCACCTGCCGCCAGCTTTTGACCAACAGAGGCATCAATATTTAACTTTATCTTTCCCGACGGAGGAAGTTTCCATCGGATTATAGTCAGACGTTTTGAGCGGATTGGAGGGAATAATGTTGCTGGACTAGATGGGGCAAGTTCTGAGCGAACTTCTTATTATTTACTGATGCACACCATGTGTAAATAGCCATTTTGACCTTCGTGCGTAAGAGGTTGGGATTGAAAGTCTCATCGCCAAATCGACATGCGGTATATGCCTTCCATATCTCCCAAGATACTAAAGATGGAACTACTGCTCGAAGTTGACCCGTCATTGATGACTTCGAAGAACTTCTCCACCAACGTAAAAGATGAGCTTTGATTGTATTGGATCGTGGTAGTGGTCCGAAAAATGTTATCGACATATCTATCCATAAAGACCAAATAGCTGAACAATGCAGAAAGACATGATCCTGATGATCATGCTGTTGGCGGCAAAAAATACACTGGGAGGGTAGTGCAGTAAGCCATCGGCGCAAGTGATGTGTTATAGGCAAAGAGTTGTTCCATAATCGCCATATAAATATTTTTTGACCTGGAGGTGAGGATTTCCACCAAGTGTAATTATATTCCTCTTTGCGCGGGCCGTGGGAGGCAACGTGTAAGCCGAACGTATAGAAAACTGACCATTTGAATCCGGGATCCAATGGAGCATGCCGTGTGATCGAGCAGTGTGTAACTCCATATACGCATTGACTCTACAAAGACGCTTCCATGTAGCCGAGTCATAAATATGGGAATAAACTGAGGAGCGTTGACCGTATTTAGACCTGCTAAATTCAGACCATAGCATGTTTGATTGGAAGTATTTCCACCAAAGTTGGCAGTCATATGATTTTTGCACATGAGTAAGACTTTGGATTCCAAGACCCGCCAACTTCTACCTCTCGACATACGGAGGGCCAAGATTGCCAATGATGTCTACCGTTCCAGAGAAAGAATGCCATTTTTCGACTCAAGATATTTATCACCCCCTTCGGAAGCTTGGAACTGACTATAAGATGAGTTGGAATGGTGTTGAGGACATATTTAATGAGTACTAGACGACCCGCCATTGAGAGTAACTTTGTTGACCAAGAAGATAGCTTAGCGTCAAAGTGGTTAAGCAGAGAGATACAATATCTGGCTTTATTGCACCCCTTGTATAAATAAGAGCCTAGATATTTAATAGGCAAGGATGTGGATCGCATACCCATTACCTGTAGCGAATTACGAGATGGGGCTTCGTGGCCTATAACAAGTTGACTTTTGCTGTAGTTTACTAATTGGCCAGACGCTTGCTGGTATGCCTCAAGAAAGCTTCGGAAACGGTCTATATTTTGCAAGGACCTATTTAAAAATATAAGGAGATCATCGGCAAACCCCAAATAGGACACACCTTTCACACGGCCTGTATTGAAGCCCTTGATATATCCCGCCTGAAAGTAATGTTTTAGACCTCTAGAGAATCCTTCTGAAGATAGGATGAACAACAACGGCGATAAAGGATCTCCTTGCTTGACACCTCGGCCAAGAGAAAAAGAATCAGTCAACCCACAATTTAGAAGAATAGAGCAAGTAGTCATACTTAAATTGTTGATGACGATCCGGACAAGGCGTGCATGCATGCCCATCTTACATAATAGCAATTGCAAATATTTCCAACTCACTCGGTCAAAAGCCTTGGCCATATCTAGCTTAACAAGAATGTGCCCTCCTCTTGTGCGTTTATCAAGAACATGAGCCATTTCCTGCGCGAGAAGGACCTGCTCTGTGATGCCCCGTCCTTTCATAAATCCTACCTGCTCCGGTGAAATTAATTTTGGTAGAATAACAGCCAGACGAGAGACAAATAGATGGGTAATCACTTTTGAAATGAAGTTGGTTAGACAGATGGGGCGAAAGTCCGTAAAAGTCTGAGGATTAGCAACTTTCGGAATAAGTACTATTGTAGCAGCTGCTATGAGTTTTGGCATACGAATACCCAGGTAAAATTCCTGTACTGCTTTGTGAACATCATTTTGAATAGTATGCCAGAATTTGCGATAAAAGGATCCTGGATAGCCATCAGGCCCTACTGCACTTGAGGGGCTTAAATCCCAAACCGCTGCTTTGACTTCAGTGAGGGTTGGAAACTCTTGTAATATAAGATTGTCAGTGGAGTCAATCAAAGCAGGTATATATTGCAGTATGTTGTCATAATTTGCAATGGGCTCAGCTGCAAACAATGTAGAAAAATACCGAATAGCCTCAGCCGCTATATAATCTGATTGTGTATATTCTTCCCTTCAGGAGATAAAATTCTGCGTATATACTGTCTGCAACGTTTATCTTTGACAGTTTGATGAAAAAAGATGTGTTTGCGTCCCCTTCATTCAGCCACTTGACATTTGCCTTTTGTTTCCAAAAAATAAAGGCATGGTGTTGAGCCAATTTGAGCTCCGCAATGCGCTGGTGATATAGGGTCCGCGTATGCTTTGTAGGTGTCTCATCATATTCAATTTCTGCTGTTTTCACCAACGACTCCGCATAGGATACGACATCAAAAATATTACCAAATGTATCTTTGTTCCACTGTCTTAGGTCGCACTGCAAAATAGACAATTTCCTGTGTAATCCCCACATACCCCCAATCATTGGATATGTTTGCCATCTGTGTACGACGAAGTCATAAAAATCTGCATGTGTTTCCCAAGCATTAAGGTAGCGAAAGGCAGCAGGAGGTCTTGGACCTTCATTGTCACATGACAAGAGTAATGGAGCATGATCAGAAGTTTCCCTTGATAAGTGTTGAACTTGCATAATTGGAAATAAGTCGAAGAAAGCTAAGGAAGTGAGGAAACGATCAAGGCGTCGGCTCACTCGTCCTAAACCACGCCCATCAGACCAAGTAAAATTCGATCCCTGATAAGGAACCTCCTGCAAATGACAATGCTGGATAAAATCATTGAAGTCCTGGAGAGTCCGTAGAGAGGGTTGAGATCTTCCACGATGCTCGTCCAAAGTTCTAAAAGTATTAAAGTCTCCGCCTATTAACCAAGGAATGTTATTCGCCGCATGAAACTGTTCCAACAGTTCCCATAATATTTGTCGCTCTAGAATAGAGTGGTGCCTGTATACTGCTGTCAGCCAGAAATAATCACCAGAGGCAAGCCAGCGAAATTTAATGGAGTGGTGTTGATGGCCAGGAATCTCTGCATCCCAAGACAAGATAGATTCCTTCCAAAAAATCCAAATTTGATCATTACAAACAGATAATGATTTAGTGAAACCCAATTGCAGTTGATAAGAAGTTAAATAAGTGGGCCGTAGCTTTGGCTCAATCACTACTAAAGCATGTAGGCTATGTTTTCGGTTTAGTGACAATAATCGAGTGAAAGAAGTACGAATGCCACGAACGTTCCATAACAATATCTTCATTGCGATAATGCATCAAAATAATTTGAGAGGTGGGAAGCATGTAACCTTGTAATTCTCGGAGATATGGGATTTTCATGTGGCCTCCGTAGTATTTTTGGACCCTGGGACGGTGTAGGGTCAGATGGAGGGATCAAAGGTTGGCCATCCATTTGAGCATGAACATGAGTTGCTTCCACAAGATGGGCAATATGATCTACGCAGCTCTGATCGAGATCATCCAAGTGATTATCCTGCTGGGGTGGATCGATTTCATTGTCCGAGTAAGATCCAGGTACAGATTTGTCCGAAAAATCGCCTACTATACAGTCATCAACTCCTTTAAGTCGAGATATGTCTTGAGCATCAGTAATGGCTTGGGGTGCAACCATATCTGGTGATGGCGGAATCAATACTTCTTGGGGTGCCAAGTGTGACTGAAAGAGATGCAATGTCGGCAGTATATTTGGTGCAGCAATTTCACCGTCGACTGGTTCTGTTGATGGACCCAATTTTTTTGGTGTCCAACGTTGACTTTTATTTATGTCTGCTGGCTGTTTAGGGTTTGCGGCATGCTTAGACGTTGGCTTATCTCCTGAAGCATGCGATTGTTTCGGCTGGTTGCTACAGTCTACAGCGATATGGCCCAGTCGAAAGTAGTGGTCACAATATTTTGGCAAATCCTCATACTCCACTGTCTGCATGATAACCTGAGAGGACGTTTGGATAAATACACGATTAGGAAGCTCTTTGGAAACGTCTAGCTCAACGCATACACGTGCAACCGAAGGGCGGTTCATTGTAGCAGTGGCAGAATCCAATTTCAGAGGCTCACCTAGCATTGTCGCCACTTGAAAAAGAGCATCTTTACAATGCATGTGTATTGGGAGTCCTGGGAAAGAAACCCAGATTGGAACAATCGGTGCCTCAACTGCAGGATCGTAGTCTGGGGTCCATTTTGTGATTCTCATCTGTTTTCCTGAGATGATCCAACCTCTTCTGGCGAAACAGCGAATGTAATCTTGTTCAAGATCGAAATGGAGTATGATATGCGTTGCGTCTAAAAGGCCAACCTTTACTGCTCCAGTGAATCCTATTCGATTGATGGCGGCACGAATTGTTGCTAGTGGTGGCCGTCCATACCAAAAAGTTCCCACCAATGTGAATCTATATGGCGCGGCTAGTGAGTGGATCTCTTCATCAGTGAATGTGATCATGGGGCTGCCCTTATATTTTTGGACATCCTTCGGTTTGATGGGCTCTGATGTGATTCTGAATAATAATCATCGACTCAATAAATTGTAATTGCAAACATATCTTGTCATATATTCTCTTAAATAGATCTCAAGTACAAAAGGGTTCCTAATTGGTTACAACATCCTCCCCCCTTATTACAAGTTTCGTCCTCGAAACTTAAAAGTGCTAGTCAAAGAGGTGAGGATACAAGTTTTTCATGCTTTCTTCTACTTCCCAGGTAGCTTCATCAACGGAATGGTTTCTCCATTGCACCTTGACCATAGGTATCGATCGTCTTCTTAACACCTTTTCCTTACGATCAATTATCTTTTCCGGTTCTTCCTCATATGTCGTGTCAGCTTCCAGCTTCAAAGGTTGTTCTTTTATGACATGGCTAGGATCGTGCAGTACCAAAGAAGTTGAGATACATGAAACACATCATGTATTTGAGATAGTGAGGGCGGTAGTGCGAGTCGGTAAGCAACTTCCCCGATTCTTTCAAGAACCTCAAATGGTCCAATAAATCTTGGGCTTAATTTTCCTTTAATACCGAATCTTTTAACCCCTTTTGTCGGCGATACCTTTAAAAAAACTTTTTCCCCGACTTGAAATTCTAATGGTCGCCACTTCTCATCTGCCCAAACCTTGCTTCTATCTTGAGCCGTTTGTAACTTTTGCCTTATGATTTTTATTTTATCTCGAGTCTGCTCCACTAGGTCGGGTCCAGTAAGAATCTTATCTCCTATTTCATCCCAGTAGAGTGGAGATCGGCACTTTCTTCCATAAAGTGCTTCATACGGAGCCATCCCTATGGATCGATGGTAACTATTGTTATAAGAAAATTCTACCAGTTTGAGACTCTGATCCCAGCTTTCTCCAAAGTCAAGTACGCAAGATCGCAACATGTCTTCCAATGTCTGAATGGTTCTTTCCGATTGGCCATCAGTTTGGGGATGAAATGCTGAGCTCATTCGGATTTCAGTGCCCATCGCTTTCTGAAAAGCTGTCCAAAATCATGATGTGAAGCGAGGGTCGCGGTCACACACAATACTTAGGGGTACTCCATGAAATCTCACAATTTGTTCAACATACATTGTAGCCAATTTCTCCATTGGAGCCTTGATCGTCATAGCCATGAAGTGGGCGGACTTTGTTAGGCGATCGACGACTACCCAAATGGTATCGTATCCGCTTCTTGTTCTGGGTAGGTCCGTAACAAAATCCATAGTAATGTGGTCCCACTTCCATTTGGGAACTTCAAGTGGTTGTAGCAACCCAGCGGGTTTCTGATGTTCCGCTTTCACCTTCTGGCAGACAAAACATTTTTCCACGAATTCCGCAATATGTCTTTTCATGCCATGCCACCAAAATCATTGCTTCAAATCTTGGTACATCTTATTGGCTCCAGGGTGAATAGATAACTGAGAGTTGTGAGCTTCCCGAAGAACTTCATTCAGTATGTCCTCGTCATTGGGTACACACAGTCTTTATCGAAACCACAAACTGTCGTCGTTTCAGACATTAAACTCTTCAGAGGGTGTCATTCTCACCCGACTCTTTATCTTCCTTAAGGTTTCATCCTTTTCTTGTCCTTCTTTAATCTTGTCTATCAGCAAAGAAATCAACACCAACTTTGCGAGCATGCCTTCAATTGAATCAACCACTTCCAGATCAAATTCTTCCATGTCACGCTGCAAAGGGGGTTGACGCGGATGGCTTGTTTTTCTACTTAATGCATCAGCTACCTTGTTGGCTTTTCCCAGATGATATTGAATTGATAGGTCGTAGTCTTTCATTAATTCTAGCCATCTTCGCTAACGCATGTTTAGTTCTTTTTGGGTGAACAAATACTTAAGGCTCTTGTGGTCTGTGAAAATTTCGCACTTCTCACCGTACAGATAGTGCCTCCATATTTTTAGTGCAAAGACTATGGCTACTAATTCGAGGTCATGTACCGGGTAGTTTTGTTCAAATGGCTTTAACTGTCTGGATACATACGCAATCACTTGATCTTTTTGCATTAGTACGCATCCCAGTCCGTTTTTGGAGGCATCACTGTATACTACAAAGTTTTCACCAGGAATGGGCTGCACTAAAACTGGGGCGGAGGTCAGCTTCTTCTTTAATTCGGTAAAACTCTGTTCGCAATCTGAGGTCCATTCAAACTTGGTTTTCTTTTGGGTCAAACAGGTAAGAAGCATAGCAATTCGAGAAAATCCTTCCACAAACTTACGATAGTAACCGGCGAGACCGAGAAAACTTCGTACCTCTGTAACGTTGGTCGGTCTGGGCCACTCCGTGATTGCCTCGATTTTCTTCAGGTCTACGGATATACCTTCTTCAGATATCACATGTCCCAGAAATGCTACACTTCGTAGCAAGAATTCACATTTACTAAATTTAGCGTACAGTTGTTTTCTCCGTAGAATGTCCAGAACGACCCTTAAATGGTTTGCGTGGGTCTCTTCATCGGGTGAGTAGATCAAAATATAATCAACAAAGACTACAACGAACTTGTCTAGTTGGTCCTGAAAGACTCGATTCATTAGATCCATAAATGCTGCGAGGGCGTTGGTCAGTCCGAATGGCATTACTAGAAATTCGTAATGTCCATAACGGGTCCTGAATGCAGTTTTCTGGACGTCCTCAGCCTTGATCTTCAATTGGAAATATCCTGAGCGAAGATCAACTTTACTGAAAATCCTTGCCCCCTGCATCATGATACCTTTAGGTAGGGTTTATAATAGACTCATTACTAAAATAAAGTTTTAGTTTGCTTACCCGAAGCTGATCGAACAGATCGTCGATCCTTGGCAATGGGTACTTATTCTTTATAGTGATTTTGTTGAGCTCCCGATAGTCAATACATAACCGCATACTTCCGTCCTTTTTCTTGACGAACAGTAGGGGAGCTCCCCAAGGTTAAACACTTGGGCGAATAAGTTTCTTTTCCAGCAGTTCGCACATCTGTTCCTTCAGCTCTTTTAGTTCCGCTGGTGCCATTCGGTAGGGAGCCTTTGATATTGGTTCAACTCCCGAAACCAAGTTGATTTCAAAAGATATCTCCCGGTCCGGAGGAACACCTGGTAACTCTTCTGGAAAAACATCTGGGTATTCACGAACTACTGGGACTTGAGACGGATCTGAGGGTGCTTGATCGGCATTTATTGCATAGACAAGATATCCCTCATATCATTTCTTCAGTGCCTTATTAGCGCGAATCGCATTTACATAAACGTTCTTAGGACACTTCTGTAACTTCTATCCTCATTGAAAGGTCACTTCTTTACGTGTGGGATCCTTAAAGGTAACTTGTTTTTCACTACAATCGATGTTGGCATAATTCTTGGAAAGCCAGTCCATCCCAAGAATCACATCGAAGTCCGTCATGGGTATGGGAATCAAATCGGCGTCAAACCGATGGTTATCGAACTCAAGTTCGTAGTTTCTGAAAACATGGTAAGATACAAGCACTTGTTCCCCAGTTGCGTGGATTCTATAGGGTGCATCACTATAGGTTGGGTTATGCTCAATATTCTTTGCAAATTTCTTGGATATGAAGGAGTGGCTAGCGCCACTGTCAAATAACACATTGGCAGGTACTGAACATACTAGGATAGCTCCTGAATCATGCAATACTTACTAAGCAACTAGAGGACAATAGTACTTATGAAAATTTGCACAATTTTTAGAATATACCTATCACCACGTCATTGGCCTCTTCAGTAGCTGCGTCAGTCATGGTGTGAACTCTTGCATTGGCACGCTGACGCTGGGGCTTAGGCGGTTGTTGTTGCTGCCGGGCCCTCTTCTCCAGACATTCCTTGGCCATGTGTCCTGTTTTCCCGCATCCGAAGCAGGTGGTTCCCTTATTTGGACAGTCCTTAAGGATGTGGCCTGCCTTGCCGCACCCGAAACATTTCCCCGCATGGTAGTAACATTCTGCCACATGGCGTCTACCACAGTAAGAGCAGCTTGGAATAGCACATTGTTGGACTTGATTCTTTAGTTGGTTCTTTTGGGAACGGCGTTAGAACCGATTCTTCCCTTGATGCCCTGGGCCCCTTGTATTTTGCTTAGCGGACTTACGGGGCCCTTCGCTCCCAGACACTTCTCGTCCTCTTTTCTGGCCAAACTCATCACATCGAATGATATCTCTTTCAATTCTGTAGCATGCGTCTAGAAGTGCACCAAAGTTTGCTGGATTGGCATTGACCAGCCATGTTCGAATTCTAGTGTTCAGTCCTCTTTCAAATTTTAACATTTTGGTTTCTTCATCGTTCATGGTGGATGGTTGGAATCTTCCCAGAGCTATAAACTTGTTAGCATAGTCAGCAACTGTCATTCCTTGTTCTTGCATTAGGGACTCAAACTCATGTCTTTTCTGTAATTTGACGGAGGGTGGTATGTAGAACTTGTTGAACTCTTTAAGGAATCTTTCCCATGAGATTGGTCTGGGTAGAGATTGCAGATTGGCCTTCCACCACTGGTTGGCCTCTCCCAGCAGAAATGGCCTGACTGCCTAAGTTTTCACCTCTTCAGGTGCTCTAATCAATTCAAAACAATTCTCTACCTCATTTAGCCACTTCTCAGCGGCGTCAGAGTCTGACTTCCCTTCAAACGGTGGAACATTTGCTCTCTTCAGCTTTTCAAAGTAGTATTGGGCATCCCTAACTGGTTCATGGGGTTGCGGAATATTCTGTTGTAGCATCACTTGACCAATTTGAGTAACTGCCTGGCAAAAGTTTTGAAAGGCATTGATATCAGGCATCATTTATGATGAAGGTCCTTGGGGTGGAGGAACGTTCTAAACTGGCGGTGGATTTTGGTCTTGCGGTGGCGGGGGTGGAGGGACTTGAGCGGGTGGAGGAGGAATAGGCTCCTGCTCCTCGGGTCTAGCTCTTGCTGGTCTGCCTCTTGGTCGCACCATCTGCATTATGCAGTGTCGGGTTTTATTCAATACGAGAATGTCATAATAAGTAGCAAAATTTAATTTATTCCAACAGCATATCTGAGGAGCATATACGTACATACGTTATAAATTAGATTCTGGGATTGGTCATTAATTAGGGTATTATCAATGGGCCGTACCCTAATTTTCCAGTCTAGTCATCCTAGTCTAAGGTCAACTCTCATCTAGGATCAGAACTTAGATCTAAGATCAAGCTTAATGGTCTACAATCATGAACTAGTTCTA
Organism: Eustoma russellianum; assembly: GCA_036186865.1. Classification (NCBI taxonomy): domain Eukaryota; kingdom Viridiplantae; phylum Streptophyta; class Magnoliopsida; order Gentianales; family Gentianaceae; genus Eustoma; species Eustoma russellianum. The sequence continues at coordinate 30,900,184 of AP025049.1, read as the reverse complement.
TATTCTGCCAGGATCTGGAGCCTCGGCTCTGATACCATCTGTAGCGCCCCGCACCCCGGCCCAGCCGGAGTCGGTGCACCCGCCGTCTTCACTAAGGAGAGTACCAGGCGTCCATCCATAACATGTCATGGTCCATGATATAATGCATGGACTTTCGCGCTTACATGTCAATAAGTAAGCGAAACCGTGGCAGAATTAAAAACTTCAAATTAAAAACATCCACGAGATCATTCTTAGTTTTACAACCCAAGTCAAATATACCAAAATTCTCAAAAATAGATGTTTACCATCACAAATACATGATCAGTCATCAATCACAACCGGTAAATCATTTCTCCTAATCCGTCCATCCTTCGCTGTGCTCACGGGTAGGGGACCCTAGGTTCGTCCACAATCCATTCTACCTTGTTCCTTGCAGTCTCTGGGAGGAAAAATAGGGGGTGAGTGACAAAGTCACCAGAAAGTATACTATAATAATCGAGGATTAAATAGAAAGTACGTACAAGAACCGAACCCCAAAAATTTCGGTTTAGAAACATACCTGTCTTCAATCAAATGCCCGATAGTGATCAACACTTAATACGTCAAAATCATAACTTAAGTAAGATCGTTACTTAATAAAGAATATAACAATAAAAGACCGCAACTTGCATAAATTCGTGACATATCAAGGATCATTACTAAATAAGGTCATACTTAGGAGCTACCAAGTTATACAACTTAGTCTAAGTATCATGTGTCACTACGCGATGACTCAATAAACGTGACATGCATATATATGAACGTATGATGCATCATGATAAATGAGAATATGATCTTTCATGCTTTTCTTTCAAAACATCATGGTCAAGAAAACAACCGAGTGTTCAGATCTATCTTCCCGGATCTGAGGCGGTCACGTCTCCCTTTGAATCTATTATTCCCAGATTTGGAACGGTAACGTTATCACCTATCAGGTCTATTCTCTCTGGACCTGAACGGTCCATATTAGGTCTATTCTCTCCGGGCCTGTACGGTCCATATCATCAGGTCAATTAACCCCGGATCTGGGCGGGTCCTTACTGGCCAGAGCCCAGGAACATACACACACAGAGTACCGGTGGGAAGCGTTCTTTTAAAATATAATCTTTTCTTTAAAAACGCTTTCATCTTTCTTTCGCATAAAACCAATGCCATAAATCATGTTAATGACGATGATGCAATGCATGACATGTATTATGCAAACCATGACATAATGCGTTACATATACACATATGTACAACTCATTCTTTATGCTGAAAAATTTCAGCATTATCAATCCATATACACGGCCTCAATCCCTTATGGTTAGGCCCACTAACAAGAATGATTGTCATGCGTATGCATAAAAATGCCCTATTTGTTCATAATAAAATTCTCGTGATGATACAAAATGCGTAAGACACATAGTTTAATTAATCACGAAACAAGGCTGCTGAGTTTCGGAAATTCAACGCCCCTTTCTTTAGTATTTCATGTAAGCCCATTAAACCTCTTTTAATTAGGACCCGCTCTGGAAACTTATTATAAATATTCCATTAATTGGTGATGGTAAGCCCAAGTCATATAACTAGCCTAAGTCCATTCGAACAAGGCCTTATAATAAGTTCCTCAATTCTGCTCAAAATCTCAGATTAGTGATGCCCACTTACTTATGGTATTTTACCCTTCAATTTGTCATTCTAAAATAAGGGGCTTACATAGAAGGGTTCACCTATGTTTTAGGTAGTTGGTAAATGAATTTCTCGGATTTATAATATCGTTAGAGGTATCATTTATTCTTTTTCCTAAAACTGTTACATGCTGATTTCTGGATTGACCGATTTTTACTACAAATTTTAGCGTGACCACACCGTAAATCCTTTTTCAGAAATTCCAGCTCTCAAGCTTAGTAAACACCTAGGGCTAGTATCCTACCAAAAATTAGCTCCATTGCATATTCCTAAGGTCTGTTTTCTTGTTATTCATTATGTCACATAAAATCTGTCTAGCCCAGTAAAATTTCTAGCATGACTAGTTTTAGTAAAAATTTTACTAAAAATAATCCGTGACTCCTTTTAACGAAATTCCAACTCTCAGATCTAATATACACATAAGGCTAATGTCATACCAAAAATCAACTAAATTAAATGTCCCTAAGATCTCTTTTCAGGTCTCATAAAACGGCCTAAAATCTGCCCTGCTCCAGTAAATTTCAGATTTGGTCATATTTCATTCCTATTTGGCCCCAACTTGCATTGTTTGATGTAAACACTTCATTAAGCCTCAACTCACCTTTTTCATGGGAAATTACACGTTAAAAACATCATATGTAAGTCTTTAAAAAACAGTTTGTACACCACATACATTATCCTTTTGGCCAAGCACACCACATTTTCACTAATTAAACATTAGCAAAATTTTGGTGCACATGCACCGTAGCTCCCAAACAGCCCTTTTTATGCACATGCAAGGCAATATCACAACTCCACAAAGAGAATATTAAGCTTAATGCACAAAAGCATAAATCTTGTTCCCACTATACCCCATAACTTATCACTTCATGCAAAAACTACCCCTATTTCTTTAGCCCTCTCCACTGTATGCCCTATCCATGGGAAAGAAGGGATCTTTAGCATGTTCATCTTGGATTACCACATAATAGTGCTTAAAACCAATAAAGAATCCACCTTTTAAAAAAACTCACACATACACGCCATTCAACCCCTAGGCCGAAAGTTTCATGCATCAAGGCTTAGCATTTCACATCTAAAATTGAATCTTAAGGTTATCTAGTCATTCATGCAAGCACTTTCACATTCAAGGTGCACAAAGTATAGTGTACTTGCCTTTTCAACTTACTCCTCTTGAAAGATGTTTAGAAAGTTGAAACCTTTCTCCTCTTTTATGCATGTATCCCACAGTGGTTGAAAGGAAAAGAGGTAAATGGTTAGTTTACATCCTCAATTAGAATATACACTTAGTAAGGCTAGATGGATTTACCAAAATGGAGCTTGAGTAGTATTCAAGCCTCTCAAGACTAGGATCCACAAAAGTTTGAGGCTTGTTGAGCCTAGTGACCTTGAAGGTCACGGTTATGAGCAAGAAAATAGCATCATAAGTTTCCTCTTATGAAAAGGTAGATATTTTCTCAAGAAGGTTAGAAATGCTTACCTAACACCCCTTAGTCTTGGAAGAACCTAGACCTTCTTGGTTGCTCCTTTGGCCGTGTGGTTTGGAGAGAAAGGAAGAGAATGACTCCTCTTGCACTAGAAGTCTTTTGAGTGTTTAGAAATGTTTAGAGAATTTCAAGTGTGGTTTGTGGAGGGAATTATCTCTTTTGGCTATGTTTTAGCCGTTGGGGGAGGGGTGTAAGAGGGTTAAGGTTACCATGGTAAGGTTGAGGAGAGTAACCTTGGTTACTTTAGTAAACCAAGGTTACTTTATTATTAACCTTAGTTACTTTAATCTAATCATGATTACTTTTGGAACTAACCCTAGTTACTTATTTAATTATGGTTATTTTAACCATGGTGTACTAAAAGTCCCTCCCTTGGTTGGCCATCCCCCCTCACATCCGGCGGTTGGGGCCTTTAATGACCCCAACAATGCCTTAATTAGGGTAATTTCCCTCTCCTTCTTATTTATTTTATTTTCTTTTTCCCTTTCTTTCTTTTTTTAAAATGGTTAATTAGGAAAAAAAATGTTTGAGCCCTCTTTGGGCTAAGGGCCGAAAATGGGTGTTGGTTGAAACCAAAATTTTCTTGCCATTACCCATACTTGTTTAGTGGCTTATTGGTTTACTTAGAAGATGGCCGTTACAATCTTAAGAAATTCCATTAATGCCTTTCCTAACCTTAGGGCCAAAACCTCCCAAGCACTTGGGGTGAATTGGGCCTCTCCCCATGGTCCAATTTTCATGCTCAAAATTTTATATATATATATTATTTTTCGTACGTAATCTAAAATAATAATCATCGACTCAATAAATTGTAATTGCAAACATATCTTGTCATATATTCTATTAAATAGATCTCAAGTACAAAAGGGTTCCTAATTGGTTACAACATTTATAGTGTACTTGCCTTCTTGGATCTTAGATCTTGCTTGAAACTTGTTGAAACAAAATAATGCTTCCTTCAACCCCTTCCTAGCATACACGGTTTAGGGGTAGAAATATTGGTTAGCCACTATTTAAACACACAGTACAACTTAGTTTTGAGGCTAGATGGTCTTACCAAATTGATTCTTGAATGGAGGTTGAGATGAATCCAACCCACCAAGAAGCTAATCTCTCCTAGTACTTTGAAAATCTTCACCTAGTGACCTCTTGAAGGTCACGATTTTCACAAGAAAAGAGGGTATCTTGTGAGATTCACTACGTAAGGTGTAGAATACATTTAAGGAGTTTAGAATATACTCACCTAGACCAAACTTGAACTTGAATGATTCTTAGATCTCCTTGGCTCCTTGTTGGCCGTGTGAGGTGGATGAAGGGTTCTTGGTTCTTTTGTTCTTTGTGAGTTCTTGAGTGGTTGAGTAGAGAGGATTCTAGAATTCTTGGAGAGGATTTTTCTTCAAAGGCTAAGTGTTTAGCTGTTGGGAGCCTAAGGAAGAAGAAGAGAATTTCCTTTGCATGGTTATGCTCATTAGGGTTTGCTAACTTGAGTTACTTTAGCAAACTAGGGTTACTTTCTTGCTAACTTGAGTTACTTTTGAGTTGTAGTTAGCATAAAGTAATCATGGTAAGGTTTAAGATGTCACTTGATTGCACCATGGTTAAAACCGGCGGTTAGGGGTTGCCATTAGTTGGCTCCATCATGCTTTAGTCACTTTTAAGAGTGTTTAATTCAAAAACTACTAGGTAGTTGAAGGAAAAGTTTATAGTAAAATTGATCTCTAATTCCCTAATTTCCATGTATCCCACGGTTTTAATGGGAATTTTAGTGAGTTACCCATCTTATAATAATATCATATTGTGACTACAGCATGCATAACTACTCTATATTATTGCTTTAGTAAGCAATTAAAGTGTGTAGTTGGCCTTTTTAATAAAAAGGTGGTCTCCTAATTAACTCCTCTACCCGGCGGCTTAGTGGAGGAAAAAAAGTAATACTTTTCCTCTTTTTTACTTTTTAATCCCATTTAGTAGGACATTAAATGCTAGAATGAACTTTTCATGCCTTCTTCTACGAAGACTACTAAAGGTTAGTTGCTTGTAGTAAAAGAAATCCTATTTTAATATCCCCAATACCCTTATGGCCGAAATTATGAAAAATCTTGGGAGGGTAAAATTGTCATGTCACATACTTCATAAGACATACTCTTGTCATTTCCATTATTTATGGAACTTACCTTAAGGAGAATTAATTAAAGCAGTCGTAATAAACTTAATAAAAATGCACTCGAAGAATCCATTCTTCCATTAATTCATTCACACAGTCTCAAGTACAATACGATCTTTCGTTGGGGTACAACATCCTCCCCTCCTTATTACAAGTTTCGTCCTTGAAACTTAAGGGTACTAATCAAGAAGGTACGGGTATTAATCTTCTCATGCTTTCCTTCGTCTCCCAAGTAGCTTCATCAATCAAATGGTGCTTCCACTACACCTTAACCATAGGGATGGATCGTTTCCTTAATGTCCTTTCCTTGCGGTCCACGATCTTCTCTGGCTCTTCTTCATATGTCGCATCGGCTTCAACTTTCAAAGGTTTCTCCTCAATGATATGGCTATGCTCATGCACGTACCGGCGAAGCTAAGATACATGAAACACATCGTGCAATTGAGATAATGATGGAGGTAGTGCTAGCCGGTAAGCAACTTCCCTAATCCTTTCAAGAATTTCGTATCGTCCAATAATTCTGGGGCTTAACTTTCCTTTGATACCAAATCTCTTAACTCGTTTTGATGGAGACACTTTCAAGAACACCTTTTCTCCGGCTTGAAATTCCAATCGCCGCTGCTTCTCGTCTGCCCAAATCTTGCTTCTATCTTGGGCCGCTTGCAACCTTTGCTTGATGATCATTACTTTCTCTCGAGTCTGTTCTACTAGGTCAGGTCTTGTGAAAAATTTATCTCCAATTTCATCCCAGTAAAGTGGAGAGCGACACTTTCTTTCCGTAGAGTGCTTCATAAGGAGCCATCCCAATAGATCGATGGTAACCATTATTATAAGAGAACTCCACTAGTTTGAGACTCTTGTCCCAGCTCCCTCCAAAGTCAAGTGTACAAGCTCGCAACATGTCTTCCAGTGTTTGGATGGTTCTCTCCGATTGAAAATCCGTCTGAGGGTGAAATGCAGAGCTCATATGTATCTCTGTACCCATCGCTTTTTGGAAAGCTGTCCAAAATCGGGATGTAAAGCGAGGGTTGCGGTCACAAACAATGCTCATGGGTACTCTATGAAGGCTCACAATCTGATCAATATACATAGTACCAACTTCTCCATGGAGGCTTTGATGGTAATGGCCATGAAGTGAGCAGATTTTGTTAAATGATCGACGACCACCCAAATAGCATCATGTCCATTCTTTGTCCTCGGCAGGTCGGTCACGAAGTCCATAGCAATGTGGTCCCACTTCCACTCGGGGACTTCAAGAGGCTGCAACAATCCAGCGGGTCTCTGGTGTTCTGCTTTCACTTTCTGACAAACCAAGCTCTTCTCTACGAATTTCGCAATTTGTCTCTTCATGCCCTGCCACCAGAATTTTTGCTTCAAGTCTTGGTACATTTTGTTGGCTCCGAAATGAATAGATAAACGAGAATTATGAGCTTCCCGAAGAACCTCATTCCTTATGTCATCGTCATTAGGTACGCACAGTCGTCCTTTAAACCACAAACTATCATCGCTTCTGATCTCAAAATCCTCAGATGGTTTCGTCTTCAATTTGTCCTTAGTTTTCTTCAAGGCTTCATCTCTTTCTTAACCCTCCTTAATCTTGTCAATCAGTGAAGAAATTAATACAAACTTAGCGAGCACGCTATGAATGGAATCAATCACCTCGAGATCAAACTCTTCCATATCACGCTGCAAAGGTGGTTGACGCGGATGGCTTGTCTTTCTACTCAATGCGTCGGCAACTTTATTAGTTTTTCCTGGATGATACTGAATAGAGAGGTTGTAATCCTTCATTAACTCTAGCCATCGACGTTGACGCATATTTAATTCCTTTTGAGTGAAAAGGTACTTAAGACTCTTGTGATCCGTGAAGATCTCGCACCTTTCACCGTACAAATAGTGTCTCCATATTTTTAAGGCAAAGACTACAGCTGCAAGCTCAAGATCATGTACCGGCTAATTCTGCTCAAACGGCTTCAGCTGTCGAGATGCGTATGCAATCACTTGGTCTCTTTGCATTAGCACACATCCCAGTCTATTTTTCGAGGCATCACTGTACACTATGAAACTTTCACCCGGAATTGGTTGCGCCAACACTGGAGCAGAAGTCAACTTTTCCTTCAGTTTAGTAAAACTCCTTTCGCAGTCTGAGGTCCATTCGAACTTTGTCTTTTTCTGGGTCAAATGGGTGAGAGGCATCGCAATCCGAGAAAACCCTTCAACGAACTTGCGATAATAGCCAGCAAGACCAAGGAAACTCCGTACTTCCGTAACATTTGTTGGTCTTGGCCATTCTGTATTTGCCTCGATCTTTTTGGGATCCACAGATATTCCATCCTCAGATATAACATGTCCCAGAAATGCTACACTGCATAACCAAAATTCGCATTTACTGACTTTGGCATACAGTTGCTTTCTCCTTAAAATGTCGAGGACGGTCCTTAAACGGGCCACATGGGACTCTTCATCCGGTGAGTAGATCAAGATATCATCAATGAAAACCACAACAAACTTGTCCAGTTGCTCTTGAAATACTCGATTCATCAGATCCATAAATGCCGCGGGGGCGTTGGTTAATCCGAATGGCATTACAAGAAATTCGTAATGTCCATAACGTGTCCTGAATGCAGTTTTCGGGACATCCTTAGCTTTGATCTTCAATTGGAAGTATCCCGAACGAAGATCAATATTACTGAAAATTCGTTCCCCCTATTTCAAGATATTTTTAGGCAGTGTTCAAAGTAGAATTATCATTATAAAACTTTTAATCGCTTACCTGAAGCTGATCGAACAGGTCGTCGATCCTACTCAATCATCAGTGGACAAGTCGCCGATCCCTGCTCCTGCTACGATGGCCCGGAAAATCACCCAGTCGGGTGCCGGCGTGGAATCTTTAACCATCTCCCTGAACATAACTCCTCTCGCGGTCTCTTGGCCCTGTCGGCCGCTGCAACCCTCACAAGGTCACCCTCGACCTTACGATACACCTCCAAAAATCCTCAAAAGTGGTAGGCTGGGAGCATATAATGAACAACTGTATGCGTGAGCTCAAGCCCGTCTCGAACTTCAACATCTTCGCCCTCTCGTCATCCATGATAGCAGGCATGGGTATTTGTTCTTTATTGTGATTTTGTTGAGTTCTCTATAATCAATGCATAGGCGCATACTCCCATCCTTTTTCTTTTCAAATAACACAGGAGCGCCCCAAGGCGAGACACTTGGGCGAATGAGTTTCTTCTCCAGCAACTCACGTAACTGTTCCTTCAATTCTTTTAATTCCGCAGGCGCCATCCGATAGGGAGCCTTCGATATCGGCTCAGCTCTTGAGATTAGATTAATATCAAAAAAGATTTCTCAATCTGGGGGAAGACCTGGTAATTCCTCTGGAAAGACATCAGGATATTCTCGGCCACCGGGACTTGAGAAAGGTCGGAGGGCACTTGATCAACATTCAGCGCATAAACAAGAAATCCTTCGTGTCCTTTCCTTAATGCCTTACTGGCACGGATCACATTTACATAGATGTTCTTGGGACACTACCTTAATTTCGAACCTCCCTGAAAATTTACTTCCTTGCGCGTTGGGTCCTTAATAGTAACCCGCTTTTCACTACAATCGATGTATGCAAAATTCTTGGAGAGCCAGTCCATTCCAAGAATTACATCGAAATCACCCATGGATATGGGGATTAAGTCGGCTTCAAACCGTTGATCCTCAAACTCAAGCGCGCAATTTCTGAAGATGTGATGAGAGACAAGCACCTGATCCCCAGCTGCTTGAACTCTATAGGGCGTCTCAATATGGATTAGGTTGTGATCAATATTCTTTGCGAATTTCCTTGAGATAAATGAGTGGCTAGCGCCACTATCAAATAGTACATTGGCAGGCACAGAACATACTAAAATAGCTCCTGAATTATGCAAGATTTACTAAGCAACAATAAAGTAACAGTTGTAAAAATTTAGGTATTGCATAAATTTTAAAATATACCTACCACAACATCATTAGCCTCCTCAACAGCGGCGTCAGTCATAACATGGACCCTCGCGTTTGCACGCTGACGCTGGTTCTTGGGTTGTTGCTGCTGCTGGGCCCCTTTCTCCGGGCAGTGCTTGACCATGTGTCCAACTTTTCTGCATCCAAAGCACGTCCCTTATCCGGACAATCTTTTAGGATATGGCCCACCTTGCCACACCCAAAGCACTTACCTGCCTGAATATAGCACTCCCCAACGTGGCACTTCTTGCAGTGAGAACAGGTCGAAATAGCTGGCTGTTGGCCCTGATTCTTTGTCTCATTTTTCTGATGAGAACGGCGCTGGAACCGATTCTTTCCTTGTTGTCCAGGCCTCTGGAATTCTACTTAGCTGCTTTGCAAGACCCTTCACTCCCTGACATTTCCCTTCCTTTCTTCTGCCCCATCTCATCACGACGAATAATATCTCTCTCGATTCTGCAGCAAGCATCCAACAGTGCACCAAAATTGGTTGGATTTGCATTGACCAACCATGTCCTGATCGTTGGGTTTAACCCTCTCTCAAACTTCAACATTTTCATCTCCTCGTCGTTCATGGTAGATGGCTGAAATCTGCCCAAGGCTATGAACTTATTGGCATACTCCACAACCGTCGTTCCTTGTTCTTGCACCAGCGATTCGAACTCATGTCTCTTTTGCAGTTTTACAGAAGGTGGTATGTAGTAGGGGTGTACATGGTCCGGTTCGGCCGGTTTTGAGAATCTTACGGACCAAACCGTTTGTTACGGTTTGGAAAATAGAAAACCAAAAACCGGACCAAACCAGTCAACAAACTGTTTGACCGGTCCGGTCTAGTCCGGTTTGGTTTCGGTTTTTTCCGGTTTTATTCACATGAAGCATTGATAACGTTGATTAAAAAAGTCAAAATTCATAATCAAAATTGAGGACAAGTTTTCTTCCTGATAGGATTTTTTTCAAACTAAAAATGAAACTATACTCCCTTAGTAGAATACTACTATACCTTAATTTATCATAGAATATTATTATACCTTAATTTATCATGTCTTGGCAAGAAATTCATACTATAATAAATTACACAAAGTACCTGACCCTCAACAAAAGGATGGATTAAGGTGATAGAGTAGTTTAATCGAAAAATCATCCAAGTATCCTTAATACTCAATCATGTAATCACATTATTTGCATACAGAATAATCATCCAAGTAACAAAATTTCAATTTTTTTTCATACTTTTACGGGATGATAAACAATGTGTGGAAATAATTATAGACTAAGAATTACTAAAAATCAAAGAAGTAATTAAACGAGGATAAATAAATCAAAGAAAAAAACTAATATTTTCTTAGGTATAACCAGACAAATCCACTAGGTACCAACCTTTGTTCACCAAAAAATGATTAATCAACTGAGTTTTTCCTCCCCAAGTCATAAACATCCAATAAAAAACAAACTCACAAACAATATAAACAAATAACTAAAATACTACTATGATGTATAAAATATAATTAAATATATAACATATAATCAAATTTATATATATATATATATATATATATATATATATATATATATATATATATAACCGGTATGGTCCGGTTTATACGGTTTGAAATTCTTAAAACCGGAAACCGGACCAAATGAAACGGTCCGGTTTTTAGCATTTATTAAACCAACCATAAAACCGTGGTCCGGTTTTTTACGGTTTGGTTTGGCCGGTTTGGTGTGGTTCGGCCGGTTTTTAAAAAGCATGTACACCCCTAGTATGTAGAATTTATTAAATTCTTGAAGAGATCTTTCCTATGAGATTGGCCTTGGCAAAGATTGTAAATTAGCCTTCCACCACTGGTTCGCTTCCCCAAGTAGGAATGGCCTGACAGCTTGAGTCTTCACCTCCTCAGGTGCACAAATCAACTCAAAACAAATTTCCACCTCATCCAGCCATTTCTCAGCGGCATCTGAGTTTGATTTTCCCTCAAAGGTCCAGACGTTAGCTCTTTTCAGTTTCTCAAAGCAGTATTGGACATCTCTGACAGGTTTATGAGGCTGGGGAGTGTAGAGAAAAAGGGGTTTGAGTGATTTCAAAATACATGATTTAAAACGTGTTACAAAGAAATGCATGACATATTTTATGATATGACACGCTTTTTATCATAAAACTTGCCTTATATGGTTCATATATAATGTTGTCGCACTAACGAGCCATGAAGCCTTAAAGCTTACATCAAATGGCAAACATTTGTTGTGTTTGATATTTTCAGGTGCCATCATTAATGAACTAAACTAGTTCATTAAGTGAAGTACTTAGTTAATTAAACTAAGTAGTTCATTAAAGGAAGCAATATTTGGAAAAGGCACAAAGGCAACAAGTTGAAGAAAGGAAAGTTTTTCCTCTCCTCTCCACACTTATCACACGCTAATATATATATATATATATATATATATATATATATATATATATATATATATATATTCAGATTACATAAAAAAGCGGGAGGGCTCTGGCGAAAATTTCCGCCGGTCTTGGATCGTGCGCCACCGACGTCACCTGGCGGCGGTCAGCGCCGCCGACATCTAATTCCTGGTTCGCCGACTTTCGCTGACCTTCGCTCCTTATAATCGATCAAAAATTTTCCCTACTGCCGCGGCTATCAGTATCTCGCCGAAGACAGTCTCGCGATATAAAGGTATTCCCTTAATCACTTTTTTGGATTCGGAAATTGATGCTCTTGCTACACCATTCAAGCATGCGTTGGTGGGTACTTTCTGGTATGGTCGTCCCCCTCTAAAGGTTATACGACAGGTCTTTGAGAAAATTGGCTTTCAGCAAGATCTCAAGATTACCCTCATAGATCAAACTCATATACTGCTAAAATTTCAAAATGAGGCTGATTACCTACGTTGCTTTTATCGTCGGTCCTGGCACATTTCGGGATGTCACATGCGTATCACAAAATGGACCGTTGACTTTGATCCTACTACTGATGTACCTATTGTTCCAGTATGGATTGCATTGCCTGGCTTGCCAATTCATCTTCACAGGAAAGAAGCGCTTTTTGAGATAGTCCGACCTATTGGCTCCCCTCTCAAGCTGGATGTGGCTACTTCGGACGGGTTACGACCTTCAGTTGCTAGGGTTTGCGTTGAAGTTGATGTTTCGCAAGATTTGCCAAAGAAAATATATTTGCAGGCGAAAAATCGTTATATTCTGCAGGCGGTGGAGTATGAAGACTTGCCACTTTTTTGCACATCATGCAGGAGATTAGGCCATGTTGCTGATGCCTGTGAACCACGCAAAACTCCAACCGTGCCTCCCCCACCGCCTCCCCCGCCACCACGCCGGCCCCTGCAGCGCTGGACACCGGTCAAGTCCAAGCCAACCGACGCCCCCAACATGCCTCCGGAGGAGCAACCTGCGGCTGTGCATCCTCCAGCTGATATATCGGATGGCCCAACAACGGTGGAAACTGACATACATACTGGAAATAATTCATTGCAAGATGTTTCTGATACTGGTGAACTGGGCCATTCTTCTGATAACGATCTTCCCGCCGAAGGCCCCCACTCGGATGATCTGACTGTCCCAGATGAGGTTGTCCGAAGAATTAATCAAATGGCACCATCCGCAGACACAGATACTCTTATTTCGCGTTTGCAGGATAACACAGATTCAGCTGAGTTTACTCTTGTGGTGCCTCGTCGGAAACGTCGTTCTCGAAAAGATCTTCCTCCGTTGCCTCCATCTACTGTGCTCACGCGTAGTGCGTCTCATGCGATTCAGGGAAGTACCACCACTCTTTCTCAATGAATATTATGATATGGAATATAAGAGGCATGCGAGCCTCCCTCCCCAGAATGCATCATTTAATTCATGAGCATCGTTTGAATTTAATAGCTTTGATAGAGCCAAAACACACGTCTAGCAGTATTAATCGTTTTGCTTTGGAGTTTGGTTTTTCGCATTCTTTTTCCTCACAATCAGGCAGAATCTGGTTTTTTTTGGCGCGACTCAGATTTTCAATTGATCTCTACGCAGGATGATGATCAAGTGATACATTTTACTCTATTTTTTCGGCCGCTGCAGTATTCGCTAGTCCTGTCGATAGTTTATGGCAAACACACGCCTTTGCTGCGTCGTACTTTATGGGATTCGTTATGCACATTTTCGGAATCATCTACGTTGCCTTGGATTGTTGGGGGAGATTTTAATACATTTCGCTCTTTGTCTGATCATGAAGGCCGTTCGCAACCCTCCCTTTCAGCACTACAAGATTTTAATGAATGCATTGAGATGTGCTCTTTGATGTCCCCACAATTCCATGGGCCTAAGTTCACATGGACAGATGGAAGAGGGTTGGGAAGAGTACGTCGGAGACTGGACTGGTTGTTCATCAACTCGGCATTGCAGGATACATTTCCGGATTCTCAACTTACTCATCTACCACGCATCACATCTGATCATACTCCTTTGTTATTTTTATGCCGTCAAACTCTATCCAGTGGCCATCGTCCTTTTCGATTTTTGGATTCATGGCTACTACATCCAGATTTTCAAGCATATGTACAGAATGCCTGGGCTACTTATCCCACCACGGGAGGAATGTTTGGTTTCTACTCCAAATTATTCCGGCTAAAAAAAGACATCCAAAGATGGAACAAAGAGATTTTCGGTAATATTTTTTCCAATGTCCAGCAGGCGGAAGCGGCACTTACACATGCGGAGTGTGCCTGGGATGCATCCCCTACTGATACGAATAGAATGGCTTACCATAAAGCCAAGGCGGATTATCTCCAAGCATCTTCCTATGAGCTGCAATTTTGGAAACAAAAATCACGTGTCCGATGGCTAAAAGAGGGTGACGCAAATACCCGATATTTTCATTCTATAGTTAAAGGCAAGAGACTACAGTTGCAGATTCAACAAATACACAATGGGAATGGTGAGGTGTGTTCGACGCCATCGGAAGTTATGGCGGAAGCAGGTCTCCTTTTACACATCCCTATTTGCCTGTGAGCCCACGCATAATTATGATGATATTCTATGTCATATACCACGAGTGCTGTCTTCAGATGATAATTTGCTCCTCACGGAAATTCCTATGGAACCGGAAATTAAAGCTGCGGTCTGGCATTTGGACCCTTCTAGTGCAGCGGGACCAGATGGGTTTAATGGGCAGTTTTATCGTTCCTGTTGGACTATTATTCATGCGGATGTGGTAAAAAGCAGTTCAGGAATTTTTCCTTGGTATTCCCCAACCAAAGGTCATGGCTTCAGCCTTAATAACTTTGATCCCGAAGAAACAGTCGCCTGCCACATTCAGTGATTATCGACCTATATGCTTAACAAATTTCTTGAGTAAAGTGTGTACACGTATCATTGCTAGTCGCTTGAGTACTTTATTGCCACGGTTAATATCTCCGGAGCAAACAGGTTTTCTTCCCGGCACAGACATTTCGACACAGGTTCTTTTGGCTAGAGAAATGATACATATGATGGATAGGAGTGGTTCACAGGTATGTTTAAAACTTGATATGATGAAAGCTTTTGATAGAGTCAGTTGGGAATACATGGCGAAACTGATGGGCTCTTTTGGCTTCTCGGATTTTTTCATCCGCATTATTCTTAACCATTTGCGGGCTACTACGTTAGCCGTTCTCATTAATGGTAAGCCTTCACCATTATTTCGGCCCTATAGAGGTGTAAAACAAGGTGACCCTTTATCCCCACTGTTGTTCATTTTGTCATCAGAGGGATTTAGCAGAGGACTAAAAGCGTTAACAGCTGCGGGCCGGCTACAACCGTTTCGATTAGGCCGCAATCCATTTTCCATTACTCATTTGGCATATGCAGATGACTTACTGATATTCCTACGTGGTACACAGACCAATCTCAGACGATTTCATACCTTCCTCACTCAATATGAATTGGCTTCTGGGCAAAAAGTCAATTTTCAAAAAAGTAGTCTGATTCCATCTGCTAACATATCTACAAGACAGCGACGGCAGTTAGAGGCTATTATAAACATGCGCTGCACCTCGTTGCCCTTCAAGTATCTGGGCTCCTATTTACATAAAGGTATTTCTCGTGCCCGTTACAGTGTTTCTTTGTTGCAAACATATTGATGACAAACTTCATGGATGGCACACACGATTGCTCTCATCGGCTGGACGTTTAGTATTGTTACGCTCTGTTATAGCAGCATTGCCATTACATATTCTGGCCTCTGGTGGGCTGCCTAAATCTGTAATTAAAATCATACATCGGAAAATGGCGTCATTTTATTGGGGACAAAGATATCATTGGATATCTTGGAAAACGATATGCACACCTCAACAGGAAGGTGGCTTGGGGATTCGGGACCTCAACACATTACAACAAGCATATCATTGTCGAATTTGGTGGTCATATCAGCATAACTCTACACTTTGGAGCAAATATATGCACGCTAAGTATGGACACCGTCGGGATTACTTGCCTCGTTTACCTGACTCACCAGTATGGAAACTTATTTGCCGGGTACATCCTTTCTGCATAGCACAATCTGATAGCCACGGGGGGGATCTTCAATGGAGGCACACACCAACAGGGGAATTTTCATTGCGTAGTGCTTATGATGCTTGCCGCACTCCTCACCCGCAGGTCTTATCGGCAAAATTCATTTGGTATAAACATCATTCGCCGGTTACTCAAATCTTTTATGGCGACTATTTCATTCTGCGCTCCCATTTGAAGATTATATTGGAAGATACATTACTTCACAACCAACTCAATGTCCCTTCTGCAAAGAAGCGTCTGCTACAATAGATCACATCTTTATGCATTGCTCACATGTGCGTTCCTTATGGGCCTATTATGCTGGAGAATTACACTGTCCTGCGCCCTCGTCCTTGCATCTGCGCCAATATATATTGGCGTGGTGGTATCGGTCATCTTTTCATCACTCTTTGGGGTATTCAAAATAATCATCCCAGCAATCATATTGCATAATATTTGGCGAGGATATGCATCATTAGTGTATGGAGAGCAAGGATCTTTTACACGGGCATCCTTTCAGGCATCAGTGAAATAGGATATTACTATTTGGTGCAGAAAATAACAGGCACAAAACTAGCAGCGGATCCTAGACGTTACTTTTCTTGGCTTCCACCACTGTCGCCTCCGCGAGCTACATTGGTTCGCTGGCTATGTCCGCCCTCGGGAAGATTAAAATTGAATACAGATGCAGCAGTTGGTAGACAATATGCTGCAGGGGGCGTCATATTGCGGGATCACACTGGTGGCTTGCGTGGGAGCCCTTTCTTTTCGGCTCCCCCCATCTACACCACTACATGCCGAGATTCAGGCCGCATTTTCGGTCTCCTATATTTCCTTCCACTATATCGCAACATCACACTGGAATCAGATTGTGCTCAAATGATCTCTCGGTTAGCCCGCCCTCAGATGGTTCATGGCAATTATTATCTCCAGCACCCATCCATACGCTCATTTATCTTCACAATACAGTATCATCACATGTACCGTGAGGCTAATATGGCTGCTCATTATGTGGCTCAATCTGCATGCAAGATCCAATTACACAGGTATACTCATCACATACACTTCCTGCGTTAGTGCGAGCCAGCTACACTGCGGGATCTTTCATCAGTTCAGTTGCGTGTTGGTTGACAAATTCAAGTCTTCCACATGGATTGGGCGTACTATGACTCTCCCTGCCTGCATCCTTTCGGATGCAGGCAGGCCTGGTATGTACTGTTATCTTTAGCAGACCATTTAACGGGTTCCAGATGGTTGATATATGCGTATTAATTCCTCTTTTCACATGGATGAGCTACGGTTTCCTGGTGGAGCGATTTGTCTTTTGACATTAGCAGGCCCAGCGGCGAATCGCCTACAGCATCGGCTGATTATAGTGTCCGCCTTGGCAGCATCTTTGCCAGGGCGACATCGGTATGTCTTGATGTTTCATTTTGCTTATTTTGGATATTGTATTTCACTGGGTATAACTTCTCTCTGGGTTTCTTCTGAGGTGTGGCACTTCCTGGCACAACTGGACATGGCAGGCTCAAGCAAACTGTTTCACCTGGCACAACTGGCCTACATCAGATTCAAATCACTAGCAAATGCTTGTACTCTACGATTCGTTTCAAGCATATCAATGACAGCCGTATAAATATGTACGCTTTTTCCTTCGCCAGGGGTTTTATCCACAAGGGTGGTTTTACCTGGCAAGGTTTAATGCGGCATATCATATACGACTGGAGATATGAAATCATTATGTCGTTATTGCATTTTTTCACATACTCGGACTTATGTAATAAGGTTTCCCTCCACCATAAGTGAGGCATCGCATTAATAAATTTGTCTTTTATAAAAAAAAAAATATATATATTCAGATTTTTTTTGAAAAAGGCACATACACATTATTCCAACGTACTACCGACACGTTATATATTTACGTATGTACGTTAACGTCACACCACTATATCTAACTCATATTTATGAGTATATCAGGTCTTATATCATATGAGATAAGTCAAGGTGATGACAAACTTAATACGACACGTTAAAAGGTTCTAAACCGAAAATTGTCTTATCGGGCGAATATCGAAACTTCGCCAACGTGTCACGTACTTGCCATAAATAGATTGACCAGCCCTTACACTTCAAAAATGACCACAAATTTCGTGGCTTACATGATATGTACGGCCATAAAATCATTCCATGTTGGCACACACAAATCACCGCACATTAAGGCCAAATTGGAGATTCCAATTTCAATTTTGACACATGTTTTAGGAAACACTTTGAGATCAGCTATGAGCTGAATATTAAATTTTAATTTATTTATATTATGTGTAACATAATATATATAACATGTGCAAAAAGTTGGAATTTAATCAGAGAAAAATCGGGTAATCGATAAACGTCGAAAATTCGGTTTTCTACGTACACGACACATGGAACATTTTTGGCATGTCATATAACATGTATCTAGACACTTTTTACATAGTTCATACATCTCAAAGTGTTCTAGAAAATTCAATTAAGGGCTGATTGGAATATACCATGTGTGTATAATTAAATGTGCACTATTTTACAAAGTTTGTAAAAATAAAATTCAGCACATGTACATTATGTGTCACACGCCTAAACCAGCTGTATTAGATTATATACGGAGCTTTGTTGGCATCTTGATTGGCCAAGAATGAAGCATACAATGTTGGTGACAAAAAGGAAGAAGCTACACAAGGTAACATTTCAAACATATGTCACATTTGTAACACATGCTGAAAATTCAGCATGTGTGTTTAGTGCTGGCCGAATTTTGTCAATTGATGAGGCACATTTTGCTATCTTAAATTAAGTGAATTAATTGGAAGATAATATGGAAGTATTTTGAATAAGTTATGGAATTAAAATGGTGATATCTTTGAATATCACACATGCTGAAAATTTCAGCATGCGTGGGAATGTATATGGCCGATTTCTAGGCCTTGTTTGTGAACAATTTTTATTCCAAAAATGATAAGAATGTCTTGTACTAAATGGTGATTGATTTCTTGGATTAAATCAAAGTAAACTTGGCGATATTTTGAATGAAATGCAAGTGTTACACATGCTGAAATTTCAGCATGTGCAAAAGGGTGTAATGGCCAAATTTTTATTGAAGAATGGACAAAATGTCTTCCAAATTATGTGGGATTGATTGTGAGATAATTGGCAATGTTTTTATGATTATTTTGGCACATGTTTTAGGTGTTATTCTCAGGTTTATACAGTCATCAATGATGACATCCTTCAACAAATCAATGAGTGCCAAGTAAGCAAGAGTTTAATGATCATCCAATGAGGAGATGCCAAGTAAGCAAAGACATGTCACAATGATGCAATACACTCTTCCAAGGACTTAGAAGATAATTTTCAAGAGAAGAAAGCATCATAGGGGGGCGGCCACAATGTTAAAAAGGAAGGAAGAGAAAAAACAAAAACAAGAACAAGTCTTGCAATTTGAAAGATCAAAAACGTGTTCTAGCCTTCTCTTCTACACTCTCTTTCTTTCTTCTCTCTAAAAGCCTATTGTACTTACATTGATATACTTGAATAGGTTTCATATAGTCCACCACATATTCTTTATCATTGTAAAAGATTAATCAAGGTGTGATCAATCTTGCACTTGCAAGGTGGTGGTGTCGTGACAATCGTATTCTCATAGAAGGTTTGTAAATGGTTGGAGTTGGTGTGTAACTCTATCAACCCTGTGGTAAGGTGTTCTTTGTGTTGTGTGTTTAGTGCTAACGGAGGAAGGTGTCCTCGAAGGCTGGAGTAGGTTGTTTATAACCGAACCAGTATAAAATTCCTGGCGTCATTTACTTTCAGCACTTACTTTCTGTTTCAGCACTGTTTATCGTTTTTGATCACGTTCGTAAAAATAGTAAACAAATTTCAAAAATTACGAAACTTTCCTGAATCATAGACATACATCTCAAGGTTCTTTGGGCGCAAGTTTCAACCCTTTTGGACAAGTATAAATCATCTAAACGTCCAAAGTTCTGAGACTAGTGCAGTCTGATTTTCAGGCTTGCAAAGGTTGAGACTTTGATCGAATTTGAATAACTTCCCAAAAGAATTTTTCAAAACTGTTTCAACCCATTTAAATACAACTAATAAGGGGTTAGTATTTAAAGTTTCAGAGCATTTGGAGTTACGTACAAATAGAAATTAATTTTTCAAATCAGACTACCAGTTCTGGCAGATTTGCGCAATCTGACCATCAATGATTTTTCAAGGGGTTAAGGGTTGACTTTTAATCTGAAATTTTTAGGAGATACTCAGAACATCAGAGGCTAAGTTATCTCCAAATTTCAGAATTTTTAAAGACCTAAAACCCAGTTTTCAAAATGTTTTAAAACTGGTCCTGAAAACAGAAATTGTTTTCAGAAGTTGAGTTCTTGGTTTAAAACTATTTTAAAAACCACATTTTCCGCACCAACTATTCAACCCCCCTTCTAGTGGTGCCTTGCAGATCCTACAAGTGGTATCAGAGAGCAGGAACACTCACATCAAAAGGATCCAACGATCTAAGTGAGATGGCAACCACAAACTTCAAAACCAAACAAGAAGGTATGTTCAGTCAAATTCCTCCTCTCTTTGACGGTGAGTCTTTCATTCAATGGAAGTTAAGAATGAAACTTTTTCTTATGGCAATTGATATTGATCTTTGGTCAATTATAGAAGATGATTCTTTGTTCCATCAAAATTATCCACTGTAGATGGAGTCACACTAGAGGTCGTTAAGCCTAGGCAAGAGTACACTAGTGAGGATAAAAAGAGACTAAGCATGAACGCTAGGGCTATGCAGTTACTTTTAAATGGACTAAGTAAAGTGAATCAGCTATGTTTCAAATTGTTCTAGTGCTCAAAAATGTGGAGAATACTTGAAATGAAACACGAAGGCACTAGTCAAGTAAAAGAGTCCAAGATCAACATGCTTATCCACACTCAGTCATTTAAATTATTGCCAAACGAATCTATCATTGATATGATCTTCGCTTGACTAACATTTACAATTCTCTTGAGTCTCTTGGCAAAGCCTTTACTATGCAGAAAAGGTACAAAAGTCTTGCGAAGCCTTCCATCCGAGTGGGACTCTGAAGTAACGGCAATAGAAGAAAGCAAAGAAACTAAGTCGCAAGATAAGAATTAATTAGATCACTTAAGGTTTATGAGAAAAACTCACCATAAGGAAATCAGAATCATCAAAACAAGGTAAAGCTATTGTATTTAAATCAAATGAATACGTCTCTACTTCTTTCGATCACGTAAATGATAGTGATTCTGAATCAGATAACGATGACTTAATTCTATTGGCTAAAGGCTTAAGAAAATTCATGAGAAAGTCGTTTAGAAACAAAACTAAGGCTACTTCGACTAAAAGAAATAAGAACAAGACAAACGAAAGGATGTTAAATGTTATGAATGCGGTAAACTTGGACATCTATCATGACTGCCCTAATAAGGAAAAGCAAACAAACAAATACCCTGACAAGGATCGGAAAGAATAGACTCGTCTTAGAACCCTAAGCAAAGGAACAGCTCTCAAAGCCTCCACTTGAGTGATACATCATTCCGAGACTGAAACAGAAGAGGAGACTGCACAAATATGCTTTGTGTCCAAAGCATCAAACGAGGTATCATCTGACTCTGATTCTGAATCTGAGCCTTCTTATTATGATCTTTAGTCAGTACTTAGAATTGCATAAATTCCTAAGACTCTCACGAAAGAAAAGAAGCGGTTAATTGAAGACAAGAAGCTGTTAGAATCTTCTAACGAAAATCTTATTGCCAATTAAACGATTCAAAAGAAGAGTGTCATACATCATTAATGCATTAAAGACAGAGATATCATCATGACACAAAATAATGAAATGAAATCCGAGATTTCAAATTTGAAATCAAGGAATACGGACTTAGAGAAAATGATGAAACAGTTTGATACGGGATCTAACATGCTAGATCGTATTATTTTATCTTAAAAGTATATGTGATAAAACGGGATTAGGATACATTGAGACAGATGACGTATCCATTAAACCAACCAAGTTTGTATTGTCTAAGAAAGTAGACACTCCAAAAGCACATACGACGTCTAAGATGACGCAAACCCCCTCTCCCCTCCATCTCGTAATACTTCTTCTTCATATCATGCGAAATAAATTTTGTGCCATATAGATATGAGAAGAAACAAGTATGCATACACGACATTCATTTCATCCATCTAGATCACGCATTATGCACACTAACACAAGGACATATCAAAAACGTCCTACATATAATGCATATAAAGGATTTCTTGGCCAAAGCCCAAAGTGCATCACCACATGTCTACTATATTGCACCTTCATCTACATTCTTGCCATTTGCTAGACCGAGAAGGATCACCCAAGTATGGGTACCGAAAGATACTTTTACTAAGAGGTGAATAACTAACTCGTAAGGACCCAAAATTAAAAGGGTACTAAATCATTTTTGCACATTGCAGGGAACCCACACATCAAAAGATACATCTATCAAGTGGTTCCTTGACAGTGGTTGCTCGAGGCACATGACGGGTGACCGAGCCTATTCACGAAATTGAAGAAGGTCACAAAAGGCGGATCTGTGACCTTTGGAGACAACAATGAAGGCAAGATCATCGGAAAAGGTACAATTGGAAACCCAAGCACCCTTCAAATCTCCAACGTATTTTTGGTAAGCAACTTATCTTATAATCTTCTTAGCATTTCCAATTTATTGATAATGGCTTCGATGTGTGCTTTACTCATCCCTATTGCAATATCATAATAAAAATGGAGAAGTAGTGTTAAAAGGAAAACGGAAGGAAACATCTTTACGCTTTCTATGGATGATACGTTAGACGCTAAGGTTAAGTGTTTCATGTCAAATGAACCTAACGTAAATTTGTGGCATAGACGTTAGGACATATTGACATTTCTACACTAGAAAAACTCCAACGAAAGAACCTAATACGAGGATTTCCTACACTTGATTTAGACAACTTTCAGTTGTGTGAATCTTGCATAAAAGGCAAACAAACGCGAGTCACTTAAACCTAAGAATGAAATAAGCACGACTAGAGTTTTAGAATTATTACACATTGATTTTTTGGTCCTAGTTGCACTACGAGTCTTGGTGGGCGTCACTATGCTTGCGTGATTGTTGATGATTTTTCTCGTTATACTTGGACTTTGTTTCTTGCACATAAGGATGATAGTGCTATTGAAATTGCTAAACTGATAAAACAACTTGAAAATCAATATGGCGTTAATGTGAAAAAGATAAGAAGCGATAGAGGTGGTGAATTTAAAAATAAGGACATGATTTCATTTTGCAAAGAAAAGGATTAAGCACGAGTTTTCGCCACCTAGAACCCACAATTAAATGGAGTAGTAGAAAGAAAGAATAGGACATTACAAGAAATTACTAGAACTATGTTGCGAAAATAAATTGCCTAGATTTTTGTGGGAAGAAGCCGTAAACTGTGCATGCTACATAATAAATCGCTTGTCCATTAGAAAGAAAATAAATAAGACGCCTTACGAGAACTAAATGATCGCATGCCTAAAATTGACTATTTTCATGTGTTTGATGCAAATGCTTTGTTTTAAACAAAAGACAATTTAGATAAATTTGAAATCTAAATCAATTGAATGCATCTTTGTTGGATATTCTGTAAATTCAAAGCATATAGATGTTATGATCCTCTCATAGACAAATTATAGAATCTATTCATGTGAAGTTTAATGAATTTGGTGAGATTGATAAAGATAAGAATATGATGATGATTTTGAATTGAACCCGTGAATGATGATGATGGCACGTTTGATATGCATGATATGCATGATACTAGAAATGCATGATCACTTAGAATATGAGAACGTAGAAAATAATCAACCAAGATGGCATAGAGATCACCCACACGATCTCATCATAGGCGATATCACACACGGTGTGCGTCCACGTAGAAGAATAAATCCAGAAGAAATAAATCAATTTCATGCTATGATTTCCGAAATTGAACCTAAAAATGTGCATGATGCTTTGAGTGATTCTTCTTAGATTGATGCTATATGACGAACTTAATCAATTTGTTAGAAATGACGTATGGGATTTAGTGCCACGCCACAAGATAAGACCATAATAGCACAAAGTGGTTGTTTATAAATAAAATGAATGAAGAAGGAAAAGTTGTTAGAAATAAAGCTACTTGTAGCACAAGGCTATAATCAAGAAGAAGGAATTGATTATGATGAAACATTTGCACCCGTAGCACGCTTAGAAGCTATACAACTTTTACTTGTCATTGCTTGCACGAAAGATTTTAAACTTTATCAAATGGACGTAAAAAGTGCATTCTTAAATGGATTCATACAAGAAGAGGTATACATGAAACAACCACCCGGGTTTGAAGATTTGAAACATCCAGATCACGTGTACAAACTAAAGAAGGCACTATACGGACTAAAGCAAGCACCTAGAGCATGGTATGATCGTTTGCTACTTTCCTTTTAGAAAATGGTTTTAAAAGAGGTACTATAGATAGTACATTATTCAAATTTACGTTGATGACATCATTTTCGGCTCCACTTCTCATAAACTTGTTGAAGTTTTTGAAAATTGCATGAAATCCGAATTTGAAATGTCTATGGTTGATGAATTGAACTACTTTCTTGGCTTGCAGATTAAACAAACGAGTAAAGGTATCCACATAAGCCAAGCTAAATATGTAAATGAGATGATTAAAAAGTTCAATTTTGAGAATTTAACACCATCCCCCACCCCTATGAGTGTCACTACTAAATTAGATAAAGATGAACATGGTAAGGATTTTGATAATGCCTTATATAGATCTATGATTGGTTCGTTACTATATCTTACTGCTAGTAGGCCTGATATCATGTTCAGTGTATGTATGTGTGCACGTTTTCAAAGTCAACCTAAGGTGTCCCACTATAATGCGGTAAAAAGAATATTCCGATATATTAAGCACACACCCACCTTAGGCATTTGGTATGATAAAGATTGTGAGTTTAATTTGCATGCCTACACCGGCGCTGATTATGGTGGATGTAAGATAGATAGAAAAAGCACGAGTGGCACTTGCCAATTTATAGGAAACTCACTTATTTCATGGTTTTCAAAAAAGCAAGCAAGTGTAGCTTTATCCACTACTGAAGCTGAGTACATGGCACTTAGTCTTTGTTGCACACAATTAATATGGATAAAACAACAACTTTCTCATTTTAGAATTACTGTAAATAAAATTCCTATATATTGTGATATCATGAGTGCAATTAACCTATCTAAGAACCCCGTGTTACATTCTAAGGCCAAGCATATAGAAGTACGCTATCATTTTCTTCGTGATCATGTACATAATGGTGATATTGTCATAGATCACGTGCGCACCGAGGGACAAGTAGCGGATATCTTTACCAAGGCATTAAATCAAGCTACCTATGAAAATCTTCGTTCTAAATTAGGCATGATTTCTGCTGATTTGATTTGATTGTCTTCCCATATTTACATGCATTTTTGATTGACTTTCCAAAATAAAAGGGGAGAGAATGCATGATTTAAGGGGGGAGAGAAAAACTGATTGCATAAATCAAGGGGGAGCGGATTTGAAATTTGAAATTCAAAATTTGATATTATACATGATTGAAGGGGGAGCGATAAGATTTAAATCATGAATGCAGGTTATTTTGAAAATTATCAAAAGGGGGAGATTGTAGAGAAAAAGGGGTTTGAGTGATTTCAAAATACATGATTTAAAACGTGTTACAAAGAAATGCATGACATATTTTATGATATGACACGCTCTTGCATAAAACTTGCCTTATATAGTTCATATATAATGTTGTTGCACTAACGAGCCATGAAGCTTTGAAGCTTACATCAAATGGCAAACATTTGTTGTGTTTGAACTATTTTCAGGTGCCATCTTAATGAACTAATCTAGTTCATTAAGTGAAGTACTTAGTTAATTAAACTAAGTAGTTCATTAAAGGAAGCAATATTCGGAAAAGGCACAAAGGCAACAAGTTGAAGAAAGGAAAGTTTTCCATCTCCTCTCCACACTTATCACACGCTTATATATATATACATATATATATATATATGTATATATTATATATAATATATATATATATTGCTGTACCCCAACGACCATGTACTTGAAACTATGATTAAGTGACGAAATAAAAGCGATGATCCCTTCACATGCATATTACCTAAGTCAAATTAGCGCTTCTTTATTTAATTCTTTAAGTTCATTTAGGACAGACACTAAATAGTTATACAAGCGAACGTCACAAGGTGTGTGACACACCTTGTGAATTCGGCCAAAGGCCATTGATCACCCTTGAAGTAAACTCGTTCTTGTAAGAATACAAACATAATTGATCCTCACAAAGCAAGATTAAAATCATATTAGATGAAATAGATAGTAGCATAAATTATATAAATGTGGGACATGTTAATTATGAAATGACCAAAATACCCCCAAAGACCCCCCAATTTTCGGCCAAGCCTCCCAAGTAATCTAGAATCCTCCACAATTAGTTCCCATAATATTTAGATTAATCAAATATCTAAAATACAAGACAAGCATGCATTTAAAATAATAAAATAAAGAAACAAAAGCAAGCATGGGAGACAAGCGTGCAACAACAAGTAATAAAATAAGAGGGAATCAAGCTTGAATGAGGGAAAAGTGGTCAATTCTCATCTTGTGTTTCCCCTTCCCCCTCTTTGACCTAGAACCGCCGGCCCCCTCTCCCTTTCCCCCAACATGTTCTATTTTAATTGTTCCTAGAAGCTCCCTTCAATCTCACCTTGAATCCCCTCTCAAGCAAGCGAACACTTAAGAAATTTTCCCTCCCTTCACACTCCAACTTTCGGCCACACCACTCCTTGAAGGTAGGAGTTCTCAATCAAGCTCATATTGAAGACTCAAGAAGGTCTCTAGCTGGAAGATTTCAACTCTCTTAGGTGGTGCTATCTTGCTACACTTGAAGCTCCACTCCAAGCCTAATTTGTCAAGAGGGGAAAAGGAGGAGGATTCCAACTCAACTCACTTCATAACCAAGCTAAGACAAGAACTTTAGCTTGAAGAGGCAAGTATACACTAGACTCTCATGATTTATTTGAAGAATTAGTGACTTGAATGGCTAGATGTTCCTAAGATGTGAACTTTAGAAGAAAACACTAAGTTCAAGTTTGTACCTTAGTGATTTCTTAAGAACATTATCTTGCATGTGACTAATTCTTTCAAAGATGCAATCTTTTCTTGCATGCAAAGTGAAATGGGGCTGTCTTAAGATGAATTAAGGTCCATCTAAGTAAGTCTAGGCTAGATTAACTCTTGGATGAAACTTGTGAAGACCTAAGAAAGCATGCATGTGTTAAATGTGAATTTTATGAGGTTGTTTGGGTAAGATTGGACTAACATGGTACTTGAATGTGTTGCATGCTTAAATAAGTGTTGTGAAAATATGTTCTTGGTATCACCTAAATTTCGGCCTAAAGGATGAAGATGAAGGTGAATTGAATCCAAGAAAGAACATGTTTTGTGAACAAGCATGCTAGTGGTTATGAACAAACTACCCACTGTTTTGACATGGTGCAAAGAGGACTCAAAATGAGGGATGGAATCTTGACATTCATAGGAAAAAGGGTGCATGTGATGACTAATAAGTTATTTCATAAGCACAAGATAATTAGTGGTCACTTGACATGAAAGGAGGGTAAAATGTCAAACCACTGGAGCTGGACAAAATTGGACAGTGAGATGTGTGACCTTAAACTGAACCTTACTAACGTGCTATCAAATTGGTTTTTGGTATGATGTTAGTCCTATGTGTTTAGCAAATGTGAGAGTCGGAATTGTGGTAAAATAGGTTATGGATTATTTTTAATAAATGTTTTGGTGAAACTGCTCAGGCTGGGAATTCTGGAACTGGACAGAATAGAGTGACGTCTTAGATGATTTAATAACTGACCTTACAAACCTTCAATGAAGCTAAATTTTGGTAAAAAGTTAGCCTTATGAATGTAGCACAAGTGAGAGGTGGAATTTTGTCAAAATAAGCTAAGGATTATTTTAAGAAATTACGCGGTAAAACTACTCCAGTAACAAATTCTGGAGCTGGGCAGAATTGACCATTGACTTCAATGTATTAAAAGAGGACCTTGTGAACTTTCAATAGATCTGATTTTTGGCACAAACCTAGCCCTATGATTGTAGTGGATACGCCAGCTGGAATTTTGGTAAAATGAGCTATGGTTAATTTTTAATAAAATTTAGTAAGACTGGTCAGACCTGAAAAACGGGAACTGAGCAGAATGGTGACCCCTTTTCACTGAGCTCCGTTTCAGCACCTAAACCAGTTCGGAAAGTAAGTAAATAAGTCCTTTTACGGTTACTGAAATAATCTGCAATTTTATGACATGTATCTAAGATTCCACCAAACGTAATTGTAACAAAAGAATTATGGAAATAGACCTAATTGGTTAGCTCAACCGCCCTATGAATGTGAAGCGAAAGTCTTGGGAATATTTAGCTTCCAAATTCATGTATGTTGATATGTTATAAGGAATGCATACAATTATTCATGTCATGGCTTGCATTTCATATCACGGCATGTATCATGCATGATCATGAAACTGATTTTCATGGATTTTATGATGCAAGCACGTTTTACAAGCGACTATCTTTTCGTTATGCATGAAAAGTTTTTTTACGGTCCCATGTTTTTAAAGAAAGCTTCATGATTCCTTTGCCGGCCAAGCATGGAACTAACCCGACTCCAGACCCGGGGTTAATTGGTCTGATGATATGATATGTTCTGGACCCGCTCAGATCCGGGGTTAATTGATCTGATATCTGTTCTGGACCCGCTCAGATCCGGGGTTAATTGATCTGATATCTGTTCTGGACCCGCTCAGATCTGGGGTTAATTGATCTGATATCTGTTCTGGACCCGTTCAGGCCCGGGGTTAATTGGTCTGATATCTGTTCTGGACCCGCTCATCCGGAGTTAATTGATCTGACACTCTGTTTTTACGACATGTTACTTTATGGGACCAAAATGATGTTTTGACATGACATGACACGACATAACATCATGCATTGCATCTTGCATAATTCACGATCATGAACACATGTTGCATGTCACAACTAATGGTTATAAGTTATTGTTGGTAAAGCATTTCCTAATAACATGCTTAAGACGAATGCCAAGTAAGTTCAGGATCCAAGATCAGGTATGGTATAACATTCCCTAAAACATGCCTAAGCCAACGTCAAGTAAGTACATGATCCAAGAGCAGGTATGAATTATGATTATTTGAGGTTTTTGGGGTAATACATTCATGTTATGATTCTTTACATACTTCATGCTAGTTTATTGTATTCTTGCTGGGTGATTTTTATCACTCACACTTTATTTTTCCCCAGAGCTGGAGAATGCCAAGATAGAATGGATCGAGGACGAGCCAAGAGTACCTTATCCATAGGCGAGGAGTATGAAGAGAGTTAAGCTAAGGACTTTTGTGCTGCCAAGATGATTTGTATTATGACTATGTTTAAACTCTCTGGATTGTCGGTTATGTTATACTTTGGGGTGCTACTACTTTTGGGAACTCAGTAAATTAGCGATGCATGTTTGATTTGAAAAGTTTTAATTCTGCCTAAATTTTACTACCATGTTGAATGATAGCATGGGAATCCACGACTTATGTTATGGATGTTCACATGTTATGCATGACGCCTTGTACTCTCCTCAGTGAAGTACAGCGGGTGCACCGTATCCGGACGAGGCCGGGTGCGGGGCGCTACAGGTGGTATCAGAGCCCAGGCTCTAGATTTCGGGCAGAACGTAGGACTAAGTTATGATCTTAGCAATCTAAGTTTGATCTTAGACCTAAGTCATGATCTTAGATGAGGATGACCTTAGACTAGGACCACTTAGACCGGGTTTAGGATGTAATTTAATAACTAATCCTAAACTATGAAAGCTAAGTCTATGACATAAGACGTGCCCTTTTTATCTTCCTTACTTAAAAGTTTTCGATTTTGGTCCATAGTCAAATTCAATTGATTTTAATTCCGATATTCTAAATAGATGCTAAACCCATAAGTGCAGATGGTGAGACCCCGTGGCAGACCTCTGAGAGCACAACCAGCTGCTCAGGAGCCCATTCCACTGCCACCAGCAGAGGTCCCGCCGCCACCACCAGCTCCACAGGCACCTGTTCCTCCGGTCATTCAGACATGAATGCTTTTCAGGCTTTTTGCCAAGTTGTTACTCAGATAGGGCAAGGCTTAATTCATCAGAATGCTCCACATCAGCCAATAAGGGACCCCAATACTATTTTGAGAAGCTCAAGAGGGCTAACGTACCCCCGTTTGAAGGAAGGCCAGACCCCGATATCGCAGAAAAATGGCTAGATGAGGTTGAAAACTATTTTGAGTTAATTCAAGCCCCAGAGGAGATGAAAGCTCAGGCCATCCGACCTTTCCTGATCAGTGAGGCCAATCAATGGTGGAAGACAAATCTGCAGCCTTTGCCTAGACCGATTGCCTGGGAGAGATTTCTACAAGAATTCCATAAGTTCTATATTCCCCCATCTGTCAAATTACAAAAGAGACATGAATTTGAATCTTTGAAACAAGAGCCGGGCATGACGGTAGCGGAGTACGCCAACAAGTTCATTGCACTTGGGAGGTTCCAGCATATTACGATGAATGACGAAGAGACGAAAATGCTAAAGTTTGAAAGAGGCCTGAATCCGAGGATTAGGATGTGGTTGGTAAATGCAAATCCTACCAATTTTGGAGCGCTTCTAGATGCATGCTACCGCATAGAGAGGGATATTGTCCGAAGAGATGACGTGGGCCAGAAACGAGAAAGACAAGGGTCCGGTAATGAGAAATATAAGAAAGTGGCAAAGAAGAATTTCAGAGGATCAGTTCGTCAAGGACAGAATCAACACCGCAAGCAAAACCAAAATAATCAGCAGAAGAATCAGACTTCCTCTCAACAGCCAGCAATATCGGTTTGCTCTCACTGCCAGAAGAGGCATGTGGGTAAGTGCAGGTGGAAAACAGGAAAATGCTTTGGATGCGGCAAAGATGGCCACATGATTAAAGATTGTCCAGAAAAAGGAGCACAGCCGCAGCAACAACAAAGGAACCAGTAGCCCCGTACAAATGCAAGAGTGCACGCTATGACGGATGCGGATGTCGAAGAGACCCACGCAGCCCATTTGAGGACAGTCTTAAACATTCTAAGAGCAAGACAGTTATATGCCAAGTTCAGTAAATGCGAGTTTTGGCTGCAAAGTGTATCCTTCCTTGGTCATGTGATTTCAGAAGATGGGATTTCAGTAGATTCCAAGAAGATTCAAGCTATCACATAATGGCCCAGGCCAACGAATGTTACTGAAGTAAGAAGTTTTCTCGGACTGGCCGGATATTACAGAAAGTTTGTTGAATGATTCTCGAGGATAGCTGTTCCTCTCACCAGATTGACCCAAAAGAAAACCAAGTTCGAGTGGAGTGCCGACTGTGAAAGGAGTTTCTCGGAGCTAAAAGCAAAGTTGACGTCCGCACCTATCCTAGCTCAACCCACTCCTGGTGAGAAGTATGTAGTATATAGTGATGCTTCGAAGAATGGTCTCGGATGCGTTCTTATGCAGAATGACAAAGTGATAGCTTATGCATCCCGACAGTTGAAGCCATTTGAGCAAAACTATCTGTCCACGATCTTGAACTTGCTGCAGTGGTTTTTGCATTAAAGATATGGAGGCATTACTTGTATGGCGAACGGTGTGAAATTTATATGGATCACAAGAGCCTAAAGTACCTTTTACCCAGAAGGAGCTTAATATGTGGCAGCGCAGATGGCTGGAGTTAATAAAGGATTACGACCTTTCCATTCAGTATCATCCGGGAAAAGCTAACAAGGTTGCTGATGCATTAAGTCGGAAAGCAAGTCACCCACGGCAACCACCTCTCCAGCGAGACATGGAAGAGTTTTTAGAGGAAGTTGACTCAGTCGATGAGGTTCTCGCCAAGCTAGTTCTTGTTCCTTCATTGATTGATAAGATCAAAGAGGCTCAAGGGAATGATGAAGCGTTGAGGAAAATCAAAGAAAGGATGAAAGACAAGCCACGAGACGACTTTGAAGTTCGCATCGATGGCAGTTTGTGGTATCGAGGACGGTTGTGTGTCCCCGAAGGCAAAGAACTTAAAGATGAAGTTTTGATGGAAGCTCATAATTCTCGATTGTCCATACACCCTGGAGCTAATAAGATGTACCAAGATCTCAAGCAAAAGTTTTGATGGACCGGTATGAAGAATCAAATAGCAGAATTTGTCGAGCGATGTCTAATTTGTCAAAGAGTAAAAGCCGAGCACCAAAGACCCGCTGGATTATTGCAACCCTTAGAGGTGCTGGAATGGAAATGGGATCACATCACCATGGACTTTGTAACCGACTTACCCAAGACTAAGTCTGGGAATGATGCTATATGGGTCATTGTGGATCGTTTGACTAAGTCCGCACACTTTTTGGCTATGACGATTAAGGCATCTATGGAGAAGTTAGCCTCTATGTACATTGACCATATCGTTTGCTTGCATGGGGTTCCCATAAGTATCGTATGCGACCGCGATCCCCGTTTCACTTCGAGGTTTTGGACAGCCTTTCAAAAGGCAATGGCACAGAGATTAGAATGAGTTCCGCATTTCATCCTCAAACAGATGGACAATCGGAAAGAACAATCCAAACCCTTGAGGATATGCTCCGCGCTTGCATCCTTGATTTCGGAGGAAGCTGGGATAGAAGCCTTAAGCTCGTCGAGTTCTCTTATAATAATAGCTTCCACAGGTCTATCGGGATGGCACCATATGAAGCGTTGTATGGACGAAAATGTCGATCCCCACTCTATTGGGATGAGATTGGAGATAAGGTCTATGCGGGACCCGACATTGTTGAGCAAACACGAGAAAAGGTGAAGCTTGTCCAGCAAAGGCTAAGAGCGGCACAAGATAGAACGAAGATATGGGCAGACGAAAGAAGGAGACCTTTGGAGTTCCAAGAAGGAGAGAAAGTTTTTCTAAAGGTTTCTCCGACTAAGGGTGTTAAAAGATTTGGCATCAAAGGAAAGCTAAGCCCAAGATTCGTTGGACCTATGAGATACTTGAGAGAGTGGGCGAAGTTGCGTACCGCTTGGCGTTGCCACCATCTCTCTCCCAGTTACATGATGTATTCCATGTTTCCCAACTTCGCCGATATGTATATGACCCCAGCCACATCTTGAAGATCAACAGTTGAAAGTTGATGAGGATGTATCTTATGAGGAAGAGCCTATAAAGATCGTTGATCGAAAGGAGAAGGCCTTAAGAAAGATATCCATACCCATGGTAAAGGTACAATGGAGGCATCATTCGGAGGCAGAAGCAACATGGGAAACTGAGGAAGATATGAGGAGTAGGTATCCGCATCTTTTTGACTAGTTCGGAAGTTTCGAGGACGAAATTTATAATAAGGGGGAAGGATGTTGTACCCCAACGACCATGTACTTGAAACTATGATTAAGTGACGAAATAAAAGCGATGATCCCTTCACGCATATTACCTAAGTCAAATTAGCGCTTCTTTATTTAAATTCTTTAAGTTCATTTAGGACAGACACTAAATAGTTATACAAGCGAACGTCATAAGGTGTGTGACACACCTTGTGAATTCGGCCAAAGGCCATTGATCACCCTTGAAGTAAACTCGTTCTTGTAAGAATACAAACATAATTGATCCTCACAAAGCAAGATTAAAATCATATTAGATGAAATAGATAGTAGCATAAATTATATAAATGTGGGACATGTTAATTATGAAATGACCAAAATACCCCCAAAGACCCCCCAATTTTCGGCCAAGCCTCCCAAGTAATCTAGAATCCTCCACAATTAGTTCCCATAATATTTAGATTAATCAAATATCTAAAATACAAGACAAGCATGCATTTAAAATAATAAAATAAAGAAACAAAAGCAAGCATGGGAGACAAGCGTGCAACAACAAGTAATAAAAAAGGGAATCAAGCTTGAATGAGGGAAAAGTGGTCAATTCTCATCTTGTGTTTCCCCTTCCCCCTCTTTGACCTAGAACCGCCGGCCCCCTCCCTCCCTTTCCCCCAACATGTTCTATTTTAATTGTTCCTAGAAGCTCCCTTCAATCTCACCTTGAATCCCCTCTCAAGCAAGCGAACACTTAAGAAATTTTCCCTCCCTTCACACTCCAACTTTCGGCCACACCACTCCTTGAAGGTAGGAGTTCTCAATCAAGCTCATATTGAAGACTCAAGAAGGTCTCTAGCTGGAAGATTTCAACTCTCTTAGGTGGTGCTATCTTGCTACACTTGAAGCTCCACTCCAAGCCTAATTTGTCAAGAGGGGAAAAGGAGGAGGATTCCAACTCAACTCACTTCATAACCAAGCTAAGACAAGAACTTTAGCTTGAAGAGGCAAGTATACACTAGACTCTCATGATTTATTTGAAGAATTAGTGACTTGAATGGCTAGATGTTCCTAAGATGTGAACTTTAGAAGAAAACACTAAGTTCAAGTTTGTACCTTAGTGATTTCTTAAGAACATTATCTTGCATGTGACTAATTCTTTCAAAGATGCAATCTTTTCTTGCATGAAAGTGAAATGGGGCTGTCTTAAGATGAATTAAGGTCCACTAAGTAAGTCTAGGCTAGATTAACTCTTGGATGAAACTTGTGAAGACCTAAGAAAGCATGCATGTGTTAAATGTGAATTTTATGAGGTTGTTTGGGTAAGATTGGAATAACATGGTACTTGAATGTGTTGCATGCTTAAATAAGTGTTGTGAAAATTGTTCTTGGTATCACCTAAATTTCGGCCTAAAGGATGAAGAAGGTGAATTGAATCCAAGAAAGAACATCTTTTGTGAACAAGCATGCTAGTGGTTGTGAACAAACTACCCACTGTTTTGACATGGTGCAAAGAGGACTCAAAATGAGGGATGAATCTGACATTCATAGGAAAAAGGGTATGTGATGACTAATAAGTTATTTCATAAGCACAAGATAATTAGTGGTCACTTGACATGAAAGAGGGTAAAATGTCAAACCCACTGGAGCTGGACAAAATTGGACAGTGAGATGTGTGACCTTAAACTGAACCTTACTAACGTGCTATCAAATTGGTTTTTGGTATGATGTTAGTCCTATGTGTTTAGCAAATGTGAGAGTTGGAATTGTGGTAAAATAGGTTATGGATTATTTTTAATAAATGTTTTGGTGAAACTGCTCAGGCTGGGAATTCTGGAACTGGACAGAATAGAGTGACGTTTTAGATGATTTAATAACTGACCTTACAGACCTTCAATGAAGCTAATTTTGGTAAAAGTTAGCCTTATGAATGTAGCACAAGTGAGAGGTGGAATTTTGTCAAAATAAGCTAAGGATTATTTTTAAGAAATTACGCGGTAAAACTACTCCAGTAACAAATTCTGGAGCTGGGCAGAATTGACCATTGACTTCAACGTATTAAAAGAGGACCTTGTGAACCTTCAATAGATCTGATTTTTGGCACAAACCTAGCCCATGAGTGTAGTGGATGCCAGCTGGAATTTTGGTAAAATGAGCTATGGTTAATTTTTAATAAAATATTTAGTAAGACTGGTCAGACCTGAAAAACGGGAACTGAGCAGAATGGTGACCTCTTTTCACTGACTTAAAAAGGGACCTTGTAGATGACCAATAAAGCTGATTTTTGGCATGGTAATAATCCTATGAGTGTAGTAGACACCAACTGGAATCTTGGTAAAATAAGTTTATTATTTTTAATGAATTATTTGGTAAAACTGCTCAACGAAATTACTGGAGCCAACCTGAAATTAGTAACGACTTTCCAGCCTCAGAAAAGGGACTTAGAGACATGAAATGGGCTAAATTTCGGTAGGATACTAGTTCCATATTTATGACTTGGGAAGTTGGAATTTCTGGAAAACGAATTACGGATTCACCGCAATTGAATTTTTAGTAAAATCTGTCAGCTCAGTTTCAGCACCTAAACCAGTTCGGAAAGTAAGTAAATAAGTCCCTTTACGGTTATTGAAATAATCTGCAATTTTATGACATGTATCTAAGATTCCAAAACGTATTTGTAACAAAAGAATTATGGAAATAGACCTAATTGGTTAGCTCAACCGCCCTATGAATGTGAAGAAAGTCTTGGAAATTTAGCTTCCAAATTCATGTATGTTGATATGTTATAAGGAATGCATACAATTATTCATGTCATGGCTTGCATTTCATATCACGGCATGTATCATGCATGATCATGAAACTGATTTTCATGGATTTTATGATGCAAGCAAGTTTTACAAGCGACTATCTTTTCGTTATGCATGAAAAGTTTTTACGGTCCCATGTTTTTAAAGAAAGCTTCATGATTCCTTTGCCGGCCAAGCATGCGACTAACCCGACTCCAGACCCGGGGTTAATTGGTCTGATGATATGATATGTTCTGGACCCGCTCAGATCCGGGGTTAATTGATCTGATATCTGTTCTGGACCCGCTCAGATCCGGGGTTAATTGATCTGATATCTGTTCTGGACCCGCTCAGATCCGGGGTTAATTGATCTGATATCTGTTCTGGACCCGTTCAGGCCCGGGGTTAATTGGTCTGATATCTGTTCTGGACCCGCTCAGATCCGGGGTTAATTGATCTGACACTCTGTTTTTACGACATGTTACTTTATGGGACCAAAATGATGTTTTGACATGACATGACACATGACATCATGCATTGCATCTTGCATAATTCACGATCATGAACACATGTTGCATGTCACAATTAATGGTTATAAGTTATTGTTGGTAAAGCATTTCCTAATAACATGCTTAAGACGAATGCCAAGTAAGTTCAGGATCCAAGATCAGGTATGGTATAGCATTCCCTAAAACATGCCTAAGCCGAACGTCAAGTAAGTACATGATCCAAGAGCAGGTATGAATTATGATTATTTGAGGTTTTTGGGGTAATACATTCATGTTATGATTCTTTACGTATTTCATGCTAGTTTATTGTATTCTTGCTGGGTGATTTTTATCACTCACACTTTATTTTTCCCCAGCCGGAGAATGCCAAGATAGAATGGATCGAGGACGAGCCAAGAGTACCTTATCCATAGGCGAGGAGTATGAAAGAGTTAAGCTAAGGACTTTTGTGCTGCCAAGACGATTTGTATTATGACTATGTTTAAACTCTCTGGATTGTCGGTTATGTTATATTTGGGGTGCTACTACTTTTGGGAACTCAGTAAATTAGTGATGCATGTTTGATTTGAAAAGTTTTAATTCTGCCTAAATTTTACTACCATGTTGAATGATAGCATGGGAATCCACGACTTATGTTATGGATGTTCACATGTTATGCATGACCTTGTACTCTCCTCAGTGAAGTACGGCGGGTGCACCGTATCCGGACGAGGCCGGGTGCGGGGCGCTACAACACACACACACACACATATATATATATACACATGGATCAACCATGGCGGTTACCCCATACATTCGAGATACAAGGACATGGATGCTTTATGCCACTATCGAGATACACTCAACACAGCATCAGTCAGCATTGTTGCTACGTCAGCTTTGGCAATACGGGAGGCTTTTTGGGATGTCTCCCCCGCACAATCTTCTATTTTTTCCTTTACATTTAGGTTCGACGCTATTCCCAGCCATATAAATATGTACGCTTTTTCCTTCGCCAAGGTTTTATCCACAAGGGTGGTTTTACTTGGCAAGGTTTTAATGCGGCATATCGTATATGACTGGCGACGCGTCATCATTAGGGATTTGTATCATTTATTTTCGTACTTTGACTCTTGTTATATGGTTTCCTCCGCCACAAGTGAGGCTTTTCAATAAAAGTATTCTTATATATATATATATATATATTCAGATTTTTTGGAAAAGGCACATACACATTTACTCCAACGTACTACCGACACGTTATATATTTTACACACGTACGTTAATGTCACACCACTATACTTAACTCATATTTATGAGTATATTCAGGTCTTATATCATATGATATAAGTCATGGCGATGACAAACTTAATACGACACGTTAAAAGGTTCTAAACCGAAAATTATCGTATCGGGCGAATACCGAAACTTCGCCAACGTGTCATGTACTTGCCATAAATAGATGGCCAGCCCTTACACTTCAAAAACGACCACAAATTTCGTGGCTTACATGATATGTACAGCCATAAAATCATTCCATGTTGGCACACACAAATAACCCCACATTAAGGCCAAATTGTGGAGATTCCAATTTCAACTTTGACACATGTTTTAGGCACCACTTTGAGATCGGCTATGAGCTGAATATTAAAGTTTAATTTATTTATATTATGGTAACATAATATATATAACATGTGCAAAAAGTTGGATTTTAATTAGAGAAAAATCGGATAATCGATAAACGTCGAAAATTCGGTTTTCTACGTACACGACACATGGAACATTTTTGACATGTCATATAACATGTAGCTAGACACTTTTTACATATTTCATACATCTCAAAGTGTTCTAGAAAATTCAATTAAGGGCTGATTGGAATATACCATGTGTGTATAATTAAATGTGCACTATTTTACAAAGTTTGTAAAAATAAAATTCAGCACATGTACATTATGTGTCACACGCCTAAACCAGCTGTATTGGAGCATATACAGAGCTTTGTTGGCATCTTGATTGGCCAAGAATGAAGCATACAATGTTGGTGACAAAAGGAAGAAGCTACACAAGGTAACATTTCAAACATATGTCACATTTGTAACACATGCTGAAAATTCAGCATGTGTGTTAATGCTGGCCGAATTTTGTCAATTGATGAGGCACATTTTGCTATCTTAAATTTAGTGAATTAATTGGAAGATAATATGGAAGTATTTTGAATAAGTTATGGAATTAAAATGGTGATATCCTTGAATATCACACATGCTGAAAATTTCAGCATGTGTGGGAATGTATATGGCCGATTTCTAGGCCTTGTTTGTGAACAATTTTTATTCCAAAAATGATAAGAATGTCTTATACTAAATGGTGATTGATTTCTTGGATTAAATCAAAGTAAACTTGGCAATATTTTGAATGAAATGCAAGTGTTACACATGCTGAAATTTCAGCATGTGCAAAAGGGTGTAATGGCCAAAGTTTATTGAAGAAAGGACAAAATTGTCTTCCAAATTATGTGGGATTGATTGTGAGATAATTGGCAATGTTTTTATGATTATTTTGGCACATGTTTTAGGTGTTATTCTCAGGTTTATACAGTCATCAAATGATGACAACCTTCAACAAATCAATGAGTGCCAAGTAAGCAAGAGTTTAATGATCATCCAATGAGGAGATGCCAAGTAAGCAAAGACATGTCACAATGATGCAATACACTCTTCCAAGGACTTAGAAGATAATTTTCAAGAGAAGAAAAGCATCATAGGGGGGCGGAAACAATGTTAAAAAGGAAGGAAGAGAGAAAAACAAAAACAAGAACAAGTCTTGCAATTCGAAAGATCAAAAACGTGTTCTAGACTTCTCTTCTATACTCTCTTTCTTTCTTCTCTCTAAAAGCCTATTGTACTAACATTCATATACTTGAATAGGCTTCATATAGTCCACCACATATTCTTTATCATTGTAAAAGATTGATCAAGGTGTCAATCTTGCACTTGCAAGGTGGTGGTGTTCGTGACAATTGTATTCTCATACAAGGTTTGTAAAGGGTTAGAGTTGGTGTGTAACTCCATCAAACCTGTGGTAAGGTGTTCTTTGTGTTGTGTGTTTAGTGCTAACCGAGGAAGGTGTCCTCGAAGACTGGAGTAGGTTGTTTATAACCGAACCAGTATAAAATTCCTGGTGTCATTTACTTTCAGCACTTACTTTTTGTTTCAGCACTGTTTATCGTTTTTGATCACGTTTGTAAAAATAGTAAACGAATTTCAAAAATTATGAAACTTACCAGAATCATAGCCATACGTCTCAAAGTTCTTTTGGCGCAAGTTTCAACCCTTTTGGACAAGTATATGTCATCCAAACGTCCAAAGTTCTGAGACTAGTGCATTCTGATTTTCAGGCTTGTAAAGGTTGAGACTTTGATCGTATTTGACTAACTTCCCAAAAGAATTTTTCAAAACTTTTTCAACCCATTTAAATAAAACTAATAAAGGATTAGTCTTTAAATTTTCAGAACATTTGGAGTTACATACAAATAGGAATTAAGTTTTCAAATTAGACTACCAGTTCTGGCAGATTTGCGCAATCTGACCATCAACGATTTTTCAAGGGGTTAGAGGTTGACTTTTAATCTGAAAGTTTTTTGAGATACTCAGAACATCTGAGGATAAGTTCTCTCCAAAGTTCAGAATTTTTGAAGACCTGCAACCCAGTTTTCAAAACGTTTTAATACTGGTCCTGAAACAGAAACTGTTTTCAGAAGTTGAGTTCTTGGTTTAAAACTATTTTAAAAACCACATTTTCGGCACCAACTATTCAACCCCCCTTCTAGTGGTGCCTTGCAGATCCTATAGGGAGGAGCATTCTAATGTAGCATCACCTAACCGATCTGGGTCACGGTCTGACAAAACGTCTGAAAAGCCTGAATATCCAGAATAATCTGGGGCAAAGGCCCCTGGGGTAGCGGGTTATTCTGAGATGGGGGTGGATTCTGATCTTGTGGGGGTGGTAGTGGAGGGACCTGAGCGGGTGGAGGAATAGGCTCCTACACCTCTGGTCGAGCCCTAGTGGGTCTACCTCGTGGTCGTACCATCTGCACTATGTAGCGTTGGAGTTTATTCAAGATGAACACATCCAGATAGGTGAAAAAATTTAATTCATAATCCAATAGAGATTTCAAGTGGTCATGCAAGAAGATACCGTACGAATTAAATTCTAGGACATATAAATGTCATCAACCAGAGCTTTATTATCAGATGAAGGCCCTAATTTTCCAGTCTAAGTCATCCTAGTCTAAGGTCAACTCTCCTCTAGGATTGTGACTTAGGTCTAAAGTCAAACTTAGATTTCTAAAATCATAACTTAATTCTATATTCTGGCCGAATCTAGAGCCTCAGCTCTGATACCACCTGTAGCGCCCCGCACCGGCTCGCCCGCCGTACTTCACTACGGAGAGTACCAGGCGTCGGTTCATATCATATCGACATCTATAACAAAATATATGGACTTTTCCGCTTACACATCATCAAGTAAGCAAAATAGAGGCAGAATAAAAACTTTAAATAAAACATACCGAATAATCATAAACACCATCTACATCCGTCCATAAAATAAAAGGAGATGTCCGAGTTAAAATCCCAAAACAAGTTCGTCACATATCAATCATGATCAAGTCTTGAAGCATATCCTCTCTCGCACGCCTATGGAGAGGGGACCCTAGGCTCATCCTCGATCCACTCGACCCTATTTCTTGCAGGCTCTGGGAGGGAAAATAAAAAGGTGAGTGACAACGCCACCACCAAGTAAACCATAAATAATCATGAATTAAATGGAAAGTACACACAAGAACCAAAACCCCAAAAAGTTTGGATTTGTAACATACCTGACTTTTACTTCATCATCCGTAAGGACGTAGGATCATAACTTAAGAGATAAGGAATCCTATTAGATCCTAACTTAGGAGATATCAAAGCATATCACCATAGCCTAAGTGATAGTACATCAATTATTCAACTAGCCATACAAAATGCCGTATGGATGCGTATGCATATGCGATGCGTAATGATAAAAATGAGGACAAGTTCTTTCGTTATTTCTTTCAAAACATCATCATAAATAAAGCGAGAGGAGTGAGTATTCAGATCTATTATATCTGGATCTGAGGCGGTCATAACATTCTCTTCAGATCTATTATGTCCGGATCTGAAAACGGTCATACCATCAATCATCGTCATCAGATCTATTCTCTCCGGACCTGTACGATCATAAATCATCACTATCAGGTCTATTCTCCCTGGGCCTGAACGGTCATAATTGTGGCGCCCCGCACCCAGGCCTCGTCTGGATACGGTGCACCTAACGTACTTCACTAGGGAGAGTACCAAGCGTCATGCATAACGTGCAAAAATCCATAACATAAATCATGGACTCCCATGCTAACATTCAACATGGTAGTAAAATTTAGGCAGAATTAAAACTTTTCAAAGTAAACATGCATTACTAAATTACTAAGTTTCCAAAAGTAGTAGTCCCACAAAATAACATAACCGAAATCCAGAGAGTTCAAACATAGTCATAATACAAAACGTCTTGGCGGCACAAAAGTCATTAAGCTTAGCTCCCTTCATATCTTCTCGCCTATGGATAAGGTACCCTCGGCTCATCCTCGATCCACTCTATATTGGCATTACCTGGTTCTGGGGAAAAATAAAGTGTGAGTGATAAAAATCACTCAGCAAGAATACAATAAACTACCATGATATACATAAAGAATTATAACATGAATGTAATACCTCGAGAACCTCGAATAATCATAACTCATACCTGGTCTTTAATCCCGAGCTTGCTTGACGTTTAGCTTAAGCACAAATTTAGGTAATTCTATACTGGTAATAACTCATTAACCATTAATTGTAACATGCAACATGTATACATGCTCATGAGTTATGCAAATGCAATGCGTGATGTCATGTCGTGTCAAAACATCATTTGGTCCCATAAAATAACATGTCGTAAGAACAGAGTGTCAGATCAATTAACCATGGATCTGAGCGGGTCCAGAATATATCAACAGACCAGTTAACCCCGGATCTGGGACGGGTCCAGAAAAGATATCAGATCAATTAACCCCGGATCTGAACAGGTCCAGAACAGATATCAGATCAATTAACCCCGGATCTGAACGGGTCCAGAACAGATATCATGTCATCAGACCAATTAACCCCAGGTCTGGAGTCGAGTTAGTCGCATGCTTGGCCGGCAAAGGAATCATGAAGCTTTCATTTAAAACATGGGACCATAAAAACTTTTCATGCATAACTGAAAACATTTTCACTTGAGAAGACTTGCATGCATAAAATCAGATTCATGTGACATATGGATATGCATGATACATGGAATGATGTGCCATGCAAGTCATGACGTGAATAATCGTATGCATTCCTTATGACATGTTAACATGCATGGTTTCGGAACCGAATATTTCCATACTTTTACTTCATATTCATAGGGCGGTTAAGCTAACCAAATAGGTCCATTTCCATAATCTTTTGTCACAAATACATTTGGTGGAATCTTAGATACATGTCGTAAAAATTTCAGATTATTTCAATAACCATAAAGGGCTCATTTAATTAATTTCCGAAATGGGTTAGGTGCGGAAACTGAACTGACATATTTTACCAAAAATTCAACTGCGGCAAATCCGTGATTTGTTTTTCAGAAATTCCAACTGGCACAAATCATAAACATGTGGAACTAGTATCCTACCGAAATTTAGCCTATTTTCATATCTCTAAGTCCCCTTTCTGAGTTCAGAAAGTCGTTACTAAACTTCAGGTTGGTTCCAGTGATTTCAGTTGGGCAGTTTGACTAATTAATTCATTAAAAATAATCCAGAACTTGTTTTACAAAACTTCCAGCTGTCATGTTCACTTCACTCATAGTATTATTACCATACCAAAAATCAGCTTTATTGGTCCTCTACAAGGTCCCTTTTCAAGCCAACCAAAAGAGGTTACAATTCTGCTCAGTTCCCGTTTTTCAAGTCTAACCAGTCTTACCAAATATTTATTAAACATTAACCATAACTCATCTTACCAAAATTCCAATTCTCATCTCTTCTATACACATGGGGCTATCATTGTGCCAAAAACCAGATTTATTGAAGGTCCACAAGGTCCTCTTTTAATTCGTTGACTTCAATGATCAATTCTGCCCAGATCCAAATTTTCTACTGGAGCAGTTTTACTGTATAATTTCTTAAAAATAATCCTTAGCTTATTTAACAAAATTCCAACTCTCACTTGTGCTACACTCATAAGTCTAACTTTGTACCAAAAATTAGCTGCATTGAAGGTTTTCAAGGCCAGTCCTTAAGCCGTTTAAAAGGTCATTCCATTCTGCCCTATTCCAGTATTTTGCTATTTTGTCATCTATACAAATCAAATGTCCATGTTCACCTTCTATTCAATCCTTTAAGCCAAAACTTGTGTGGTGTCTTAACCTATTTTGCAACATAATTTCAAGCATGTATTCACATTCAAGAGTCATCTTAGTCTAATCCTACAAACAACCTCATAAAGCTCCTATCTTTCACATGTATACTTTTCTTAGGACCTTTCGTGTTACATTCACAAGTTAATCTTGTCTAGACCTACTTAGGTGAAACTTATTTCACTCTAGATCAGCCTCATTCCATAATGCATATAGGAAAAGACTCCATCTTTGAAGGGATAAATCACATGCAAGGCATTGTTCTTAGGAAATCACTAAGATATAGTCTTAAACTTAAGATATTCAACTAAAGATCAAATCTTAAGGACCTCTAAGCATTCAAGTCACTAACTCTTTAAATAAATCATGAGAGATCATTGTTTACTTGCCTCTTCAAGCTAAAGCTCTTATCTTTGCTTGGTTATGGAGTGAGTTGAGTTGGAATCTT
Organism: Eustoma russellianum; assembly: GCA_036186865.1. Lineage (NCBI taxonomy): Eukaryota > Viridiplantae > Streptophyta > Magnoliopsida > Gentianales > Gentianaceae > Eustoma > Eustoma russellianum. The sequence goes on along the minus strand of AP025049.1, from coordinate 30,855,560 downwards.
CCTCTTCCTTCCTTGAGCATACGGTTTTAAGGGAGAATGGAATGAAAAGATTAGTCTTTATTAAGTAGAGGAAATAGGATATGTTTGAGGCTAGAGCATCTTACCAAAATGAGCTTGGAATGGAGATTCAAGCACTTAAAGATGTCACCTTCTAAGAAAGTTGATGGCTTTCACCTATGTGAACCATGGAAGCCACGGTTTTGATGTGAATGGAAGGATTCATGTTAGCTTCATTCTTCACCAAAATAAGAATTCACTTAAGGAATCTTGGAACAAGACTTACCTAGATGTTTCTTGAGTCTTGAAGTTGAAGCTTGAATTGTTTTCTTGGTTCCAAGGGGGTGGCCGAAATGTTGGTGATGGGAGGATGGAATTTTTGCTAAGTGTTGCTTGGCTTGCTTGATGGTAGGTTCTAGATGAAGTGTAGTGAGTTTAGTCTTGCAAAATTTAAAAATCTAGGGGGTAAGGGAGGCATGGCCGATTTTGGAGGGAGAAAATGGGGTTAGGGCTTTCATGAGTACTAATCAAGGTTAGGTTAGTAATAACCTTGGTTACTTTATTTCAACTGTGGTTACTTTGGTGCTAACCCAAGTTACTTTATCAAATCATGGTTATCTTAACCTTAGTTTAAGGGAAAAAGTAACCATGGTAGGATTAAAAAAATCCTCCATGGTCTAGCCATTATGGGCGATTGGGTTGAGGTCTTTAATGACCTCAACCACACTTCCTCCTCCTTTAATGAGTTGTTTTATTCATTCTTTAATTGCTAACTTCTTGTCTTAATTGTGTAGTAGAATTTAAGTAATAATTTTAACTAATAAAATTGGCTAGAGAATTCTAGAATCTATTCCATGTCTAGGCCGAAATTTTGGGGCCTTTGGGCATTTTGGTATTTTCCATGTTTATCCTGTCTCATACTTTTATAATTTGTGATATTACTTATTTCATCTAATTATGATTTTAATCTTGCTTGGTGAGGATCATTTACGATTGCCTCCTTATGAATTATAATTGTCTTATGGGTGATCAAGGCTTCTTGGCCGAATTTCATAAGGTATCACAATACCTAGTGACATTCCCCCTACTTAATTATTCAGTGTCCAATTCAAAAGTACTTAAGTAAAGTGGTGCTACTTGACCTAAGTAACAAGTAATTGATAGAATCATCATTTTCATTACACCACTTAGTCACAGTTTCAAGTACATGGTCGTTGGGGTACAACAATAATCATCATAACCAGGTCTATTCTCTCTGGGCCTGTACGGTCATAATCATCAACAGATCAATTAACCTCGGATCTGGATCGGGTTATGCTGGCTAGAATTGAATGGTACCAATAGGAGTCGTTCTATTCAAAACTGAAATCTTTCCTTAAAAAAAATCGTTTTTCATAATTTCTTTGTCATGAGCTCAGTTTCACAAATCACGTGAATGATGACGATGCAATGCATGACGTGCAAGATGAAACTCATGGCTAGATGCATCACATAATACACGTATAGTCTTATTCCATAAGCTGGAAAAAATTTCTAGAATTTAACGTTCTGTTCATGCGGCCTCAAACCTCATAATTTCGGTCTATTCTCATGATCTCATGACATACATATGCATAATGGAGTCTTATCTACTTGGCGTAAAAATTTCGTAACATTTCAGGACATATAGAACACTCAAATCATTAAATTACCAAAACAGGGTACTGCTGGATTCAGCAGCGTAGTACCCAGCTTTTACCTTGCGTTCAAGCCCAAAAAGCTTATTTATTATGGGCCAATACCTGGAAAACATAATGGACATACCAAGAAGTAATATTCATAAGCCCAATAACACATATGAGTCCAAATTCATAATAATAAGGCCTCACAACTCTTGCCATAATTCTGTCCTGTTTTCCAGTTTTGTACCGTTAACTTCAACTCAGTTGTTAACCCTTAAAATAGTGGTTCCAAGTGGATTTATTTATATGGATATGTTCATCTATGTCTTAAGGGTTTACCATAAAAATTCCAGAGCAATCCAACGGGTTTAAGGTGGTCATCTAATTATTTTTCTAAAGATAGGTACATGCAGAATCTGGAATGACCAGCCTTCACTAAGCATTTTATTGTAAATAAACCACAAGTTCTTTTTCCAAAATTCCAACTCAAAGATTTAATAAACACGTAAGGCTAGCATCCCACCAAAAATTAGCTCATTTGCACGTTCCTAAACTCCATTTTTGGGCTTTACAAAATGTCACTTTAATCTGTCATGTTCCAGTAATTTTTCCCTTTTGTCACTTTTCTTGCTAAAAGTGTGCCAACTAAACTTATTCTTCTAAAATGACTTACTAGCCATCAAATACACTTTCTAAATTGGACATTACAGGTTCTAATAAATTATGTAGGCTACATACAAATTGCTTTAAAACAATTTTAAACTTATACATAGTACACGTTGATGTTGCACATTTTGTACATAATAAACTCTACTTTTGGTACAACTAAATTTATGTACTTCCTAACCCCCAAACAGCCCGTCTTTTACACATAAGAAGGGCCTATATTTCATTTTCATAATGAACATAACACATCTAAGCAATAAAACATTCAAACATACAACTTTCATATATCTTTCACCTCCCAAAACATATCTTTCACATGAAATATTGTTCAACCCTATCTCCTCCCTCCACCGTCCCCTTTACATGGTGAGAAAGAGAAATTTTACACCATTTATCTTAGATATGCAACATGTTCATATTCAAAGGAGGCAAAGAACTCATCTTTGAGGGAATTTCACACATGCAAGTCACCTTTCTTAAGGAACACTAAACTTTCATGCTTCAAGCTTTATGTTTTCCATCTAAGATTAAATCTTAATAATAGATAGACATTCAAGCATATAATTTTACACACAAGTCAAGAGCATTTATAGTGTACTTGCCTTCTTGGATCTTAGATCTTGCTTGAAACTTGTTGAAACAAAGTAATGCTTCCTTCAACTCCTTCCTAGCATACACAGTTTAGGGGTAGAAATATTGGTTAGCCACTATTTAAACACACAATACAACTTAGTTTTGAGGCTAGATGGTCTTACCAAATTGATTCTTGAATGGAGGTTGAGATGAATCCAACCCACCAAGAAGATAATCTCTCCTAGTACTTTGAAAATCTTCACCTAGTGACCTCTTTAAGGTCACGGTTTTCACAAGAAAAGAGGGTATCTTGTGAGCTTCACTATCTAAGGTATAGAATTCACTTAAGGAGTTTAGAATATACTCACCTAGACCAAACTTAAACTTGAATGATTCTTAGATCTTCTTGGCTCCTTGTTGGCCGTGTGAGGTGGATGAAGGGTTCTTGGTTTCTTTTGTTCTTTGTGAGTTCTTGAGTGGTTGAGTAGAGAGGATTCTAGAATTCTT
>AP025049.1:30814084-30845718 GCA_036186865.1 Eustoma russellianum | reverse complement strand
AAATCAAAAGTACCGAAAGTCTCAAAATTAAATGTTTCCCATCACAATTACATAAAAAGTCCTCGATTACAACCAACTCGTCATGTCTCCTTAGCCATCCATCTCTCGTACGTCTTACGGGTAAGGGACCCTAGGTTCATCTTCAATCCCTTCTACTTTGTTCCCTGCAGCCTCTAGGAGGAAAAATAGGGGGTGAGTGACAAAGTCACCAGCAAGTAAACCATAGGCAATCATGCATTAAATGGAAAGCACATACAAGAACCGAACCCCAAAAATTCGGTTTAGAAACATACCTGACCTCCATCCAATACCCGTTAGTGATCAACACTTAATGCGTCAAGATCATAACTTAAGCAAGATCGTTACTTGATACGATCTTGGATCGTATGGAAATGACGATCGCTTCTTTCAACTCCAAAAGACACGTTTGATCACCCTTGCGTGGGACAATGGCACCAACACCACCTTCTTGGACAAGAGAAAATCAACAACGTCTACGTTGAGCAATTCGAATCTCCCAATCCAACACGTCGTTCCGTATCCTTGGATTGTGATTCACCAACTAGGTTTGCTCAAACCTTGATTGGATCTAGCCTTGATTTTACTTTGTGAAAACCAAAGGAAAAACACAAAACAAAGCAACACACGGTTGCAAGAAACTGAAATTTATTATTCTCCAAATTCTGCCTTTTTTCTATGCTGCCGAGTTTTTTTCTTCTTATAATGTTGTAATTTTCTAATCCTAAAAATTAACTAATCAATCTAATTCCTAAGAATATTATCTATCAATCTTAATCAAATTTACAAAAAAGATAAGTCAAAGCTAATCAAGGAAGATTACATAATTCAAATCCCTAAAATCTCGCACTGGAATTACAACCCTGTCGGTTATTGACTATTATCCGCTTCTACACACCGAATTAGGGTTTGCACTCTTCAGCAAAGTTGTAGCTCATAAAAATTCTCTTGAATTTGGGCTTTTTGAATCACCTCATTTGGACTCTTCTTGACAGAGATACGGGCCTCCAAAGATTAGGTATTCATCCAGTGATCTTCAGTACTTTCTATTCTGGACTCCCAATTTGCACCTGATTTCGGTCCATTTTGTAAACCGAATTAGCAAAAGTGTAAAACATCAAAATCGTCACAAATTGAGTTATCTGAAACCTCCAAGTGGTTTGAACCCATTTGGATCAGTACTCCGACCTAGGCGTTCAAAACACCGAATGGTGTCCGGCTGCCTTCCTGAAAAATAGGGACTCTTCAAAGCCACTTTCCTTATTTAGCTTTGCCTCCTTAGAAAACACTCCAAAACGGTAATTAGCACTATAAACACATATCATAAGACTCTATAAAATGTCCTAGATCTAAAACAAAGACAACGCAAACAACTAGACTCGATATTACAACGACAACGCCTGAAATGACCATCTTGTCTTCCCACCAATCTTTACATCTTATAATATGCATTAAACTCAAGGATAATCAGATCATGGCCTCAATGAACATAGAAAAATCATGCATCTACATTCCTTGGCTCATCTTGTACATGTTTGAACAAGAAACGTCTAACTGTAGGATTACTAATAGTGCACACGTTTCTTGTGTGTGTAGAATGAAATGAGGATGCTCCTTGTTGCCGCATCAATCTTTGATACGATCTTGGATCGTATGGAAATGACGATCGCTTCTTTCAACTCCAAAAGACACGTTTGATCACCCTTGCGTGGGACAATGGCGCCAACACCACCTTCTTGGACAAGAGAAAATCAACAACGTCTACGTTGAGCAATTCGAATCTCCAATCCAACACGTCGTTCCGTATCCTTGGATTGTGATTCACCAACTAGGTTTGCTCAAACCTTGATTGGATCTAGCCTTGATTTTACTTTGTGAAAACCAAAGGAAAAACACAAAACAAAGCAACACACGGTTTGCAAGAAACTGAAATTTATTATTCTCCAAATTCTGCCTTTTTTCTATGCTGCCGAGTTTTTTTTCTTCTTATAATGTTGTAATTTTCTAATCCTAAAAATTAACTAATCAATCTAATTCCTAAGAATATTATCTATCAATCTTAATCAAATTTACAAAAAAGATAAGTCAAAGCTAATCAAGGAAGATTACATAATTCAAATCCCTAAAATCTCGCACTGGAATTACAACCCTGTCGGTTATTGACTATTATCCGCTTCTACACACCGAATTAGGGTTTGCACTCTTCAGCAAAGTTGTAGCTCATAAAAATTCTCTTGAATTTGGGCTTTTGAATCACCTCATTTGGACTCTTCTTGACAGAGATACGGGCCTCCAAAGATTAGGTATTCATCCAATGATCTTCAGTACTTTCTATTCTGGACTCCCAATTTGCACCTGATTTCGGTCCATTTTGTAAACCGAATTAGCAAAAGTGTAAAACATCAAAATCGTCACAAATTGAGTTATCTGAAACCTCCAAGTGGTTTGAACCCATTTGGATCAGTACTCCGACCTAGGCGTTCAAAACACCGAATGGTGTCCGGCTGCCTTCCTGAAAAATAGGGACTCTTCAAGCCACTTTCCTTATTTAGCCTTGCCTCCTTAGAAAACACTCCAAAACGGTAATTAGCACTATAAACACATATCATAAGACTCTATAAAATGTCCTAGATCTAAAACAAAGACAACGCAAACAACTAGACTCGATATTACAACGACAACGCCTGAAATGACCATCTTGTCTTCCCACCAATCTTTACATCTTATAATATGCATTAAACTCAAGGATAATCAGATCATGGCCTCAATGAACATAGAAAAATCATGCATCTACATTCCTTGGCTCATCTTGTACATGTTTGAACAAGAAACGTCTAACTGTAGGATTACTAATAGTGCACACGTTTCTTGTGTGTGTAGAATGAAATGAGGATGCTCCTTGTGCCGCATCAATCTTTGATACGATCTTGGATCGTATGAAAATGACGATCGCTTCTTTCAACTCCAAAAGACACGTTTGATCACCCTTGCGTGGGACAATGGCGCCAACACCACCTTCTTGGACAAGAGAAAAATCAACAACGTCTACGTTGAGCAATTCGAATCTCCCAATCCAACACGTCGTTCCGTATCTTTGGATTGTGATTCACCAACTAGGTTTGCTCAAACCTTGATTGGATCTAGCCTTGATTTTACTTTGTGAAAACCAAAGGAAAAACACAAAACAAAGCAACACACGGTTGCAAGAAACTGAAATTTATTATTCTCCAAATTCTGCCTTTTTTCTATGCTGTCGAGTTTTTTTCTTCTTATAATGTTGTAATTTTCTAATCCTAAAAATTAACTAATCAATCTAATTCCTAAGAATATTATCTATCAATCTTAATCAAATTTACAAAAAAGATAAGTCAAAGCTAATCAAGGAAGATTACATAATTCAAATCCCTAAATCTCGCACTGGAATTACACCCTGTCGGTTATTGACTATTATCCGCTTCTACACACCGAATTAGGGTTTGCACTCTTCAGCAAGTTGTAGCTCATAAAAATTCTCTTGAATTTGGGCTTTTGAATCACCTCATTTGGACTCTTCTTGACAGAGATACGGGCCTCCAAAGATTAGGTATTCATCCAATGATCTTCAGTACTTTCTATTCTGGACTCCCAATTTGCACCTGATTTCGGTCCATTTTGTAAACCGAATTAGCAAAAGTGTAAAACATCAAAATCGTCACAAATTGAGTTATCTGAAACCTCCAAGTGGTTTGAACCCATTTGGATCAGTACTCCGACCTAGGCGTTCAAAACACCGAATGGTGTCCGGCTGCCTTCCTGAAAAATAGGGACTCTTCAAGCCACTTTCCTTATTTAGCCTTGCCTCCTTAGAAAACACTCCAAAACGGTAATTAGCACTATAAACACATATCATAAGACTCTATAAAATGTCCTAGATCTAAAACAAAGACAACGCAAACAACTAGACTCGATATTACAACGACAACGCCTGAAATGACCATCTTGTCTTCCCACCAATCTTTACATCTTATAATATGCATTAAACTCAAGGATAATCAGATCATGGCCTCAATGAACATAGAAAAATCATGCATCTACATTCCTTGGCTCATCTTGTACATGTTTGAACAAGAAACGTCTAACTGTAGGATTACTAATAGTGCACACGTTTCTTGTGTGTGTAGAATGAAATGAGGATGCTCCTTGTGCCGCATCAATCTTTGATACGATCTTGGATCGTATGGAAATGACGATCGCTTCTTTCAACTCCAAAAGACACGTTTGATCACCCTTGCGTGGGACAATGGCGCCAACACCACCTTCTTGGACAAGAGAAAATCAACAACGTCTACGTTGAGCAATTCGAATCTCCCAATCCAACACGTCGTTCCGTATCCTTGGATTGTGATTCACCAACTAGGTTTGCTCAAACCTTGATTGGATCTAGCCTTGATTTTACTTTGTGAAAACCAAAGGAAAAACACAAAACAAAGCAACACACGGTTGCAAGAAACTGAAATTTATTATTCTCCAAATTCTGCCTTTTTTCTATGCTGCCGAGTTTTTTTCTTCTTATAATGTTGTAATTTTCTAATCCTAAGAATTAACTAATCAATCTAATTCCTAAGAATATTATCTATCAATCTTAATCAAATTTACAAAAAAGATAAGTCAAAGCTAATCAAGGAAGATTACATAATTCAAATCCCTAAAATCTCGCACTGGAATTACACCCTGTCGGTTATTGACTATTATCCGCTTCTACACACCGAATTAGGGTTTGCACTCTTCAGCAAAGTTGTAGCTCATAAAATTCTCTTGAATTTGGGCTTTTGAATCACCTCATTTGGACTCTTCTTGACAGAGATACGGGCCTCCAAAGATTAGGTATACATCCAGTGATCTTCAGTACTTTCTATTCTGGACTCCCAATTTGCACCTGATTTCGGTCCATTTTGTAAACCGAATTAGCAAAAGTGTAAAACATCAAAATTGTCACAAATTGAGTTATCTGAAACCTCCAAGTGGTTTGAACCCATTTGGATCAGTACTCCGACATAGGCGTTGAAAATACCGAATGGTGTCCGGCTGCCTTCCTGAAAAATAGGGACTCTTCAAGCCACTTTCCTTATTTAGCCTTGCCTCCTTAGAAAACACTCCAAAACGGTAATTAGCACTATAAACACATATCATAAGACTCTATAAAATGTCCTAGATCTAAAACAAAGACAACGCAAACAACTAGACTCGATATTACAACGACAACGCCTGAAATGACCATCTTGTCTTCCCACCAATCTTTACATCTTATAATATGCATTAAACTCAAGGATAATCAGATCATGGCCTCAATGAACATAGAAAAATCATGCATCTACATTCCTTGGCTCATCTTGTACATGTTTGAACAAGAAACGTCTAACTGTAGGATTACTAATAGTGCACACGTTTCTTGTGTGTGTAGAATGAAATGAGGATGCTCCTTGTGCCGCATCAATCTTTGATACGATCTTGGATCGTATGGAAATGACGATCGCTTCTTTCAACTCCAAAAGACACGTTTGATCACCCTTGCGTGGGACAATGGCGCCAACACCACCTTCTTGGACAAGAGAAAATCAACAACGTCTACGTTGAGCAATTCGAATCTCCCAATCCAACACGTCGTTCCGTATCCTTGGATTGTGATTCACCAACTAGGTTTGCTCAAACCTTGATTGGATCTAGCCTTGATTTTACTTTGTGAAAACCAAAGGAAAAACACAAAACAAAGCAACACACGGTTGCAAGAAACTGAAATTTATTATTCTCCAATTCTGCCTTTTTTCTATGCTGCCGAGTTTTTTTTCTTCTTATAATGTTGTAATTTTCTAATCCTAAAAATTAACTAATCAATCTAATTCCTAAGAATATTATCTATCAATCTTAATCAAATTCACAAAAAAGATAAGTCAAAGCTAATCAAGGAAGATTACATAATTCAAATCCCTAAAATCTCGCACTGGAATTACACCCTGTCGGTTATTGACTATTATCCGCTTCTACACACCGAATTAGGGTTTGCACTCTTCAGCAAAGTTGTAGCCCATAAAATTCTATTGAATTTGGGCTTTTGAATCACATCATTTGGACTCTTCTTGACAGAGATACGGGCCTCCAAAGATTAGGTATACATCCAGTGATCTTCAGTACTTTCTATTCTGGACTCCCAATTTGCACCTGATTTCGGTCCATTTTGTAAACCGAATTAGCAAAAGTGTAAAACATCAAAATCGTCACAAATTGAGTTATCTGAAACCTCCAAGTGGTTTGAACCCATTTGGATCAGTACTCCGACCTAGGCGTTCAAAATACCGAATGGTGTCCGGCTGCCTTCCTGAAAAATAGGGACTCTTCAAGCCACTTTCCTTATTTAGCCTTGCCTCCTTAGAAAACACTCCAAAACGGTAATTAGCACTATAAAAACATATCATAAGACTCTATAAAATATCCTAGATCTAAAACAAAGACAACGCAAACAACTAGACTCGATATTACAACGACAACGCCTGAAATGACCATCTTGTCTTCCCACCAATCTTTACATCTTATAATATGCATTAAACTCAAGGATAATCAGATCATGGCCTCAATGAACATAGAAAAATCATGCATCTACATTCCTTGGCTCATCTTGTACATGTTTGAAAAAGAAACGTCTAACTGTAGGATTACTAATAGTGCACACGTTTCTTGTGTGTGTAGAATGAAATGAGGATGCTCCTTGTGCCGCATCAATCTTTGATACGATCTTGGATCGTATGGAAATGACGATCGCTTCTTTCAACTCCAAAGACACGTTTGATCACCCTTGCGTGGGACAATGGCGCCAACACCACCTTCTTGGACAAGAGAAAATCAACAACGTCTACGTTGAGCAATTCGAATCTCCCAATCCAACACGTCGTTCCGTATCCTTGGATTGTGATTCACCAACTAGGTTTGCTCAAACCTTGATTGGATCTAGCTTTGATTTTACATTGTGAAAACCAAAGGAAAAACACAAAACAAAGCAACACACGGTTGCAAGAAACTGAAATTTATTATTCTCCAAATTCTGCCTTTTTTCTATGCTGCCGAGTTTTTTTCTTCTTATAATGTTGTAATTTTCTAATCCTAAAAATTAACTAATCAATCTAATTCCTAAGAATATTATCTATCAATCTTAATCAAATTTACAAAAAAGATAAGTCAAAGCTAATCAAGGAAGATTACATAATTCAAATCCCTAAAATCTCGCACTGGAATTACACCCTGTCGGTTATTGACTATTATCCGCTTCTACACACCGAATTAGGGTTTGCACTCTTCAGCAAAGTTGTAGCTCATAAAATTCTCTTGAATTTGGGCTTTTGAATCACCTCATTTGGACTCTTCTTGACAGAGATACGGGCCTCCAAAGATTAGGTATTCATCCAGTGATCTTCAGTACTTTCTATTCTGGACTCCCAATTTGCACCTGATTTCGGTCCATTTTGTAAACCGAATTAGCAAAAGTGTAAAACATCAAAATCGTCACAAATTGAGTTATCTGAAACCTCCAAGTGGTTTGAACCCATTTGGATCAGTACTCCGACCTAGGCGTTCAAAATACCGACTGGTATCCGGCTGCCTTCCTGAAAAATAGGGACTCTTCAAGCCACTTTCCTTATTTAGCCTTGCCTCCTTAGAAAACACTCCAAAACGGTAATTAGCACTATAAACACATATCATAAGACTCTATAAAATATCCTAGATCTAAAACAAAGACAACGCAAACAACTAGACTCGATATTACAACGACAACGCCTGAAATGACCATCTTGTCTTCCCACCAATCTTTACATCTTATAATATGCATTAAACTCAAGGATAATCAGATCATGGCCTCAATGAACATAGAAAAATCATGCATCTACATTCCTTGGCTCATCTTGTACATGTTTGAACAAGAAACGTCTAACTGTAGGATTACTAATAGTGCACACGTTTCTTGTGTGTGTAGAATGAAATGAGGATGCTCCTTGTGCCGCATCAATCCCTCCCTCCTCGGAAGGATTCGACCTCGAATCTAAATAGTCAAATGTACAAGAGGGATACTTCAACAAAAACTCACAATATATACATGACACAAACCTAAGAGAATAAAGTATAATAAATATGCGTAATTTGAGTTTAACATGCTTAGGATGAACAATTAACTGAAGGAAGAAGCATGTAGACAACAACACATTATAACATATATCTACACGAACATTTAGCAATAAACACCTCTTTCTAATATGTTTAGGATGCATCAACAAGATAGGTAGAAAACTCCTCACATAATATTTATCATGCATGAAAGAGAAAGTATGTAAAACATGAGGAATAAACAACATACCTTGTACGCTCCTTAGAACCTCCAAACCACAGGTATTTGAACTATCATGCTCAACAAAGCACAAATCATCACTAACATTTAGATTATCATCTTCAAGATCAGTGTGCAACGTAACGTCAAGTGAAATTTCAGATTCATACGCATGCAAACTAGAATTTTCTTGGGATGGAATATCACTATCAAGGCACTCAAACAAGGGATTATCATAGATATCCCATTCATGCTTCTCAATGTTATCATATTTATGACCTAGAACATCACTATTCTCACTTGAAATGTCACTCAAATCATCTTGTAAATCAGCATGCAAATCAAGCAAATCATGTGAGTGATGTGTAGCACAAACAACTTTAGATTCAAGCTCATCACTTTCATCACGCAAGTCAGTCTCATGCATATGAACATGATGAACATCAACAAGTCTCCTAAGACTTTGCAATTTATTAAAGAAGTCTAATCTGTGTACCTTTTGTTCTTCTACTTCTGCAAGGATCTGAAAGTTATGTTCTTTTTGTGCTAGAAGTTTCTTACGAATGTCAGAATTACGTTCTAAGAACTTCACACAGTCATGTTCAACTTCAATATGATCATGGAAGCCAACATGCGATTTCTTATCAGGTTCACACACTTTAGAGTGCAAAACATCATCAGATTCAGACAAACCGGATTTAAACAATTTAGGATCATGCAAGTCAAGAAGCTTATCATGTAAGTCATGTTCATTCGACACATCAACTTTATCATCATGAACAACATGTGTATCAATTGAAATTTCAGCATCATCATCATAAGAATCATGCTCAATATCAACAATAGAATCGTCACTCATATCACGCAAATCATATGCAATTCCATAAGTAAAATGAGCTTGACGTAATCCTTCTATCGTTGCACGATAGAGGTCCCTAATATCATCCTCCGTGGAATCCATGAGTAACCTGAAATTATGCAAGCAAACAACGAAAGAAAAAACTAACACAAAGACAAAAGAAATTTCGTTACGTTAGTAAAAATCAAAATCCAAGTGTATGTTCCTTTCTCACTCTTGTATAGTCACTCAAGTTTGTGCTTTCCCCGGCCAATCTTGGGCTAGATACAACCAATGCAAGCTCCTCAAGTGGCTAACACAATCCGATGATCAATTGTGCCCTTTTCTCCAATGTGTCACCCAAATTTCAGCAACTATCAAGCAAAGGTATTAAGCCAAGAACAAGACAATTTGACACACTTAACCTTCTAAGAATCAAGAAAAATGAGACCAAAAATTATGTCAAAGACTGAGCCAAAGAAAACTAAGGGTTGCCCTGGGCAATATTTAGTTAACCTTAGCCTTATGCAAATTAATCACAAGTTGTTGATTCGATTACAACAATCAAGTATCCAAGTGTAAGACAATGAAAAGGTGATGTATTTTGTGGCTTCAAAGAACCTGATTTGCAAATAAATTTGACAACAATCTTGATACTTTTCTTCAAACAATCTTAATCAAACTTGGATACTTGCACTTCGCTTTTTTTTTGCACTATTTTTTTTTGTGCTCTGGCCCTTTTTTTTGAATGTCAATAGTAATGGTAGGGCACATCGAAAATGTGCACTGCGTTACGTGAATTGTAATTTCAAAAAACAAAAAGCACTATAAGTACGTAAGTGGCAATACATCATCCACTATCCTGAGAGAAAAGAAAAGGAATAGACCACCATTTCAGTGTAATTAGGCTATTAGGAAAGCCAATTGTGCATTTTTTTCGGTAGTCTCACAGGGGCTGATTTTTGTTGAAAGAAATATGTGAGATTCCGGAGTGTCAATCTTTTGCCATTTTCATAACTTGTTGATCGTGTATCTTAGACTGAGAGAACCATTGGGAAATTTATACCCAAGGTTAGGTCTTTTGTGGCTTGGTGTGGTTTGGTAAAATGATAGCTTTGTATGACCGTATGTATGGTGAAGGAAGATTAGCCTTGGATACAAGAAAATTGCAACACAAACCAAGCAACAATGTAATCAAGTCACACAAGTCTAAAATTAACTAAAAGCTTCGTTAGCAACAAGATTTATATGTGACACGGGTAGCACTTTCAAGCAATGGACTAGATTTATATGTTATGGCTGAATTTAAACTCTAACACAATGACCCTATTGTTAAGTGTGTGTAAAGATTCAATCTTGAAGTGTTAAGATCACAAAATATTTGCAAGCTCCAAACTTTTGTACGCACGTACTGTCCACAACAAGATCCAAAAGGTATAAAATTTCTTTTTGTTGAAAACAAACGAAAGCTTCCTGTGAGGGTATGTTTTGAATAAGATGACACTTTGAAATTGAACCAAAAGGTGTGCAAGGGAATGTAAGGAGCAGTAGGGTGATCTCAAGCAAAAGGTAGGATCTTTTTTTTTTGTATAACAACGTGACAAGCCAAACGTTCTGTGGGGATGGGTTTTGAATAAGTTGAGTCTTGTAATTGAAGGAAAAGAAAGAGCAGAGGTGGGAGATTGTCTTTTGTGGTAGGAGGAGAAACAGTGAGAAAACACAAGAACAAAAAATAAAGGATATGAGAGTTGTAAAGAAGAAACCTTTGCTCTGATACCACTTTGATACGATCTTGGATCGTATGGAAATGACGATCGCTTCTTTCAACTCCAAAAGACACGTTTGATCACCCTTGCGTGGGACAATGGCGCCAACACCACCTTCTTGGACAAGAGAAAATCAACAACGTCTACGTTGAGCAATTCGAATCTCCCAATCCAACACGTCGTTCCGTATCCTTGGATTGTGATTCACCAACTAGGTTTGCTCAAACCTTGATTGGATCTAGCCTTGATTTTACTTTGTGAAAACCAAAGGAAAAACACAAAACAAAGCAACACACGGTTGCAAGAAACTGAAATTTATTATTCTCCAAATTCTGCCTTTTTTCTATGCTGCCGAGTTTTTTTCTTCTTATAATGTTGTAATTTTCTAATCCTAAAAATTAACTAATCAATCTAATTCCTAAGAATATTATCTATCAATCTTAATCAAATTTACAAAAAAGATAAGTCAAAGCTAATCAAGGAAGATTACATAATTCAAATCCCTAAAATCTCGCACTGGAATTACACCCTGTCGGTTATTGACTATTATCCGCTTCTACACACCGAATTAGGGTTTGCACTCTTCAGAAAAGTTGTAGCTCATAAAATTCTCTTGAATTTGGGCTTTTGAATCACCTCATTTGGATTCTTCTTGACAGAGATACGGGCCTCCAAAGATTAGGTATTCATCCAGTGATCTTCAGTACTTTCTATTCTGGACTCCCAATTTGCACCTGATTTCGGTCCATTTTGTAAACCGAATTATCAAAAGTGTAAAACATCAAAATCGTCACAAATGGAGTTATCTGAAACCTCCAAGTGGTTTGAACCCATTTGGATCAGTACTCCGACCTAGGCGTTCAAAATACCGAATGGTGTCCGGCTGCCTTCCTGAAAAATAGGGACTCTTCAAGCCACTTTCCTTATTTAGCCTTGCCTCCTTAGAAAACACTCCAAAACGGTAATTAGCACTATAAACACATATCATAAGACTCTATAAAATATCCTAGATCTAAAACAAAGACAACGCAAACAACTAGACTCGATATTACAACGACAACGCCTGAAATGACCATCTTGTCTTCCCACCAATCTTTACATCTTATAATATGCATTAAACTCAAGGATAATCAGATCATGGCCTCAATGAACATAGAAAAATCATGCATCTACATTCCCTGGCTCATCTTGTACATGTTTGAACAAGAAACGTCTAACTGTAGGATTACTAATAGTGCACACGTTTCTTGTGTGTGTAGAATGAAATGAGGATGCTCCTTGTGCCGCATCATTACTTAAAGAATATAACAATAAAAGGCTGCAACTTGCATAAGTTCGTAACATATCAAGGATCATCACCTAATAAGATCATAACTTAGGAACTACCAAGTTATTACAACTCAGTCTAAGTATCACGTGCCACTACACAATGACTCAATAAATGTGACATGCATGCATATGTACGTGTGATGCATCATGATAAAAATGATGATATGATCTTTCGTGCCTTTCTTTCAAAACATCATCGTCAAGAAAAACCATAGAGTGTTCAGATCTATCTTCCCGGATCTGAGGCAATCACGTCTCCCCTTCGAATCTATTATTCCCGGATTCGGAACGGTAACGTCATCAGTTCAGATCTATCTTCCCGGATCTGAGGCGGTCACGTCTCCCCTTCGAATCTATTATTCCCAGATTCGGAACGGTAACGTCATCACTTATCGGGTCTATTCTCTCTGGGCCTGAACGGTCCATATCATCAGATCAATTAACTCCGGATCTGGGCGGGTCCTTACTGGCCAGGAAACATACATGTCTTAGGTAATTACCATAAAATCAGTTCCATGAATAATGTAAATGACGATGATGCAATGTATGACATGCACTATGCGACTCGTGAACAAGTACATCAGAACATGCATGCACGGACTTGTCATTTAACCTGGGAAAACTGTCCAGCAATCACATTCTGTTCATACAACCTCGTGCTAATCAATTCGTGCTCATTTTCATAAGTTCATGCCATACACATGCATAATGAATCCTCAGACTCATACCATAAAAATTTCATAACAATCCGAAAAGTCTAACGACCTCAAAACATCACACTATCATCAATGGTACTGCTGAAATCAGCAGGACAGTACCGCTTTTCCTCAGTTTCGTGGGTCATAAAACCTTATTCATTTTAATCCATCACCTGAAAACATAGCTAACTCACCAAGTAATGATATTCACAGGGCCAAACACCACATTGAAGCTTAAATGAGCAGGGCAAAGCCTTACAACTTAAGACATTAAACTGTCCTGTTTTCCAGTTTTGTACAACTAACTTCGACTCAGTTGTTAATCATCAAAATGGTGGTTTTATGATGGTTTCTTTACATGAACATGTACATATATGTCTTAGGTAATTACCATAAAAATTCCAAGGCATTCCAATAAGTTTAAGGGGGTCAACTAATTACTTTCTCCCAGCTAGATACATGCTAAATCTGAAATGACCAGTTTTACCACGAATTTCATTGTGACCAAACCACAATTCTTTTTACTAAAAGTCCAACTTACAGATGTCATACACACGTCAAAATATCATCATACCAAAAATCATCTCATTTTCACATTCCTAAGGTGCACTTTCGATCCTCACAACTTACCACTCAAAACTGTCCTGTTTCAGCAACTCTGTTTGACCAGTTTTACCAAAAACTTCATTAAGGATAATCCACAACTTCTTTTATCAAAATTCCAACTCACTCGTTTCATAAACACATAGGGCTATTAGAATATCAAATATTAGACAATTGGAATATTCCTAAGGTCCATTTTCAGGGCATACAACATACCACATAAAACTGTTCAGTTCCAGTACTTCTGTCTGAGCAGCTCGTACTAAAAATTATACTCTGGTCAATCCCCATATCCGTTTACCAAAATTCCAAATCACACATTTATTACACATATGAGGCTATCATCATACCAAAAATTAGTCAATTTGGACCTTCCTAAGGTTAATTTCTAGGTCGTTAAACATGTCACATAAAAGTGTCCTGCTCCAGTACTTCTGTTTTACCAACTCTTACTAAAAATTTCATTAAAGACAAACCACAACCTCTTTTATTGAAATTCCAACTCACACATTTCATAAACATATAAGTCTAACATCACACCAAAATCTAGCCAATTTGAACACTCCTAATATTCGTTTTCTGGTCACACAATTAGCTACACAAATCTGTCCAGCTCCAGTAGTTCCAGCACTTCTTCACTTTTATGGTTCAAGCATTTCAAATCAACTTCATTCCTTAAAATTGACTTAATATCCATTAAACTCACACTTAAACATAATGTCTACAAGCCTCATAACATGCTTTAAACCATAGATAAACTGTTTATGAATCATATCAAAACAGTCACACACATTCATACAACAAATCATTTGCTCATATCATCACTTTTCTTATAACAACTAGTTTTCATGTCTTGTACTTAGCATCTTTAACTAAGATTCATAGCCTAATAATGACTAGCCATTCAAGCATGGACTTCACAAATAAGGCAAGATTGGCTAGGGTATACTTGCCTCTTTGAACCTTAGAGCTCTTCCTTAGCATGAGCCTTGGTTGAAATGGAGTGAAGTCTTCCTCCAACTTCACCTATATCACACGGTCTTGAGAGGAGGAAGAAGGATGAACATTAGTTATCATCTTAATGAAGAAACAACTATATTGAGGATATGATTTCCTTACCAAAATGAAACTTGGATGGGCTTGAAATGGATTCACACCACTAAGGCATTAGCTTCTCCTAGTAGCTTGACAATTCTTCTCCTAGTGACCATTTGAGTGTCACGTTTTTGGCAAGACAAGAGGGATACCAATGTGAGTTTTATTATTTGAAACATAGAATTCACTTAGAATGCTTAGCATGTACTTACTTAGATGAATTCTTGGAACTTGAAGATGGTTCTTGAACCTCTTCAACTAGCCGTATACTACAATGGAGGAATAGAAAAGTCTCTTTGCTCCATTGTGACTTCTTGAGAGTTGAATGTTCTAGAGTTTCTTTGGAGAAATTTTCTTCCCTTGGCAAGAAGGTAGCCGTGGTTTAGTGAAGGGGGAAGGGAGTTTACCATAGCTTGGTTTAGGCTAATTAGAGTTAATTAGCCTTAGTTACTTTTTGCCCAACTAAGGTTACTTTAGTTCAACTATAGTTACTTTATGTCAACCATAGTTACTTTATGCCAACTATAGTTACTTTATGGCTAACCTAGGTTACCTTATCCAACTAGAGTTATTTCCTTAACCTTGTAGTAAATATTAAGTAACCATGGTAATCTTCTTGGTCAACCATGGGGGGCCGGCGGTTTTGACTTTTGGGGGGAACTCTACCATGCTTAATTTCTTTCCAAATGTGTTTAATGAGGAGCCATGTGGGTATTTGCCCCCTTTTTATTAATTATTTCCCCTTTTCTTGTTTTAAAAATAAAATTAGGAAATTCTTAATTCCCCTTGGGCTAGGGCCGAAATTTTCCAAGAATTGGGGAAAGAATTGCCCACTACTTACAATTCCTTAATTTTCATTTGGTCTTATTTTAGGGAGGCCCTTAAGATTAAACTCTCCTATAATTTGGGAAAAAACCCTTTAAGGCCCTTTCCAAATCTTGTGGCCGAAATTTTCTTAAGCCCCCTTGGGTGAATTCATATCTCATTCTTGAATAATTATATTGTTTGCTTATCAACATAAAATAAAAGAAGCACTAAGGAATCTTAGTGAAATGCACTTGAAGGATGCCACTTTATTAATTCACTTATACGAGTCTTCAAGTACAATATGACTTTTCGACGGGGTACAACATTCTCCCCCCCTTAATATAAGTTTCATCCTCGAAACTTCAGGCTAGTCAACAAGATGGGGCGTCTACTCCTCATGTTTTCTTCCGTTTCCCATGTGGCTTATTCCTTAGGTAAATAAGATAGCATAAAGCGTCTATTTAGCTCCCTCAGAACTGCTTTGTCCAATTCATCCTAGAGGTCTCATCGGAAGTTATTCTAATTCTCTGGAGGTGTTATCGTAACCTATCTCATATCTCAAGCACTTGCAACCTCTATAATATGTACTTGATAATGAAGTCCATTCCGTGTAATCATTATCATAACAGGCTTATAATTTCCTTTTTCATAAAATATGAAAAACTTGGCAGAGATCATTAACTCTGGGATATAGACCATTAGTTCCTTTCTGTAAACAACCCTTCAGTAATCATGTAACGGTCATCTTACGTATGAAACAGCATCCAACATCTTTCCGAATAATTCCAATAAGGTACACACACCAAGCTCTTCATAGGGTATGTGCTACATTCATCTGTCTCGCTGATCGCCTTACTATGTAATAACTTTTACTTTTTGCGATCATTTCATAAAATCGAACTAGAAGTTGTGGTTTCCCCTTTGAAACTTATGTTCCCTTTATGACATTTGAAATGTTTCTTGTTCATCCTAAATCCTTGTTTCAAATCTTTTGTTACCTGCAACATGTATGTATCAATATTTGGACCATCATGTTATACATATGGAATGAGGACATGCCAAGTTGTAACGTCACTGCTGTAGTGTATTAGATACCCTCAACTTATAAATTCCTGATCCAAATATTATGTCTTATGGGATTCTCTATTCCGCCTCCCAGATGACCATTGTTTCAGATCTTTTCCTAAACAGTCCCGTAACGCTTCATCATCTTACCACATTTCTATGAATTCTTCCACAAGAAACTCTAATATATAGGTTCACTAAGCAAGTTGCCTGACTCCCAAACAATACATCACTTATCAATTGCTTACCCAAAGCTGGTTAAGTGGATCATTGATCTTAGTCAAAGGGTATTCATTCTTATGGTGACCATGTTGAGTTCTTGATGATCTACGCAAAGACACGGCCTCCATTCTTCTTTTCTACGAATAACACGGGAGCACCTCAGGTGAAACATTGGGGCGGATAAGTTCCTCCCTTAAAAGCTCATGCACTTGTTCCTTTTTGGTTCAACAAGCCTCTTCGGTGAGTTGCCTTCATAGACTTAGGGAATTATTAATCATCATCCTAAGGTGGCCCGTTCTCGTAAAACATGGCTTTCATAATCATGACCTGCTTTCCATAGCTTGCCTAACATAGTGCTTTCATATCGTGATGTCATAACGTGTTCCAATTTGGCTATAGCACTCTTGATACCAGATATGCCGATCCATTCCTCATATAGGACAACAAATGTGTACGAGTGCTAATAGTGACGCATCATGACGAAGACCCCGAGTCCCAAACACGGTGTTATACTTAGTCATGCTATCACTAATGATCCCACTTACTTTCTTGTGGTCTACTCATCATAACTTAAAGAAAACTATCATAATCACTCATACTAGAAAGTGGGACATAGGACACAGGTACTTCTCATTTATTAGGCGTACCTTGGTTGTTTTTTTGTCATCCGCATAAACTAGCCTTATATGGATACAACTCCCACCTTCTACTTCGTTTTCTTAGTACGCTCGTTAAATTGTTTCTTTCATTCTTTCGTTCCCTTATTATCGCATTCCGATCTATAGCGGTCCTCCAATAATTCACTAAAGGTCCTTGAATACGACTGGACTAAGCTTAATTTGATCTGGGGGTCTAGACCGCGCACAAATCTGATCACCTTAAATTTTCTATCTCTCATAATCAAAGGAACATACTGTCCCCAAGTAATGAATGCGTACTCTGAGACGGTGATGCCTGACCCTTGTCTTAGTGAGTCAAATTCCTCAACCCTTCTCGTGACTAAGTCCTGAGAGAGGAAGAACTCACAAAACTCCTTTTAGAACTTTGCCCTTATCCTATCCAGTACCAGTATCAGCATGGAGTTACCTTCAACTTTACTTAACCATATTTCTGCCTATTATGAACTAAATTCCCTGCCAAACCTTGGAATACATGTTCTTACTAACTATTTCTAGTAAAGTTTACTGCCTCCTGGGGTGACAGTGATGATGTCATTTTACTGAATTGTGGTACGGTGTCTAGTAAAGTTTACTGCCTCCTGGAGCCTTAGCTCTGATACCACCTGTAGCGCCCCGCATCCCGGCCTAGCCAGATACTGTGCACCCGCCGTACTTCACTAAGGAGAGTACCAGGCGTCGATCCATTACATGTCGTGGTCCATGATAAAATGCATGGACTTTCGTGCTTACACGTTAACAAGTAAGCGAACCCGTGGCAGAATAAAAACCTCAAATTAAAAACATCTACCAAATCATTCTTAGTTTTACAACCCAAATCAAAAGTACCGAAAGTCTCAAAAGTAAATGTTTCCCATCACAATTACATAAAAAGTCCTCGATTACAACCAACTCGTCATGTCTCCTTAGCCATCCATCTCTCGCACGTCTTACGGGTAAAGGACCCTAGGTTCATCTTCAATCCCTTCTACTTTGTTCCCTGTAGCCTCCGAGAGGAAAAATAGGGGGTGAGTGACAAAGTCACCAGCAAGTAAACCATAGGCAATCATGCATTAAATGGAAAGTACATACAAGAACCGAACCCCAAAAATTCGGTTTAGAAACATACCTGACCTCCATCCAATACCCGTTAGTGATCAACACTTAATGCATCAAGATCATAACTTAAGAAAGATCGTTACTTAAAGAATATAACAATAAAAGGCTGCAACTTGCATAAGTTCGTAACATATCAAGGAGCATCACCTAATAAGATCATGACTTAGGAACTACCAAGTTATAACAACTCAGTCTAAGTATCATGTGCTACTACACGATGACTCAATAAATGTGACATGCATGCATATGTACGTGTGATGCATCATGATAAAAATGATGATATGATCTTTCGTGCCTTTCTTTCAAAACATCATCGTCAAGAAAAACCATAGAGTGTTCAGATCTATCTTCCTGGATCTGAGGCGGTCACGTCTCCCCATCGAATCTATTATTCCCAGATTCAGAACGGTAACATCATCAGTTCAGATCTATCTTCCCAGATCTGAGGCGGTCACGTCTCTCCTTTGAATTTATTATTCCCGGATTCGGAACGGTAACGTCATCACTTATCGGGTCTATTCTCTCCGGGCCTGAATGTTCCATATCATCAGATCAATTAACCCCGGATCTAGGCAGGTCCTTACTGGCCAGAAAACATACACACACAGTACCAGTGGGAAGCGTTCTTTTAAAACATAATCTTTTCCTTAAAAACGCTTTTCATCTTTCTTTCTCATAAAATCAGTTCCATGAATCATGTAAATGACGATCATGCAATGTATGACATGCACTATGCGACTCGTGAACAAATACATCATAACATGCATGAACGGACTTGTCATTTAAGCTAGGAAAACTGTCCAGCAATCACATTCTGTTCATACAGACTCGTGTTAATCAATTCGTGCTCATTTTCATAAGTTCATGCCATACACATGCATAATGAAGCCTCAGACTCATAACATAAAAATTACTTAACAATCCGAAAAGTCTAACGACCTCAAAACATCATACTATCATTAATGGTACTGCTGAAATCAGCAGGGCAGTACCACTTTTCCTCAGTTTCATAGGTCATAAAACCTTATTCATTTTAATCCATCACCTGGAAAACATAGCTAATTCACTAAGGAATGATATTCATAGGGCGAAACACCACATTCAAGCTTAAATGAGCAGAGCAAAGCCTTACAACTTAAGACATTAAACTGTCCTGTTTTCTAATTTTGTACAACTAACTTCGACTCAGTTGTTAATCATCCAAATGGTGGTTTTATGCTGGTTTCTTTACATGAACATGTACATATATACCTTAGGTAATTACCATAAAAATTCCAAGGCATTCCAATAAGTTTAAGGGGGTCAACTAATTACGTTCTTCCAACTAGGTACATGCTGAATCTGAAATGACCAGTTTTACCACGAATTTCATTGTGACCAAACCACATTTCTTTTTACTAAAATTCCAACTCACAGATGTCATAAACACGTCAAACCATCATCATACCAAAAATAAGCTCATTTTCATATTCCTAAGGTGCACTTTCGAGCCTCACAACTTACCACTCAAAACTGTCCTGTTCCAGCAACTCTTTTTGACCAGTTTTACCAAAAACTTCATTAAGGATAATCCACAACTTCTTTTACCAGAATTCTAACTCACACGTTTCATAAACACATAGGGCTCTTTGCATATCAAAACTTAGCCAATTTGAATATTCCTAAGGTCCATTTTCAGGGCGTACAACATACCACATAAAACTGTTCAGCTCCAGTACTTCTCTCTAAGCAGCTCCTACTAACAATTATACTCTGGTCAATCCCCGTATCCTTTTACCAAAATTCCAACTCACACATTTATTAAAAATATGAGGATATCATTATACCAAAAATTAGTCAATTTGGACCTTCCTAAGGTTCATTTCCAGGTCGTTAAACATGTCACATAAAAGTGTCCTGCTTCAGTACTTCTGTTTTACCAACTCTTACTAAAAAATTTATTAAGGACAAACCACAACCTCTTTTATTGAAATTCCAACTCACACATTTCATAAGAACATAAGGCTAACATCACACCAAAATCTAGCCAATTTGAACACTCCTAAGATTCGTTTTCTGGTCACACAATCAGCTACACAAATCTGTCCAGCTCCAGTAGTTCCAGCACTTCTTCACTTTTATGGTTCAAGCATTTCAAATCAACTTTATTCCTTAAAATTGACTTAATATCCATTAAACTCACACTTAAACATAATATCTACAAGCCTCATAACATGCTTTAAACCATAGATAAACTGTTTATGAATCATATCAAAACAGTCACACACATTCATACAACAAATCATTTGCTCATATCATCACTTTTCTTATAACAACTAGTTTTCATGTCTTGTACTTAGCATCTTTAACTAAGATTCATAGCCTAATAATGACTAGCCATTCAAGCATGGACTTCACAAATAAGGCAAGATTGGCTAGGGTATACTTGCCTCTTTGAACCTTAGAGCTCTTCCTTAGCATGAGCCTTGGTTGAAATGGAGTGAAGTCTTCCTCCAACTTCACCTATATCACACGGTCTTGAGAGGAGGAAGAAGGATGAACATTAGTTATCATCTTAATGAAGAAACAACTATATTGAGGATATGATTTCCTTACCAAAATGAAACTTGGATGGGCTTGAAATGGATTCACACCACTAAGGTATTAGCTTCTCCTAGTAGCTTGACAATTCTTCTCCTAGTGACCATTTGAGTGTCACGTTTTTGGCAAGACAAGAGGGATACCAATGTGAGTTTTATTATTTGAAACATAGAATTCATTTAGAATGCTTAGCATGTACTTACTTAGATGAATTCTTGGAACTTGAAGATGGTTCTTGCACCTCTTCAACTAGCCGTATACTACAATGGAGGAATAGAAAAGTCTCTTTGCTCCATTGTGACTTCTTGAGAGTTGAATGTTCTAGAGTTTCTTTGGAGAAATTTTCTTCCCTTGGCAAGAAGGTAGCCGTGGTTTAGTGAAGGGGAAGGGAGTTTACCATAGCTTGGTTTAGGCTAATTAGAGTTAATTAGCCTTAGTTACTTTTTGCCCAACTAAGGTTACTTTAGTTCAACTATAGTTACTTTATGTCAACCATAGTTACTTTATGTCAACTATAGTTACTTTATGCCAACTATAGTTACTTTATGGCTAACCTAGGTTACCTTATCCAACTAGAGTTATTTCCTTAACCTTGTAGTAAATATTAAGTAACCATGGTAATTAGCACTATAAACACATATCATAAGACTCTATAAAATATCCTAGATCTAAAACAAAGACAACGCAAACAACTAGACTCGATATTACAACGACAACGCCTGAAATGACCATCTTGTCTTCCCACCAATCTTTACATCTTATAATATGCATTAAACTCAAGGATAATCAGATCATGGCCTCAATGAACATAGAAAAATCATGCATCTACATTCCTTGGCTCATCTTGTACATGTTTGAACAAGAAACGTCTAACTGTAGGATTACTAATAGTGCACACGTTTCTTGTGTGTGTAGAATGAAATGAGGATGCTCCTTGTGCCGCATCATTACTTAAAGAATATAACAATAAAAGGCTGCAACTTGCATAAGTTCGTAACATATCAAGGATCATCACCTAATAAGATCATAACTTAGGAACTACCAAGTTATTACAACTCAGTCTAAGTATCACGTGCCACTACACAATGACTCAATAAATGTGACATGCATGCATATGTACGTGTGATGCATCATGATAAAAATGATGATATGATCTTTCGTGCCTTTCTTTCAAAACATCATCGTCAAGAAAAACCATAGAGTGTTCAGATCTATCTTCCCGGATCTGAGGCAATCACGTCTCCCCTTCGAATCTATTATTCCCGGATTCGGAACGGTAACGTCATCAGTTCAGATCTATCTTCCCGGATCTGAGGCGGTCACGTCTCCCCTTCGAATCTATTATTCCCAGATTCGGAACGGTAACGTCATCACTTATCGGGTCTATTCTCTCTGGGCCTGAACGGTCCATATCATCAGATCAATTAACTCCGGATCTGGGCGGGTCCTTACTGGCCAGGAAACATACATGTCTTAGGTAATTACCATAAAATCAGTTCCATGAATAATGTAAATGACGATGATGCAATGTATGACATGCACTATGCGACTCGTGAACAAGTACATCAGAACATGCATGCACGGACTTGTCATTTAACCTGGGAAAACTGTCCAGCAATCACATTCTGTTCATACAACCTCGTGCTAATCAATTCGTGCTCATTTTCATAAGTTCATGCCATACACATGCATAATGAATCCTCAGACTCATACCATAAAAATTTCATAACAATCCGAAAAGTCTAACGACCTCAAAACATCACACTATCATCAATGGTACTGCTGAAATCAGCAGGACAGTACCGCTTTTCCTCAGTTTCGTGGGTCATAAAACCTTATTCATTTTAATCCATCACCTGAAAAACATAGCTAACTCACCAAGGAATGATATTCACAGGGCCAAACACCACATTGAAGCTTAAATGAGCAGGGCAAAGCCTTACAACTTAAGACATTAAACTGTCCTGTTTTCCAGTTTTGTACAACTAACTTCGACTCAGTTGTTAATCATCAAAATGGTGGTTTTATGATGGTTTCTTTACATGAACATGTACATATATGTCTTAGGTAATTACCATAAAAATTCCAAGGCATTCCAATAAGTTTAAGGGGGTCAACTAATTACTTTCTCCCAGCTAGATACATGCTAAATCTGAAATGACCAGTTTTACCACGAATTTCATTGTGACCAAACCACAATTCTTTTTACTAAAAGTCCAACTTACAGATGTCATACACACGTCAAAATATCATCATACCAAAAATCATCTCATTTTCACATTCCTAAGGTGCACTTTCGATCCTCACAACTTACCACTCAAAACTGTCCTGTTTCAGCAACTCTGTTTGACCAGTTTTACCAAAAACTTCATTAAGGATAATCCACAACTTCTTTTATCAAAATTCCAACTCACTCGTTTCATAAACACATAGGGCTATTAGAATATCAAATATTAGACAATTGGAATATTCCTAAGGTCCATTTTCAGGGCATACAACATACCACATAAAACTGTTCAGTTCCAGTACTTCTGTCTGAGCAGCTCGTACTAAAAATTATACTCTGGTCAATCCCCATATCCGTTTACCAAAATTCCAAATCACACATTTATTACACATATGAGGCTATCATCATACCAAAAATTAGTCAATTTGGACCTTCCTAAGGTTAATTTCTAGGTCGTTAAACATGTCACATAAAAGTGTCCTGCTCCAGTACTTCTGTTTTACCAACTCTTACTAAAAATTTCATTAAAGACAAACCACAACCTCTTTTATTGAAATTCCAACTCACACATTTCATAAACATATAAGTCTAACATCACACCAAAATCTAGCCAATTTGAACACTCCTAATATTCGTTTTCTGGTCACACAATTAGCTACACAAATCTGTCCAGCTCCAGTAGTTCCAGCACTTCTTCACTTTTATGGTTCAAGCATTTCAAATCAACTTCATTCCTTAAAATTGACTTAATATCCATTAAACTCACACTTAAACATAATGTCTACAAGCCTCATAACATGCTTTAAACCATAGATAAACTGTTTATGAATCATATCAAAACAGTCACACACATTCATACAACAAATCATTTGCTCATATCATCACTTTTCTTATAACAACTAGTTTTCATGTCTTGTACTTAGCATCTTTAACTAAGATTCATAGCCTAATAATGACTAGCCATTCAAGCATGGACTTCACAAATAAGGCAAGATTGGCTAGGGTATACTTGCCTCTTTGAACCTTAGAGCTCTTCCTTAGCATGAGCCTTGGTTGAAATGGAGTGAAGTCTTCCTCCAACTTCACCTATATCACACGGTCTTGAGAGGAGGAAGAAGGATGAACATTAGTTATCATCTTAATGAAGAAACAACTATATTGAGGATATGATTTCCTTACCAAAATGAAACTTGGATGGGCTTGAAATGGATTCACACCACTAAGGAATTAGCTTCTCCTAGTAGCTTGACAATTCTTCTCCTAGTGACCATTTGAGTGTCACGTTTTTGGCAAGACAAGAGGGATACCAATGTGAGTTTTATTATTTGAAACATAGAATTCACTTAGAATGCTTAGCATGTACTTACTTAGATGAATTCTTGGAACTTGAAGATGGTTCTTGAACCTTTTCAACTAGCCGTATACTACAATGGAGGAATAGAAAAGTCTCTTTGCTCCATTGTGACTTCTTGAGAGTTGAATGTTCTAGAGTTTCTTTGGAGAAATTTTCTTCCCTTGGCAAGAAGGTAGCCGTGGTTTAGTGAAGGGGGAAGGGAGTTTACCATAGCTTGGTTTAGGCTAATTAGAGTTAATTAGCCTTAGTTACTTTTTGCCCAACTAAGGTTACTTTAGTTCAACTATAGTTACTTTATGTCAACCATAGTTACTTTATGCCAACTATAGTTACTTTATGGCTAACCTAGGTTACCTTATCCAACTAGAGTTATTTCCTTAACCTTGTAGTAAATATTAAGTAACCATGGTAATCTTCTTGGTCAACCATGGGGGGCCGGCGGTTTTGACTTTTGGGGGGAACTCTACCATGCTTAATTTCTTTCCAAATGTGTTTAATGAGGAGCCATGTGGGTATTTGCCCCCTTTTTATTAATTATTTCCCCTTTTCTTGTTTTAAAAATAAAATTAGGAAATTCTTAATTCCCCTTGGGCTAGGGCCGAAATTTTCCAAGAATTGGGGAAAGAATTGCCCACTACTTACAATTCCTTAATTTTCATTTGGTCTTATTTTAGGGAGGCCCTTAAGATTAAACTCTCCTATAATTTGGGAAAAAACCCTTTAAGGCCCTTTCCAAATCTTGTGGCCGAAATTTTCTTAAGCCCCCTTGGGTGAATTCATATCTCATTCTTGAATAATTATATTGTTTGCTTATCAACATTAAATAAAAGAAGCACTAAGGAATCTTAGTGAAATGCACTTGAAGGATGCCACTTTATTAATTCACTTATACGAGTCTTCAAGTACAATATGACTTTTCGACGGGGTACAACATTCTCCCCCCCTTAATATAAGTTTCATCCTCGAAACTTCAGGCTAGTCAACAAGATGGGGCGTCTACTCCTCATGTTTTCTTCCGTTTCCCATGTGGCTTATTCCTTAGGTAAATAAGATAGCATAAAGCGTCTATTTAGCTCCCTCAGAACTGCTTTGTCCAATTCATCCTAGAGGTCTCATCGGAAGTTATTCTAATTCTCTGGAGGTGTTATCGTAACCTATCTCATATCTCAAGCACTTGCAACCTCTATAATATGTACTTGATAATGAAGTCCATTCCGTGTAATCATTATCATAACAGGCTTATAATTTCCTTTTTCATAAAATATGAAAAACTTGGCAGAGATCATTAACTCTGGGATATAGACCATTAGTTCCTTTCTGTAAACAGCCCTTCAGTAATCATGTAACGGTCATCTTACGTATGAAACAGCATCCAACATCTTTCCGAATAATTCCAATAAGGTACACACACCAAGCTCTTCATAGGGTATGTGCTACATTCATCTGTCTCGCTGATCGCCTTACTATGTAATAACTTTTACTTTTTGCGATCATTTCATAAAATCGAACTAGAAGTTGTGGTTTCCCCTTTGAAACTTATGTTCCCTTTATGACATTTGAAATGTTTCTTGTTCATCCTAAATCCTTGTTTCAAATCTTTTGTTACCTGCAACATGTATGTATCAATATTTGGACCATCATGTTATACATATGGAATGAGGACATGCCAAGTTGTAACGTCACTGCTGTAGTGTATTAGATACCCTCAACTTATAAATTCCTGATCCAAATATTATGTCTTATGGGATTCTCTATTCCGCCTCCTAGATGACCATTGTTTCAGATCTTTTCCTAAACAGTCCCGTAACGCTTCATCATCTTACCACATTTCTATGAATTCTTCCACAAGAAACTCTAATATATAGGTTCACTAAGCAAGTTGCCTGACTCCCAAACAATACATCACTTATCAATTGCTTACCCAAAGCTGGTTAAGTGGATCATTGATCTTAGTCAAAGGGTATTCATTCTTATGGTGACCATGTTGAGTTCTTGATGATCTACGCAAAGACACGGCCTCCATTCTTCTTTTCTACGAATAACACGGGAGCACCTCAGGTGAAACATTGGGGCGGATAAGTTCCTCCCTTAAAAGCTCATGCACTTGTTCCTTTTTGGTTCAACAAGCCTCTTCGGTGAGTTGCCTTCATAGACTTAGGGAATTATTAATCATCATCCTAAGGTGGCCCGTTCTCGTAAAACATGGCTTTCATAATCATGACCTGCTTTCCATAGCTTGCCTAACATAGTGCTTTCATATCGTGATGTCATAACGTGTTCCAATTTGGCTATAGCACTCTTGATACCAGATATGCCGATCCATTCCTCATATAGGACAACAAATGTGTACGAGTGCTAATAGTGACGCATCATGACGAAGACCCCGAGTCCCAAACACGGTGTTATACTTAGTCATGCTATCACTAATGATCCCACTTACTTTCTTGTGGTCTACTCATCATAACTTAAAGAAAACTATCATAATCACTCATACTAGAAAGTGGGACATAGGACACAGGTACTTCTCATTTATTAGGCGTACCTTGGTTGTTTTTTTGTCATCCGCATAAACTAGCCTTATATGGATACAACTCCCACCTTCTACTTCGTTTTCTTAGTACGCTCGTTAAATTGTTTCTTTCATTCTTTCGTTCCCTTATTATCGCATTCCGATCTATAGCGGTCCTCCAATAATTCACTAAAGGTCCTTGAATACGACTGGACTAAGCTTAATTTGATCTGGGGGTCTAGACCGCGCACAAATCTGATCACCTTAAATTTTCTATCTCTCATAATCAAAGGAACATACTGTCCCCAAGTAATGAATGCGTACTCTGAGACGGTGATGCCTGACCCTTGTCTTAGTGAGTCAAATTCCTCAACCCTTCTCGTGACTAAGTCCTGAGAGAGGAAGAACTCACAAAACTCCTTTTAGAACTTTGCCCTTATCCTATCCAGTACCAGTATCAGCATGGAGTTACCTTCAACTTTACTTAACCATATTTCTGCCTATTATGAACTAAATTCCCTGCCAAACCTTGGAATACATGTTCTTACTAACTATTTCTAGTAAAGTTTACTGCCTCCTGGGGTGACAGTGATGATGTCATTTTACTGAATTGTGGTACGGTGTCTAGTAAAGTTTACTGCCTCCTGGAGCCTTAGCTCTGATACCACCTGTAGCGCCCCGCATCCCGGCCTAGCCAGATACTGTGCACCCGCCGTACTTCACTAAGGAGAGTACCAGGCGTCGATCCATTACATGTCGTGGTCCATGATAAAATGCATGGACTTTCGTGCTTACACGCTAACAAGTAAGCGAACCCGTGGCAGAATAAAAACCTCAAATTAAAAACATCTACCAAATCATTCTTAGTTTTACAACCCAAATCAAAAGTACCGAAAGTCTCAAAAGTAAATGTTTCCCATCACAATTACATAAAAAGTCCTCGATTACAACCAACTCGTCATGTCTCCTTAGCCATCCATCTCTCGCACGTCTTACGGGTAAAGGACCCTAGGTTCATCTTCAATCCCTTCTACTTTGTTCCCTGTAGCCTCCGAGAGGAAAAATAGGAGGTGAGTGACAAAGTCACCAGCAAGTAAACCATAGGCAATCATGCATTAAATGGAAAGTACATACAAGAACCGAACCCCAAAAATTCGGTTTAGAAACATACCTGACCTCCATCCAATACCCGTTAGTGATCAACACTTAGTGCATCAAGATCATAACTTAAGCAAGATCGTTACTTAAAGAATATAACAATAAAAGGCTGCAACTTGCATAAGTTCGTAACATATCAAGGAGCATCACCTAATAAGATCATGACTTAGGAACTACCAAGTTATAACAACTCAGTCTAAGTATCATGTGCTACTACACGATGACTCAATAAATGTGACATGCATGCATATGTACGTGTGATGCATCATGATAAAAATGATGATATGATCTTTCGTGCCTTTCTTTCAAAACATCATCGTCAAGAAAAACCATAGAGTGTTCAGATTCATCTTCCTGGATCTGAGGCGGTCACGTCTCCCCATCGAATCTATTATTCCCAGATTCAGAACGGTAACATCATCAGTTCAGATCTATCTTCCCAGATCTGAGGCGGTCACGTCTCTCCTTTGAATTTATTATTCCCGGATTCGGAACGGTAACGTCATCACTTATCGGGTCTATTCTCTCCGGGCCTGAATGTTCCATATCATCAGATCAATTAACCCCGGATCTAGGCAGGTCCTTACTGGCCAGAAAACATACACACACAGTACCAGTGGGAAGCGTTCTTTTAAAACATAATCTTTTCCTTAAAAACGCTTTTCATCTTTCTTTCTCATAAAATCAGTTCCATGAATCATGTAAATGACGATCATGCAATGTATGATATGCACTATGCGACTCGTGAACAAATACATCATAACATGCATGAACGGACTTGTCATTTAAGCTAGGAAAACTGTCCAGCAATCACATTCTGTTCATACAGACTCGTGTTAATCAATTCGTGCTCATTTTCATAAGTTCATGCCATACACATGCATAATGAAGCCTCAGACTCATAACATAAAAATTACTTAACAATCCGAAAAGTCTAACGACCTCAAAGCATCATACTATCATTAATGGTACTGCTGAAATCAGCAGGGCAGTACCACTTTTCCTCAGTTTCATGGGTCATAAAACCTTATTCATTTTAATCCATCACCTGGAAAACATAGCTAATTCACTAAGGAATGATATTCATAGGGCGAAACACCACATTCAATCTTAAATGAGCAGAGCAAAGCCTTACAACTTAAGACATTAAACTGTCCTGTTTTCTAATTTTGTACAACTAACTTCGACTCAGTTGTTAATCATCCAAATGGTGGTTTTATGCTGGTTTCTTTACATGAACATGTACATATATACCTTAGGTAATTACCATAAAAATTCCAAGGCATTCCAATAAGTTTAAGGGGGTCAACTAATTACGTTCTTCCAACTAGGTACATGCTGAATCTGAAATGACCAGTTTTACCACGAATTTCATTGTGACCAAACCACAATTCTTTTTACTAAAATTCCAACTCACAGATGTCATAAACACGTCAAACCATCATCATACCAAAAATAAGCTCATTTTCATATTCCTAAGGTGCACTTTTGAGCCTCACAACTTACCACTCAAAACTGTCCTGTTCCAGCAACTCTTTTTGACCAGTTTTACCAAAAACTTCATTAAGGATAATCCACAACTTCTTTTACCAGAATTCTAACTCACACGTTTCATAAACACATAGGGCTCTTTGCATATCAAAACTTAGCCAATTTGAATATTCCTAAGGTCCATTTTCAGGGCGTACAACATACCACATAAAACTGTTCAGCTCCAGTACTTCTCTCTGAGCAGCTCCTACTAACAATTATACTCTGGTCAATCCCCATATCCTTTTACCAAAATTCCAACTCACACATTTATTAAAAATATGAGAATATGAGGATATCATTATACCAAAAATTAGTCAATTTGGACCTTCCTAAGGTTCATTTCCAGGTCGTTAAACATGTCACATAAAAGTGTCCTGCTTCAGTACTTCTGTTTTACCAACTCTTACTAAAAAATTTATTAAGGACAAACCACAACCTCTTTTATTGAAATTCCAACTCACACATTTCATAAGAACATAAGGCTAACATCACACCAAAATCTAGCCAATTTGAACACTCCTAAAATTCGTTTTCTGGTCACACAATCAGCTACACAAATCTGTTCAGCTCCAGTAGTTCCAGCACTTCTTCACTTTTATGGTTCAAGCATTTCAAATCAACTTTATTCCTTAAAATTGACTTAATATCCATTAAACTCACACTTAAACATAATATCTACAAGCCTCATAACATGCTTTAAACCATAGATAAACTGTTTATGAATCATATCAAAACAGTCACACACATTCATACAACAAATCATTTGCTCATATCATCACTTTTCTTATAACAACTAGTTTTCATGTCTTGTACTTAGCATCTTTAACTAAGATTCATAGCCTAATAATGACTAGCCATTCAAGCATGGACTTCACAAATAAGGCAAGATTGGCTAGGGTATACTTGCCTCTTTGAACCTTAGAGCTCTTCCTTAGCATGAGCCTTGGTTGAAATGGAGTGAAGTCTTCCTCCAACTTCACCTATATCACACGGTCTTGAGAGGAGGAAGAAGGATGAACATTAGTTATCATCTTAATGAAGAAACAACTATATTGAGGATATGATTTCCTTACCAAAATGAAACTTGGATGGGCTTGAAATGGATTCACACCACTAAGGTATTAGCTTCTCCTAGTAGCTTGACAATTCTTCTCCTAGTGACCATTTGAGTGTCACGTTTTTGGCAAGACAAGAGGGATACCAATGTGAGTTTTATTATTTGAAACATAGAATTCATTTAGAATGCTTAGCATGTACTTACTTAGATGAATTCTTGGAACTTGAAGATGGTTCTTGAACCTCTTCAACTAGCCGTATACTACAATGGAGGAATAGAAAAGTCTCTTTGCTCCATTGTGACTTCTTGAGAGTTGAATGTTCTAGAGTTTCTTTGGAGAAATTTTCTTCCCTTGGCAAGAAGGTAGCCGTGGTTTAGTGAAGGGGGAAGGGAGTTTACCATAGCTTGGTTTAGGCTAATTAGAGTTAATTAGCCTTAGTTACTTTTTGCCCAACTAAGGTTACTTTAGTTCAACTATAGTTACTTTATGTCAACCATAGTTACTTTATGTCAACTATAGTTACTTTATGCCAACTATAGTTACTTTATGGCTAACCTAGGTTACCTTATCCAACTAGAGTTATTTCCTTAACCTTGTAGTAAATATTAAGTAACCATGGTAATCTTCTTGGTCAACCATGGGGGGGGCGGCG
>AP025049.1:30780619-30814074 GCA_036186865.1 Eustoma russellianum | reverse complement strand
GGGGGGAACTCTACCATGCTTAATTTCTTTCCAAATGAGTTTAATGAGGAGCCATGTGGGTATTTGCCCCCTTTTTATTAATTATTTCCCCTTTTCTTGTTTTAAAAATAAAATTAGGAAATTCTTAATTCCCCTTGGGCTAGGGCCAAAATTTTCCAAGAATTGGGGAAAGAATTGCCCACTACTTACAATTCCTTAATTTTCATTTGGTCTTATTTTAGGGAGGCCCTTAAGATTAGACTCTCCTATAATTTGGGAAAAAACCCTTTAAGTCCCTTTCCAAACCTTGTGCCCGAAATTTTCTTAAGCCCCCTTGGGTGAATTCATATCTCATTCTTGAATAATTATATTGTTTGCTTATCAACATAAAATAAAAGAAGCACTAAAGAATCTTAGTGAAATGCACTTGAAGGATGCCACTTTATTAATTCACTTATACGAGTCTTCAAGTACAATATGACTTTTCGACGGGGTACAACATTCTCCCCCCTTAATATAAGTTTCATCCTCGAAACTTCAGGCTAGTCAACAAGATGGGGCGTCTACTCCTCATGTTTTCTTCCGTTTCCCATGTGGCTTCTTCCTTAGGTAAATAAGATAGCATAAAGCGTCTATTTAGCTCCCTCAGAACTGCTTTGTCCAATTCATCTTAGAGGTCTCATCGGAAGTTATTCTAATTCTCTGGAGGTGTTATCGTAACCTATCACATATCTCAAGCACTTGCAACCTTTATAATATGTACTTGATAATGAAATCCATTCCGTGTAATCATTATCATAACAGGCTTATAATTTCCTATTTCATAAAATATGAAAAACTTGGCAGAGATCATTAACTCTGGGATATAGACCATTAGTTCCTTTCTGTAAACAGCCCTTCAGTAATCATGTAACGGTCATCTTACGTATGAAACAGCATCCAACATCTTTCCAAATAATTCCAATAAGGTACACACACCAAGCTCTTCATAAGGTATGTGCTACATTCATCTGTCTCGCTGATCGCCTTACTATGTAGTAACTTTTACTTTTTGCGATCATTTCATAAAATCGAACTAGAAGTTGGTGTTTCCCCTTTGAAACTTATGTTCCCTTATGACATTTGAAATGTTTCTTGTTCATCCTAAATCCTTGTTTCCTCTTTTGTTACATGCAACATGTATGTATCAATATTTGGACCATCATGTTATACATATGGAATGAGGACATGCCAAGTTGTAACGTCACTGCTGTAGTGTATTAGATACCCTCAACTTATAAATTCCTGATCCAAATATTATGTCTTATGGGATTCTCTATTCCGCCTCCCAGATGACCATTGTTTCAGATATTTTCCTAAACAGTCCCGTAACGCTTCATCATCTTACCATATTTCTATGAATTCTTCCACAAGAAACTCTCATATACAGGTTCACTAAGCAAGTTACCTGACTCCCAAACAATACATCACTTATCAATTGCTTACCCAAAGCTGGTTAAGTGGATCATTGATCTTAGTCAAAGGGTATTCATTCTTATGGTGACCATGTTGAGTTCTTGATGATCTACGCAAAGACACGGCCTCCATTCTTCTTTTCTACGAATAATACGGGAGCACCTCAGGTGAAACATTGGGGCGGATAAGTTCCTCCCTTAAAAGCTCATGCACTTGTTCCTTTTTGGTTCAACAAGACTCTTCGGTGAGTTGCCTTCATAGACTTAGGGAATTCTTAATCATCATCCTAAGGTGGCCCGTTCTCGTAAAACATGGCTTTCATAATCATGACCTTCTTTCCATAGCTTGCCTAACATAGTGCTTTCATATCGTGATGTCATAGCGTGTTCCAATTTGGCTATAGCACTCTTGATACCAGATATGCCGATCCATTCCTCATATAGTACAACAAATGTGTACGAGTGCTAATAGTGACGCATCATGACGAAGACCCCGAGTCCCAAACACGGTGTTATACTTAGTCATGCTATCACTAATGATCCCACTTACTTTCTTGTGGTCTACTCATCATAACTTAAAGAAAACTATCATAATCACTCATACTAGAAAGTGGGACATAGGACACAGGTACTTCTCATTTATTAGGCGTACCTTGGTTGTTTTTTTGTCATCCGCATAAACTAGCCTTATATGGATACAACTCCCACCTTCTACTTCGTTTTCTTAGTACGCTCGTTAAATTGTTTCTTTCATTCTTTCGTTCCCTTATTATCGCATTCCGATCTATAGCGGTCCTCCAATAATTCACTAAAGGTCCTTGAATACGACTGGACTAAGCTTAATTTGATCTGGGGGTCTAGACCGCGCACAAATCTGATCACCTTAAACTTTCTATCTCTCATAATCAAAGGAACATACTGTCCCCAAGTAATGAATGCGTACTCTGAGACGGTGATGCCTGACCCTTGTCTTAGTGAGTCAAATTCCTCAACCCTTCTCGTGACTAAGTCCTGAGAGAGGAAGAACTCACAAAACTCCTTTTAGAACTTTGCCCTTATCCTATCCAGTACCAGTATCAGCATGGAGTTACCTTCAACTTTACTTAACCATATTTCTGCCTATTATGAACTAAATTCCCTGCCAAACCTTGGAATACATGTTCTTACTAACTATTTCTAGTAAAGTTTACTGCCTCCTGGGGTGACAGTGATGATGTCATTTTACTGAATTGTGGTGCGGTGTCGGAATCTTACTCAAGGTATAAATATTCAAAAAAAGCGACAAAATTTAATTCGTAATCCATATACGATCTTATGGTCATGCAAGCAGGCATGATTACATTCTATAGATGGCCATCGACTAGGGCTTTATCATTCGGTCAAACCCTAATTTCCAATCTAAGTCATCCTAGTCTAAGGTCAACTCTCATCTAGGATCATGACTTAGATCTAAGATCAAACTTAGTTGACTATGATCATAACTTAGTTCTATATTCTTCCCGGATCTGGAGCCTTAGCTCTGATACCACCTGTAGCGCCCCGCATCCCGGCCTAGCCAGATACGGTGCACCCGCCGTACTTCACTAAGGAGAGTACCAGGCGTCGATCCATTACATGTCGTGGTCCATGATAAAATGCATGGACTTTCGTGCTTACACGTTAACAAGTAAGCGAACCCGTGGCAGAATAAAAACCTCAAATTAAAAACATCTACCAAATCATTCTTAGTTTTACAACCCAAATCAAAAGTACCGAAAGTCTCAAAAGTAAATGTTTTCCATTACAATTACATAAAAAGTCCTCGATTACAACCAACTCGTCATGTCTCCTTAGCCATCCATCTCTCGCACGTCTTACGGGTAAGGGACCCTAGGTTCATCTTCAATCCCTTCTACTTTGTTCCCTGCAGCCTCCGAGAGGAAAAATAGGGGGTGAGTGACAAAGTCACCAGCAAGTAAACCATAGGCAATCATGCATTAAATGGAAAGTACATACAAGAACCGAACCCCAAAAATTCGGTTTAGAAACATACCTGACCTCCATCCAATACCCGTTAGTGATCAACACTTAATGCATCAAGATCATAACTTAAGCAAGATCGTTACTTAAAGAATATAACAATAAAAGGCTGCAACTTGCATAAGTTCGTAACATATCAAGGATCATCACCTAATAAGATCATGACTTAGGAACTACCAAGTTATAACAACTCAGTCTAAGTATCATGTGCCACTACACGATGACTCAATAAATGTGACATGCATGCATATATACGTGTGATGCATCATGATAAAAATGATTATATGATCTTTCGTGCCTTTCTTTCAAAACATCATCGTCAAGAAAAACCATAGAGTGTTCAGATCTATCTTCCTGGATCTGAGGCGGTCACGTCTCCCCATCGAATCTATTATTCCCGGATTCAGAACGGTAACATCATCAGTTCAGATCTATCTTCCCAGATCTGAGGCGGTCACGTCTCCCCTTCAAATCTATTATTCCCGGATTCGGAATGGTAACGTCATCACTTATCGGGTCTATTCTCTCCGGGCCTGAACGTTCCATATCATCAGATCAATTAACCCCGGATCTAGGCAGGTCCTTACTGGCCAGAAAACATACACACACAGTACCAGTGGGAAGCGTTCTTTTAAAACAGAATCTTTTTTAAAAAACGCTTTTCATGTTTCTTTCTCATAAAATTAGTTCCATGAATCATGTAAATGACGATGATACAATGTATGACATGCACTATGCGACTCGTGAACAAATACATCACAACATGCATGAACGGACTTGTCATTTAAGCTGGGAAAACTGTCCAGCAATCACATTCTGTTCATACAGACTCGTGCTAATCAATTCGTGCTCATTTTCATAAGTTCATGCCATACACGTGCATAATGAAGCCTCAGACTCATACCATAAAAATTTCGTAACAACCCGAAAAGTCTAACGACCTCAAAACATCATACTATCATCAATGGTACTGCTGAAATCAGCAGGCCAGTACCACATTTCCTCAGTTTCATGGGTCATAAAACCTTATTCATTTTAATCCATCACCTGGAAAACATAGCTAATTCACTAAGGAACGATATTCATAGGGCGAAACACCACATTCAAGCTTAAATGAGCAGAGCAAAGCCTTACAACTTAAGACATTAAACTGTCCTGTTTTCTAATTTTGTACAACTAACTTCGACTCAGTTGTTAATCATCCAAATGGTGGTTTTATGCTGGTTTCTTTACATGAACATGTACATATATACCTTAGGTAATTACCATAAAAATTCCAAGGCATTCCAATAAGTTTAAGGGGGTCAACTAATTACGTTCTTCCAACTAGGTACATGCTGAATCTGAAATGACCAGTTTTACCACGAATTTCATTGTGACCAAACCACAATTCTTTTTACTAAAATTCCAACTCACAGATGTCATAAACACGTCAAACCATCATCACACCAAAAATAAGCTCATTTTCATATTCCTAAGGTGCACTTTCGAGCCTCACAACTTACCACTCAAAACTGTCCTGTTCCAGCAACTCTTTTTGACCAGTTTTACCAAAAACTTCATTAAGGATAATCCACAACTTCTTTTACCAAAATTCTAACTCACACGTTTCATAAACACATAGGGCTATTTGCATATCAAAACTTAGCCAATTTGAATATTCCTAAGGTCCATTTTCAGGGCATACAACATACCACATAAAACTGTTCAGCTCCAGTACTTCTCTCTGAGCAGCTCCTACTAACAATTATACTCTGGTCAATCCCCATATCCTTTTACCAAAATTCCAACTCACACATTTATTAAACATATGAGGATATCATTATACCAAAAATTAGTCAATTTGGACCTTCCTAAGGTTCATTTCCAGGTCGTTAAACATGTCACATAAAACTGTCCTGCTCCAGTACTTCTGTTTTACCAACTCTTACTAAAAATTTTATTAAGGACAAACCACAACCTCTTTTATTGAAATTCCAACTCACACATTTCATAAGAATATAAGGCTAACATCACACCAAAATCTAGCCAATTTGAACACTCCTAGATTCGTTTTCTGGTCACACAATCAGCTACACAAATCTGTCCAGCTCCAGTAGTTCCAGCACTTCTTCACTTTTATGGTTCAAGCATTTCAAATCAACTTCATTCCTTAAAATTGACTTAATATCCATTAAACTCACACTTCAACATAATGTCTACAAGCTTCATAACATGCTTTAAACCATAGATAAACTGTTTATGAATCATATCAAAACAGTCACACACATTCATACAACAAATCATTTGCTCATACCATCACTTTTCTTATAACAACTAGTTTTCATGTCTTGTACTTAGCATCTTTAACTAAGATTCATAGCCTAATAATGACTAGCCATTCAAGCATGCACTTCACAAATAAGGCAAGATTGGCTAGGATATACTTGCCTCTTTGAACTTTAGAGCTCTTCCTTAGCATGACCCTTGGTTGAAATGGAGTGAAGTCTTCCTCCAACTTCACCTATATCACACGGTCTTGAGAGGAGGAAGAAGGATGAACATTAGTTATCATCTTAATGAAGAAACAACTATATTGAGGATATGATTTCCTTACCAAAATGAAACTTGGATGGGCTTGAAATGGATTCACACCACTAAGGTATTAGCTTCTCCTAGTAGCTTGACAATTCTTCTCCTAGTGACCATTTGAGTGTCACGTTTTTGGCAAGACAAGAGGGATACCAATGTGAGTTTCATTCTTTGAAACATAGAATTCACTTAGAATGCTTAGCATGTACTTACCTAAATGAATTCTTGGAGCTTGAAGATGGTTCTTGGACCTCTTCAACTAGCCGTATACTACAATGGAGGAATAGAGAAGTCTCTTTGCTCCATTGTGACTTCTTGAGAGTTGAATGTTCTAGAGTTTCTTTGGAGAAATTTTCTTTCCTTGGCAAGAAGGTATCCGTGGGTTTAGTGAAGGGGGAAGGGAGTTTACCATAGCTTGGTTTAGGCTAATTAGAGTTAATTACCCTTAGTTACTTTTTGCCCAACTAAGGTTACTTTAGTTCAACTATAGTTACTTTATGTCAACCATAGTTACTTTATGTCAACTATAGTTACTTTATGCCAACTATAGTTACTTTATGGCTAACCTAGGTTACCTTATCCAACTAGAGTTATTTCCTTAACCTTGTAGTAAATATTAAGTAACCATGGTAATCTTCTTGGTCAACCATGGGGGGGCCGGCGGTTTTGACTTTTGGGGGGAACTCTACCATGCTTAATTTCTTTCCAAATGAGTTTAATGAGAAGCCATGTGGGTATTTGCCCCCTTTTTATTAATTATTTCCCCTTTTCTTGTTTTAAAATAAAATTAGGAAATTCTTAATTCCCCTTGGGCTAGGGCCAAAATTTTCCAAGAATTGGGGAAAGAATTGCCCACTACTTACAATTCCTTAATTTTCATTTGGTCTTATTTTAGGGAGGCCCTTAAGATTAGACTCTCCTATAATTTGGGAAAAAACCCTTTAAGTCCCTTTCCAAACCTTGTGGCCGAAATTTTCTTAAGCCCCCTTGGGTGAATTTGAATTGGTCATAATCCATATCTCATTCTTGAATAATTATATTGTTTGCTTATCAACATAAAATAAAAGAAGCACTAAGGAATCTTAGTGAAATGCACTTGAAGGATGCCACTTTATTAATTCACTTATACGAGTCTTCAAGTACAATATGACTTTTCGGCGGGGTACAACAGTGCAACTAACCGAAAATTTGGTATGGTGACAGGCCATTATGTTATTAAGTGTGTGTGGTGGTAAAACAATAAAAAGAATAGTTTTACCATATTAAAGGAGCCTCAAAATGAACATGTGCAAAACAGAATTCTGGGCGCGTATGTTCTGGAAAAAATAATTGTTTAACCACTTTAAAGATCTCATATTGCCTTGAAATTTTTATGAGAGTCATTTAAAACATTGGGTCAGATGTCTATATAAAGAAATTAGCCAAAAGTGTTTAATTAATGGGTTAACAATTGAAGAGAAGTCGGATGAACGGTGCTGGAAATTCTGGACAGAATGTTGGGTCATAATAGTTAGGCTTATCTCTAATGGTTTAGGCGTAACGAAGGTTTTTGGGCTTAAGAAAATTATTTCCCAGTATGTTAACTTTATTTTCCAGGTGGAATATGTGATTTATTGATAATTTAAGGGCTAAAAACGAGAGGGAACAGGTACTGCACAGGCGAAGGTTCGGCTGTGCCATGTCTTGTTGGAACCTAAAATTGAAACCCTTATACTTATTAGGTTTTTACGAAATTTTTATGGTTTATAACTAGGACCCCAATGTGTATGCTGTGTAAAGAGGTCCAGGAAATAAGCTGTCTTGGTTACATTTTAAGCCAAGGAAAGTAAGTATGGACTGCTGGAAAATTTTCAGCCCATGAGATTATGCCTATGTCAGGCCCTAGGTAA
Source organism: Eustoma russellianum (assembly GCA_036186865.1). NCBI lineage: Eukaryota > Viridiplantae > Streptophyta > Magnoliopsida > Gentianales > Gentianaceae > Eustoma > Eustoma russellianum. The sequence goes on along the minus strand of AP025049.1, from coordinate 30,806,162 downwards.
AATTTTAAGATGATTCATATCATGACTCTCATTGCATTTCATTCCATGTATCACACATGACCATGTGCATCATGAATATGATTTTCTCTAAGTTTTTTTTATACGCAAGCAAGTTCTCTTTTCAAGTGAGCAAGTTCCTTAAGCACAAAAGTTATTTATGGTCCCATGATTTTTCAAAAGAATGCTCTATGACTTCCTTGCCGGCTAAGCATGCTCATAACCTGATCCAGACCTGGGGTTAATAGGTCTGCTGACATGATAAGTTGTGGACCCATTCCAGACCCGGGGTTAATTGTTCTGATGATATGTTCTGGACCCGACCTAGGCCCGGGGTTAATCGGCCTGATGACACGTTCTGGACCCATCCCAGACCCAGGGTTAATTGGTCTGACGATATGCTCTGGACCCACTCAGATCCGGGGTTAATTGATCTGACACTCTGTTTCTTTTATGCTTTCTTTATGGGACCAAATGATGATTTTGCCACGACATGACATCATGCATTGCATATTGCATATTTCTTGTGCACTTTGCATGTTAGGACGATTAAGTTAGGAAGGGATATGATAATGTTAGAATGGTATTACTTAAATTATGATTAGGTTATATCTTCAGCGGATCAAGGATTAAAGGCCAGGTATAAGTTAACGTTTGAGGTTCTTGGGGTTTTCCATTCATGTTATGATTCTTTATTTATTTTATGACAGTTTATTGTATGCTTCCTGTGTGATTTTTATCACTCATACCTTTATTTTTCCCCAGAGCCTGAGAATGCTAATGTTGAGTGGATCGATGATGAACCGAGAGTGCCGTACCCGTAGACAAGGAGCCGAGGGAAGAAGATGCTTAAGGACTTCTGTGCTGACCTGATATTTGTATTATGAACTATGATGGAACTTTTGGGATTTAGTTTTTATCTCGTTTTGTTGGACTAATGTTTTGGACTTAATATTTTGGCATGCATGTTTCAAAGTTTTAATTCTGCCTAAATTTTGCTACCATGTTAAATGTTAACATGAAAGTCCATGACTTAAGTTATGGATTTTCGCATGTTATGCATGACGCTTTGTACTCTCCGTAGTGAAGTACGGCAGGTGCACCGCATTCGGATGAGGTCCGGTGCGGGGCGCTACAGGTGGTATCAGAGTCCAGGCTCTAGATTTCGGGCAGAACGTAGAACTAAGTTATGATCTTAAAAGTCTAGGTTTGATCTTAGATCTAAGTCTTGATCTTATATGAGTGATGGCTTTAGACTAGGATGACGTAGACCGGATTTAGGATTTAATTCAATACTCAATCCTGACTATTAGACTCGGGACCTCTATCGTAAGATGTATCTTTTCTCTTCCTCATTTAAAATTTTTTGAGAACTATGACCTTCAGTCAAATAATCTGGTTTTATCCCAATATTTATATAGATTTTAACATTCCGTAGTGCAGATGGTGCGACCTCATGTCAGACCTCCTAGGGCTCGACCAGATGCACAGAAGCCAGTTCCTCCTTAGCCACAAGGCCCTGTTCCTCCTCCTCCATCGGATCAAGTTCCGCCGCCACCACCATATGACCAGAATCCTCCTGTTCAGAATAATCCACCTCCACCACTGCAGGCACCTATTCCTCTAGTGATTCTTGATGTTAACTCCTTTCAGGCCTTTTGCCAGGTGGTCACACAGATAGTTCAAGGCCTAATCCATCAGAATGCTTTGCCCCACCCACGTGAGCCAGTGAGAGATGCTCAATATTATTTTGAGAAGTTGAAGAGGGCCAATGTACCACCATTCGAGGGAAAGCCAGATCCGGACATAGCTGAGAAGTGGTTAGATGAGGTCGAGAATTATTTCGAGCTAATTCAAGCCCCTGATGAGATGAAGGCTCAAGCCATAAGGTCCTTCTTGTTAAGTGAAGCATATCAATGGTGGAAGACTAACTTACACCCCTTGCCAAGACCAATTGCTTGGGAAGGATTCCTACAAGAATTCCATAAGTTTTACATTGCTCCGTCGGTGAAGTTGCAAAAAAGGCATGAGTTTGAATCACTAAAGCAAGAGCCCGGTATTGACCATAGCAGAATATGCTAATAAGTTCATTGCATTGGGAAGATTTCAGTCGACCACTATGAATAATGAAGAGACGAAAATGTTGAAATTTGAAAGAGGGCTGAGCCCGAGGATCAGAACATGGTTGGTGAATACAAACCCTACAAATTTTGGAGCCTTTTGGATGCCTGTTATAGGATCGAGAGAGATATGATCCGTCGAGACGATGTGGGACAGAAAAGAGAAAGGCAAGTGATTGGAAATGAGAAATTCAGGAAGGTAGCCAATAAGAATTTCAGAGGATATGTTCGTTAAGTCAGATCACAAGGTCAGAATCAGCGCCGCCAGCAGCCTCAAACTAATCAGCAAAAGAATCAAGCTCCACCCCAGCAGCCAGCTATACCAGTGTGCCATCAGTGCCAGAAGAGACATATGGGTGAGTGTTGATGGAAGACTGGACAATGTTTTGGATGCGGCAAGGATGGCCACCTGATTAGAGATTCCCAGATAGAGGAGCTCAGCAACAACAACAACCAAAGAACCAACGACCACGTGCAAATGCAAGGGTGCACGTCATGACAGATGCAGATGTTGAGGAGACGGCAGACATAGTGACTGGTATGATTTAAAGTTTTATGCCCTATATATGTTTTATTTACGTATGCCTATGCTGTTACTTAGTTAAATATGCATCACTCAGGAACTATCTTAGTATGTAGCATACCCGTGAATGTATTGTTCGATAGTGGCGCCAGCCACTCATTTATTTCCATAAAGTTTTCTAAGAATATCAATCATACTCCAGTTCGGTTAGAATCACCCTACAGAGTACAAGCAGCCGGCGATCAGGTGCTTGTTTCTAATCATATCTTCAGAAATTGCGCCCTTGAATTTGATGATCAACGGTTTGAAGCCGATTTAATCCCCATATCCATGAGTGATTTCGATGTGATCCTTGGAATGGATTAGCTCTCAAAGAACCATGCCCACATTGATTGTCGAAGTAGGCAAGTTATAATCAAGGACCCCGCTCGAGACGAGGTATCATTCCAAGGAGGAGCCAAGTTGAAGAAACCCTCCAAGAAGGTTTATGTTAATGCGGCTCGTGCCAGCCAAGCACTGAAGAAAGGCCATGAAGGATTCTTCGTCTATGTCCTAAGTGCTGAGCAAGTGAGCCCTTCAGTTGCTCAAGTTCTGGTTGTTAATGAATACCATGATGTTTTTCCAGACGAATTACCCGGGTTACCTCCCGACCGCGAAATTGCCTTCGAAATAAACCTTGTTTCAGGAGCAGAACCCATATCGAAAGCACCATATTGGATGGCACCTGCGAAACTGAAAGAACTTAAGGAGCAATTGCACGAACTATTAGAGAAGAAGGTCATCTGCCCTAGTGTTTCACTTGGGGTGCCCCTGTGCTATTCGTAAAGAAGAAAGATGGAAGCATGCGTTTATGCATCGATTACCGGGAACTTAACAAAATCACCATAATGAATAAGTACCCACTGCCACGGATCGACGATTTATTAGACCAAATCTGGGTACGTAACTAACAAGTCTTCTTTCAATTAAGGTTTAAATTTTCCAAAACCCTGTCTAAAGAACATTAATGCAGGGATCTCATGTTTTCAGTAAAATAGACCTGCGATCTGGATATTTCCAATTGAAGATTAAGGCTGAAGGCGTTCCTAAGACTGCTTTCAGAACATGCTATGGACACTACAAATTCCTGGTCATGCCATTCGGTTTGACCAACGCCCCTGCCGCCTTTATGGATCTCATGAATTGAGTCTTTTAAGATCAGTTAGACAAGTTCGTAGTGGTCTTCATACACGATATCTTGATCTATTCACCAGATGAAGAAACCCATGCAGCCCATTTGGGAACGATTTTGAACATTTTAAGAGAAAGACGCTTGTATGCGAAATTTAGAAAATGGGAGTTCTAGATGCATAGTGTATCCTTCCTTAGACATGTCATATCAGAAGATGGGATTTCAGTAGATCCCAAGAAAATTGAGGCCGTTACAGAATGGCCCAGGCCAACTAATGTTACAGAGGTAAGAAGCTTCCTTGGACTGGCAGGGTATTATCAAAAGTTTGTTGAAGGATTCTCAAGGATAGCTGTTCCCCTCAACAGATTGACACAATAGAAAACCAAGTTTGAGTGGAATGCCGATTGTGAAAGGAGCTTCTCAGAGTTAAAAGCAAAGTTGACCTCCGCCCCTATTTTGGCCCAGCCCGTTCTGACGAGAAATTTGTTGTGTATAGTGATACTTAAAAGAACGGTCTCGGATGTGTTCTTATGTAGAAGGATAGAGTGATAGCCTACGCATCCTGACAATTAAAGCCATTCGAGCAAAACTACCCCATTCATGATCTTGAGCTTGCCGCAGTGGTATTCGCATTAAAGATATGGAGGCATTACTTGTATGGTGAAAAATGTGAGATCTTTACGCAGATTATGACAAGTCACCCACGTCAACCACCTCTTCAGCGAGACATGGAAGAATTTGGCCTTGAAAAGGTTGACTCCGTGGATGAAGTTCTCACAAAATTAGTTCTTATTCTTTCAATGATCGATAGGATCAAAGAGGCTCAAGGAAATGATGAAGCCTTGAGGAAGATCAAGGAGAGGATGAAAGATAAGCCATTGATTGATTTTGAAGCTCGTAGTGATGGCAGTTTGTGGTACAAAGGACGGTTATGTGTACCTGAGAACAAGGAGATTAGGGATGAAGTCTTGATGGAAGCCCATAACTCGCGCTTATCTATACACCCTAGGGCTAACAAGATGTATCAGGATCTCAAGCAAAAGTTTTGGTGGCACGACACGAAGAACCAAATAGCTGAATTCGTTGAGCGATGCCTTGTTTGCCAAACGATAAAAGGTGAGCACCAAAGACCCGCTGGGTTATTGCAACCTTTAGAAGTTCCTGAATGGAAGTGGGACCACGTCACCATGGACTTCGTGACCGATCTACCGAGAACCAAGTATGGAAATGATGCTATATGGGTTGTTGTGGACCGTCTGACCAAGTCTGCTCATTTTATTGCCATGTCGATTAAGGTGTCCATGGAGAAGTTAGCTTCTATGTATATCAATCAGATTATCTGCTTGCATGGTGTACCCCTAAGCATTGTTTGTGATCGTGACCCCCGTTTTACCTCCAGATTTTGGACAACCTTTCAAAAGGCAATGGGCACTGAAATTAGGATAAGTTCTGCTTTCCATCCTCAGACAGACAGTCAGTCAGAAAGGACGATCCAAACACTTGAAGTCATGCTTCGTGCTTGCACTCTTGATTTTGGAGGAAGCTGGGAAAAGATCCTTAAGCTGGTTGAGTTTTCCTATAATAACAACTTCCATAGATCCATTGGGATGGCACCCTATGAAGCTTTGTACGGGAGGAAATGTCGGTCCCCACTCTATTAGAACAAAATCAGAGACAAGATATATGCGGGATCCGACCTTGTAGAACAAACTCGAGAAAGGTAAAGATCGTCAAGCAAAGATTGATGGCGGCACAGGATAGAAGTAAAATTTGGGCTGATGAAAGACAAAGACCCTTATAATTTCAAGAAGGAGAAAAAGTTTTCTTAAAGGTCTCTCCATCAAAGGGATTTAAGAGATTTGGCATAAAAGGGAAGTTGAGCCCAAGATTCATTGGACCGTATGAAATTCTAGAGAGAGTTGGTGAAGTCGCGTATCGCTTGGCGTTGCCCCCAACACTGTCCCAGTTGCATGATGTGTTCCACGTCTCCCAACTTCGCTGGTATGTTTATGATCCAAGCCACATTCTTGAGGATCAGAAGCTGAAGGTTGAAGAAGATACATCTTATATAGAGGAGCCCCTAAAGATCGTTGATTAGAAAGAGAAGAAGTTGAGAAAGAGATCTATACCTATGGTGAAAGTCCAGTGGAAACACCACTCTGGAGAAGAAGCCACTTGGGAAACTGAGGAAGACATCAGGAATCGATACCCACATCTTTTTGACTAGTTCTCTTAAGTTTCGAGGACGAAACTTATGTTAAGGGGGGAGGATGTTGTACCCCAACCATACTGTACTTGAAACTATGATGAAGTGGCGTAATAAAATATTTGCTCTTCCGAGTACATTTTATTGAGTTTTAAAATCGTTTCCTTAATTGTTTTTCCTTAAAGTGAATACTATAAGAAATAAAATAATACTCCAAGTGTGTATTACAGAATATGTGAAATGACCATTTTGCCCCTCCAAGACTTAGGAATTTCGGCCACAAGGCCTTAAATGACCTTAGAGTATTTTCTTTTTTTTATAAGAAGACTAACCTAAATGGTCTTCTTAAAAGCAAGCCTAAAAACATATACAAGAAATTAGACAATATAAATAATGGTATAGTTATATAAGTATGTGTTATGAAAAATATGAAATGACAAAAATGGCCTCCCCAAGGCCTCCAAGTTTTCGGCCAACCCGAAGGGTTTCTAGAATCCTCTCTACTTTTCTAGCCTATTCTTAATATTTAATTAAGATTACAATAAAACAATAAAATAATGCAAAGCATGGGAGGCAAAAGAAGCTAGTTACAAACCCAAGATTGCTTTTCTTACTTTTCATGCAAACTTTGTCTCTCCTTTTACTACCCATGCGCCGGCCTCCCCCTTATTTTTTACATCATGAAGTCTTCTTTTAATTACTAGAAGCCTCTTCAAACATCTCCATCTCCAAGTTTCCACCCCATCAAGATCTCACTAATCAAGCTATTCGAGAATACATAGACAACTCTCCCATCATCATAGCACACGGTTGAAAGCGCTAGGAGATTCAAAATCATTTTCATCTTCAAGCTTCAAAGATTCATCTAGGTAAGTCACATTCCAAGCTTCTTAAGTGAATTTCTTGATTCAAAGGATGAAGCTTACATTCTTACTCTTTTTCTTGCTAAAACCGTGACCAACCTTGGTCACTAAGTGCAACTAGCTACTAAGTGGTGCTAACACTTTGGTGGTTTGAACTCCATTCAAGCCTCATTTTGGTAAGCAAATCTAGCATCAATTTACCTCTATTCCTCATTTAAAATGATAGCTAATGTTCCTCCTTTTTCTTCCTCAAAACCGTATACAACATGGAGTAGTGGAGGAAAACTTCAACCCACTTCATCCAAGGCTCAAGCTAGGGGACAGTTTCTAGCTTAAAAGAGGCAATTATACATTAGACTTTCATGATTTATTTAAGGAATTAATGACTTGAATGTCTAGTCATAGTAAGATAAGATTTTTAGATGACATGGTAAGCATGAAGTAGCAAAGTTGCGAACTTTGATGAATATTAGCGTGAATGGTTACTCTTTGGCTCATGTTACTTGATGGATATGTTAAGGCCCCTATTTTTAGCATGAAATGTGTTACATAATTTGTATATTTGGGATGCCATGGTAACATAATAAGGAATGGGATGAATCTAGTATGTTGCATGTCCAAGATGCTTGAAATAGTCCAAAATGACAAGTTAAGTGGATTGTGTTTGAGTCTCTTGAAAACCAGCCTAGGTGACGTTTGAAGGTGTTAATGAGTGTTAAAATATGGTATTATGTTCCACAAGAATGATGGTCTAAGCACTTTTGATGAACTATGTTGAGAATAGAGTTAAATCATGAGTTGTGGATAGTATGATGGGTGTGTATGTTTTGGCCTTCATAGAGTTTTTTTAGAAAATGAATGGTGTTTATTTTTCCTTCTTTAGGAGCATGTCTAGGACCTATTTTCATAATGGTTATGGCTGGAAAATTTGAATAACAAGTGTTAAGTGAAGCCTATGTGTTTTAAGTTGTGCTATAGAGGTTAAAAGTGAAACTAGTCATGACGTCGGTACTTGTGGGCTTGCTTGGTTCCGTCACCGTATGTATTTATAACAATTACCTTATAATCTGAGAATGACTATTTTTGTCTGTGTGACATTATGGCTAATAAGTAGGATTAAAGGATGAAGGGGTAAATAATACGTGTGACAAAGGACAAGAAGTGGTTTAAGGAAACATTTCCAGAACAGGACTGTTTTGAGTGTTGCAATGATTGGCCTGGAAATGAACCTTGTGATTGTGCAAATAACCGCAAATTTGGTATGATGACAGGCCATTATGTATATTAAGTGTGTGTGGTGGTAAACCAATAAAAAGAATAGTTTTACCATATTAAAGGAGCCTCAAGATGAACCTGTGCAAAAAAAAATTCTGGGCGCGTATGTTCTGGAAAAAATAATTGTTTAACTACTTTAAAGATCTCGGATTGCCTTGAAATTTTAATGGGAGTCATTTAAAACATTGGATCAGATGTCTATGTAAATAAATCAGCTAAAACTGTTTAATTAAGGGGTTAATAATTGAAGAGAAGTCGGAAGAACGTTGCTGGAAATTCTGGACAGAATGTTGGGTCATAATAGTTGGGCTTATCTCTAATGGTTTAGGCGTAACGAAGGTTTTGGGCTTAAGAAAATTATTTTCCAGCATGTTAAGTTTATTTTCCAGGTGGCATATGTGATTTATTGATGATTTAAGGGACATAAAAACGAGAGGAAACAGGTACTGCACAGCCAAAGGTTCGGCTGTGCCATGTCTTGTTGGAACCCAAAATGGAAACCCTAATACTTATTAGGTTTTTACGAAATTTTTATGGTTAATAACTAGGACCCCGATATGTATGCTGTGTAAAGAGGTCAAAGAAATAAGCTGTCTTGGTTACATTTTAAGCCAAGGAAAGTAAGTATGGACTGCTGGAAAATTTTCAGCCCATGAGATTATGCCTATGTCAGGCCCTAGGTAAAATTTTAAGATGTTTCATGCCATGACTCTCATTGCATTTCATTCCATGTATCACGCATGACCATGTGATCATGAATATGATTTTCTCTAAGTTTTTTTTATATGCAAGCAAGTTCTCTTTTCAAGTAAGCAAGTTCCTTAAGCACGAAAATTATTTATGGTCCCATGATTTTTCAAAAGAATGCTCTATGACTTCCTTGCCGGCTAAGCATGCTCATAACCCAATCCAGATCCGGGGTTAATAGTTCTGATGACATGATAAGTCTGGACCCGTTTTGGACCCAGGGTTAATTGGTCCGATGATATGTTCTGGACCAGACCTAGGCCCGGGGTTAATCGGCCTGATGACACGTTCTGGACCCATCCCAGACCCAGGGTTAATTGGTCTGATGATATGCTCTGGACCCGCTCAGATCCGGGGTTAATTGATTTGACACTCTGTTTCTTTTATGCTTTCTTTATGGGACCAAATGATGATTTTGCCACGACATGACATCATGCATTGCATCTTGCATATTTCATGTGCACTTTGCATGTTAGGACGGTTAAGTTAGGAAGGGATATAATAATGTTAGAATGGTATTACCTAAATTATGATTAGGTTATATCTTCAGCGGATCAAGGATTAAAGGCCAGGTATGAGTTAACGTTTGAGGTTCTTGGGGTTTTCCATTCATGTTATGATTCTTTATTTATTTTATGACAGTTTATTGTATGCTTGCTGGGTGATTTTTATCACTCATACCTTTATTTTTCCCCAAAGCAAGAGAATGCCAATGTTGAGTGGATCGATGATGAAGCGAGAGTGCCGTACCTATAGACAAGGAGCGGAGGGAAGAAGATGCTTAAGGACTTCTATGCTGACCTGATATTTGTATTATGAACTATGTTGAAACTTTTGGGATTTTGTTTTTATCTCGTTTTCTTGGACTAATGTTTTGGGACTTAATATTTCGGCATGCATGTTTCGAAGTTTTAATTCTGCCTAAATTTTGCTACCATGTTAAATGTTAACATGAGAGTCCATGACTTAAGTTATGGATTTTCGCCTACTATGCATGACGCTTTGTACTCTCCGCTGTGAAGTACGGCGGGTGCACTGCATTCGGATGTGGTCCTATGCGGGGCGCTACACAACATGTGCTGAAATTTCAGCATGTGTTATATTTTGAATTGTTTCCTTGTGTGTTGCCTTCTTCAATGTCACCAATCATGTGTGGCTTATTTTCCACCATTTAAAGTGCCAAATAAGTGTCAAATAAGCTCCATCTAGGCTCCATCATAACTGAGAATTATGTGTAGAACCAATGTGTATGTGCTGAAATTTTACTTTAGTAAACTTTGTGAAATAATGCACAATAATTATACATATATCGTAAATTCCAATCAGCCCTAATTTGAATATTCTAGAACACTTTAATATGTCTTGAATATGTAAAAAGTGTCTAGATACATGTTACATGGCATGCAAAAAACATTCCATGTGTTATGTTCGTAGAAAACCGAATTTTTGACTTTTGTCATTTACGCGATTTTTCTTCGATTAAATTCAAAATTTTTGTACGTTATATATATTATGTCACACATAATATACATAAAATAACCTGAATATTCAGCTCTAATGTCTGATTAAAGTGGCTCCAACATGTGCTTAAAAAGTGAATTTGGAATCTCCACAATTTGGCCTTAATTGGGGGTGATTTGTGTGTGCCAACATGGAAATATTTTATGGCTTCGTGTACTATGTAAGCCACAAAATTTGTGGCCATTTGTGAAGTGCGAAAGCTGGCCATCTATATATGGCAGGTACGTGACACGTTGGCGAAGTTTCGGTTGTCAACCAATACGACAATTTTTGGTTTAGAACCTTGTAACGTGTTGTAATAATTTTGTCATCACCATGACTTATATCATTTGATATAAGACCTGAATATACTCATAAATATAAGGTAAGTATAATGGTGTGACGTTGACATACGTTCGTAATATGTGTAACGTGTCGGTAGTACGTTAGAATATATGTGTATTGTGCTTTTTTATCAAAAATATAAATATATATAAGGTATATAAATGTCGTGTCATATAGATGAGTAAGGACACTTTCCATTCTTCAATTTGTTGCCATCATGCCTTTTTGAAAGATATCTCCATTTAATGAACTACTTAGTTCATTTAACTAAGTACTTCACTTAATGAACTAGTTTAGTTCATTAATGGTGGCATCTAAAAATAGTTCAAGCACAACAAATTTTTGCCATTTGATGTAAGCTTTAAAGCTTCATGACTTGTTAGTACGGCAACATTATATATAAAGTATATAAGGCAATTTTTTCACAAAAACGCTTCAAGTCATAAATTATGTCATGCATTTCTTTAGCACACGTTATTTAAATCATGTATTTTGTGAATCACTCAAACCCTTTTTCTCAACAATCTCCCCCTTTTGATGATTTACAAAATAACCTTAGTTCATGATTTAAATTTAATTGCTCCCCCTGCAATCGTGCACAAATTCAAATTTTGCATTTTGAATTCTCTCCCCCTTGATTTGTGCAATCAATCACTCGCGTCTCTCGTCTCTCCCCCTTAAATCATGCACTCTCTCCATTCTTCAATTTGTTTGCCATCATGCCTTTTTGAAATATATCTCCTAATGAACTACCTAGTTCATTTAACTAAGTACTTTACTTAATGAACTAGTTTAGTTCATCAATGGTGGCATCTGAAAATAGTTCAAACACAACAATATTTTCCATTTGATGTATGCTTTAAAGCTTCATGGCTTGTTAGTACGGCAACATTATATATAAAGTATATAAGGCAAGTTTGTCACAAAAACGTGTCAAGTCATAAATTATGTCATGCATTTGTTTTGCACACGTTACTTAAATCATGCATTTTGTGAATCAATCAAACCCTTTTTTCAACAATCTCCCCCTTTTGATGATTTACAAAATAATCTTAGTTCATGATTTAAATTTAATCGCCCCCCTCCAATCGTGCACAAATTCAAATTTTGAATTTTGAATTCTCTCTCCCTTAATTTGTGCAATCAATCACTTGCGTCTCTCGTCTCTCCCCTTTAAATTATGTACTCTCTCCCCCTTTATTTTGGAAGTAAAATCAAAAGTGCGTGTAAGAAAGAAATAGCAATTTGTATAACAACAAAAATCATGCATTTCAAGTGAATTGTGCAATAATATCAAAAGTGCGTTCCTAAGGATTATTTATTCAACCTTTTGCAAATGTCTTTTTTGGTACCCAAATTTGGGTGACCTTTCTAGGTCTTCCAAAAGGTGAGAAGGGAGATGATGATGCAACATAATAGACGTTATGTGGGTATGTGTTTGGCCTTTGGCCGAGAATCCCATCATGCACATAGTATGATCTTTGTCTTTGATATGTTCTTATGTTGGTGTGCATGGAGTGTGATCTAGATGCATTTGTATGATATGCATATCGCATATGCATCAATGACTTTCTTTTATATCTATCAGCCACACAATTATACTTTCCACTTGATGAAAAATAAGTGGTGCGATGAAATGCAACGTGGGGCTCGCTAGATTGTATTGTCACCTTCTTAGGCTTTACGATCTTTTTAAGTACATGTTGTCGCTTAGATGAAGATGAAACAAAATTTGTAGATTTGTTTTGTACCTGATTATTTTCAATATACCCTAATCTGGTTTTGTCAGTTTCATGTTTTTGCGAAGAAATAAGAAGATCTAACATGCAAGTACCTTTATCGAATTGTTTTATCGTCTTTTCTAGATCTTCATTTCTTGATTTCAAATTTGAAATCTTGGCTTTTAGTTCAGTGTTCTCGGATTTCAATGATGAAATTTCAGACCTTAATGAATTTATCATGCAAGACGACTCTTCTTTTGAATCGTTTAATTGAGACACAAGATTTTTGTTAGAAGATTCTAACAATTTCTTGTCATCAATTAACCGTTTCTTTTCTTTTGCAAGAGTCTTAGCAAACTTATGCAATTCAAGATATTGAACATACAAATCATAATATGATGGTTCAGAATCGGAATCAGAATGTACCTCACTATCAAGAAGTGGAGACATTTGACTTGGCATACCTTCTTGCTCGGTTTTATGTCTAGTGGTTGCCATTTCACAAAGATCGTTGGATCTCCTTGTTGTGAGTGTGCCTGCATTCTGATACCACTTGTAGGACCTGTAAGGCACCACTAGAAAGGGGGGTTGAATAGTGGGTACAGAAAATTTGGGTTTTAAAATGTTTTGACCCAAAAACCCAACTTCTGAAAACAGTTTCTGTTTTCATATCCTGTTTAGACAACTTCTGAAACCTATAATCAACGTTTGATTCCTTTTTCTTCGCAAAATGAAATCATCTCTTTGTTTTTGAACTCACCGCCTCTATCGCTTCTTATCCTTTTCACATTTACACCGTATTGATTTTCAAGCTGTTTGATTAATTTCGCAATCTCAATGCCACTATCATCCTTATGTGCAAGAAATAAAGTCCAAGTGTAACGAGAAAAATCATCAACAATCACGCATGCATAGTGGCGCCCACCAAGGCTTGTAGTGTGACTAGGACCAAACAAATCAATATGCAATAGTTCTAAGATTCTAGTCGTGCTTATTTCATTTTTAGGCTTAAGTGACTCACGTGTTTGTTTGCCTTTTATGCAAGATTCACATAATTGAAAGTTGTCTAAATCAAGCTTAGGCAATCCTCGTACTAGGTTCTTTCGTTGAAGTTTTTCTAGTGTGGAAATGCCAATGTGTCCTAAACGTCTATGCCATAAATTCACATTGGGTTCATTTGACATAAAGCACTTAACTTTAGCGTCTACCACATCATCCATAGAAAGCGTAAAAATATTATCTTCTCGTTTTCCTTTTAAAAAGGTTCTCTATTTTTATATATTATATTGCAATAAGGGTGAGTAAAACACACATTAAAACCATTGTCAACAAATTGAGAAATACTAAGAAGATTGTAGGATAAGTTGCTTACCAAAAAGACGTTGGAGATTTGGAGAGTACTTGGATTTCCAATCGTACCTTTTCCGATGATCTTGCCTTCGTTGTTGTCTCCAAAGGTCACGGATCCGCCTTTTGTGACCTTCTTTAATTTGGTGAACAAGCTCGGGTCACCCTTCATGTGCCTCGAGCATCCACTGTCAAGGAACCACTTAATAGTTGTATCTTTCGATGTGTGGGCTCCCTGCAATGTGCAAAGATGTTTTAGGTACCCTTTTAACTTTGGGTCCTTTCGAGTTAGTTAATCACCTCTTAGTAAAAGTACCTTTTGGTACCCATACTTGGGTGATCCTTCTCGGTCTATCAAATGGCAAGAATGTAGATGAAGGTGTGAGATAGTAGACATGTGGTGCATGCACTTTGGGTCTTTGCCCAAGGACTCCTTTATACTCATTAAATGAAGGACGTTTTTGATATGTCCTTGTGTGTGTGTGCGTAGTGCATGGATGATATGAATTTCGTGTATGCATTATTCTTTTCTTTTCATATCTATATGGTACAAAGTTATATTTCACATGATATGAAGAAGAAGTGGGGCGTGATGAGGAAAGGGGCGCCTTTTACGTCATTTTAGACGCCACTTGAGGCTTAGGGGTGTCTACTTTCTTAGACACCACAAACTTAGTTGGTTTGGTTGATACTTCATTTGTATCAACGTATCCCAAACCCGTTTTGTCGCTGTCATGCTTTTGCGATAATATAATGCGATGCATCATGTTGGACCCCGTATCAAACTGTTTCATCATTTTCTCTAAATCGGTACTCCTTGATTTCAAATTTGAAATCTTGGATTTCATTTCATTATTTTGAGTGGTTAATGATGAAATCTCTGTCTTTAATGCAGAAATGACACATGATGACTCTTTCTTTGAATCGCTTAATTGAGCGACAAGATTCTCGTTAGAAGATTCTAACAGTTTCTTGTCTTCAATTAATCGCTTCTTTTCCTTAGCGAGAGTCTTAGTGAATTTATGCAGTTCTAAATACTGACTAAAAAGATCTTCACAAGAAGGTTCAGAGTCAGAGTCAGAATCAGATGATACCTCATTAGATGCTTTGGATGCAAAGCATACTTGTGCAGTCTCCTCTTCGATCTCAGTTTCAGAATCCGATGAATCACTCCAGGTGGAGGCCTTTAGAGCACGTTTCCTTTGTTTGGGTTCTGAGACGAGTCTATTTTTGTTCCGCTCCTTGTCAGGGTATTTATTTGTTTGCTTTTCATTATTGGGGTAGTCATATGATAAGTGTCCGAGTTTGCCACATTCATAACATTTAACGTCTTTATCATTTGACTTGTTCTTATTTCTCTTGGATGTAGTACCCTTATTTTTGTTTCTCAATGACCTTCTCATAAATTTTCTTAATCCTTTAGCCAATAGAATTAGGTCATCATCATCCGATTCAGAGTCACTATCATCTACGTGATCGGAGGGAGGGGAGACGTATTCATTTGATTTAAAAGCAATAGCTTTACCTTGTTTAGATGATTCCGATTTCCGTATGGTGAGTTTATTCTCATAAACTTTAAGTGATCCGATTAGTTCTTCCATCTTTATTGACTTAGTTTCCTTGCTTTCTTCTATTGCGGTCACTTTAGGATCCCATTCGGATGGAAGGCTTCGTAGGACTTTCTGTACCTTTTCCTGCGTGGTAAAAGCTTTACCAAGAGACTCAAGAGAGTTGTAGATGTTAGTCAAACGAAGATCCATATCAACAATAGACTCATTAGGCAACAATTTAAACGACTCAAGTGTGGACATAAGCATGTTTATTTTTGACTCTTTTACTTGACTCGTGCCTTCGTGTTTCATTTCTAGTATCCTCCACATTTCTTGTGCACTTGCACAGTTTGACACATAACTAGACTCACTTTTACTTAATCCGTTTAGGAGAAATTGCATAGCCTTTGCATTCATACTAAGTTTCTTTTTATCATTGCTCGTATATTCTTGTCTAGATTTAACGACTTCTAATGTGACTCCGTCTAGGGTGGATAACTTAGATGGGACATAAGGACCATCTTCAATTATAGACCAAAGATCTATATCTATAGCCATAAGAAAAATCTTCATTCTAAGTTTCCACTGAATAAACGACTCATCATCAAAAAGTGGAGGCCTTTGGCTCGACATACCTTCTTGCTCGGTTTTGAGATTTGTGGTTGCCATCTCACTGAATCGTTGGATTCCTTGAAGTGAGTGTTCCTGCGCTCTGATACCACTTGTAGGATCTGCAAGGCACCACTAGAAAGGGGGGGAGGTTGAATAGGAAAGTGTGGTTTTCAAGTGTGGACATAAGCATGTTTATTTTTGACTCTTTTACTTGACTCGTGCCTTCGTGTTTCATTTCTAGTATCCTCCACATTTCTTGTGCACTTGAACAGTTTGACACATAACTAGACTCACTTTTACTTAATCCGTTTAGGAGAAATTGCATAGCCTTAGCATTCATACTAAGTTTCTTTTTATCATTGCTCGTATATTCTTGTCTAGATTTAACGACTTCAAATGTGACTCCGTCTACGGTGGATAACTTAGATGGGACATAAGGACCATCTTCAATTATAGACCAAAGATCTATATATATATATCCATAAGAAAAAGCTTCATTCTAAGTTTCCACTGAATAAACGACTCACCGTCAAAAAGTGGAGGCCTTTGGCTCGACATACCTTCTTGCTCGGTTTTGAGATTTGTGGTTGCCATCTCACTGAATCGTTGGATTCCTTGAAGTAAGTGTTCCTGCACTCCGATACCACTTGTAGGATCTGCAAGGCACCACTAGAAGGGGGGGGGGGAGGTTGAATAGGTGGTGTGGAAAGTGTGGTTTTCAAAATTTGTTTAAACCAAAACAACTCAACTTCTGGAAACAGATTCTGTTTTCAGGATCAGTTTTAAAAAGTTTTTAAAACCAGATTATAGGCTCCAAAAATTCCACAATTTTGAGAGAAATTAGCCTAAGATGTTATGAGGGTCCCCTAAAAATGTCAAATTAAAATTCAACCTTTAACCCCTTCAAAAACCGTTGGTGATCAGATTGCGCGAATCTGCCAGAAACGGTAGACGGTTTTGAAAAATTTATTCCTATTTGTGTGTAAGTCCAAATTCTCTGAATTTTTAACCACTAACTCCTTATATACTATATTTAAGTGGGTTGAAACAGTTTTGCAAAATTCGTTTTGGAAGTAGGTCAATTACAACCAAAGTCTCAACCTTTGCAAGTCTGAAAATCAGACTGCACTAGTCTCAGAACTTTTGATATTTGATCGACTTATACTTGTCCAAAAAGGTTGAAACTTATGCCAAATTAA
Organism: Eustoma russellianum; assembly: GCA_036186865.1. NCBI lineage: Eukaryota > Viridiplantae > Streptophyta > Magnoliopsida > Gentianales > Gentianaceae > Eustoma > Eustoma russellianum. The sequence continues at coordinate 30,788,986 of AP025049.1, read as the reverse complement.
CCCTAGAACGTGTGGCTATGTTTCTGGAAAGTTTTGTGATTTTTGAAAGTCGTTTACGATTTTTAAGGACGCCAACAAAAAGAAAAACTGTACAGTAACAGAAAGTAAATGCTGAAAGTAAATGACACCAAGAATTTTATATTGGTTCGGTTATAAACAACCTACTCCAGTCTCAAGGAACACCTTCCTTGGTTCACACTAGTCACACACACGCAATATACCTTACCACAGGGTTGATTCAGTTACACACCAACTCCAACCCTTTACAAACCTTGTACGTTCAATACAATATGCACGAACACCACCACCTCGCAAGAATGAAGATTGATCACACCTTGATCAATCTTTTACAAAGATATGGAATATGTGGTGGTCTATATCAAGCCTATTCAAGATTGAAAGATATGAATACAATAGGCTTACAAGAAGATAGAAAGAAGGAGAGTGTAGAAGAAGAAGAGCTAGGCATTTTTGATCACTTGTTTTGCAATGCTTGTGCTTGTCTTGTTTTTGCTCAACTTCTTTCCTTTTAACCTTGCATGGCCGTCCCCTATGTGTGCTATCCCCCTCTTGAAAATTATCTTCTAAGTCCTTGGAAGAATGTAAGACATCATTGTGACATGGTCTTGCTTACTTGGCATCTTCTTATTGGATGATCATTTAAGCTTTGCTTACTTGGCACTTCATGATTGGTTGGATGGTGTCATCATTGATGACTTGGAAAACTCTGAGAATACACTTAAAACATGTGCCAATATCAATCACAAAAAAATTTCCATAAAGCTCAAGATTGTCACATAAATTGCAAGACAAAATTCCTTCCACACAAAGGCAAGAAAAAATCGGCCATTAAGAGTTTAGCATGCTGAAATTTCAGCACGTGATTAAAATTCAAAATATTACCATTTTTCTTTGATTTTTCTAATTAAAATAAATCAACAATTGATGATAATTATCTTGATCAAGTTGGAAATGAAATTTGGTCTCTCACTTGGCCTCATTTTCGGCCATGGTACATACTACACATGCTGCAAAATTTCAGCATGTGTGATATTGAAGATATCACTATTTTTGGCTTTGAAAAATATTTAAAATACTTCCATTTCTTCTCCCAATCAATCACATAATTTTAGATGATAAAATATATCATATTAAAGTCAAAAAATCGGCAGCCTATTAGAACATGCTGAAAATTTTCAGCATGTGTTACAAATGAGATAAAATTTGAAATCTTACCATTTGTAACTTCTCTCTTTAATTCACCAACATCGTATGATTGATTCTTGACCAATCAATGTGCCAACAAGGCTCAAAATAACCTCCATCTCAGCTGTAGGGGCGTTTCATAGAGTATGTGTATGTGCTGAAATTTAGTTTTGCTAACTTTGTAAAATAATGCACATTTAATAATACTCACATGTAATATTCCAATCAGCCCTTAATTTAATTTTCTAGAATACTTTAAGATGTATAACATATGTAAAAAGTGTCTAGATACGTGTCACATGATGTACCAAAAACGTTCCATGTGTTGTGTGCGTAGAAAACTGAATTTTCGATATTTATCGATTACCCGATTTTTCTCTAATTAAATTCTAACTTTTGCACATGTTATATATATTATGTTACACATAATATATATATAATATATACTTTAAAACTCAGCACTTGGCTGGTCTAAAGTGGCGCCATTCATCACGTGTCAAAATTAAAATTGGAATCTTCACAATTTGGCCTTAATGTGAGGCGATTTGTGTGTGCCAACATGGAAAGTATTTTTGGCTGAATATACAGTCATGTGCACGAAATGTTTATGGAATTTTGAAGTATAGGGTCTGGCCATTTATTTGTGGCAAGTACGTGACACGTTGGCAAAGTTTCGGTATTCGCTCGATACGACAATTTTTGGCTTAGAACCTTTTATCGTGTCGTATTTCATCACCATATCTTATATCATATGATATAAGACCTGGATATACTCATAAATATGAGTTAAGTATAGTTGTGTGACGTTAACGTACGTACGTAAAATATATAACGTGTCGTTAGTACGTTGGAATACATGTGTATGTGCCTTTTTCAAAAAATCTGAAAATATATGTATTTAATATGTATATAGGCGTGTATATATTTAAGGAGGGAGGAGGAGAAAACTTTCCTTCCTTAGCCTTGTTGCCTTTGTGCCTTTTCCAAATGTGGCTTCCTTTAATGAACTACTTAGTTTAATAAACTAAGTACTTCACTTAATGAACTAGTTTAGTTCATTAATAGTGGCACCTGAAAATAGTATAAACACAACAAATGTTTGCCATATGATGTAAGCTTTAACGCTTCATGGCTCGTTAGTCCGGCAACATTATATGTAAGCTAAATAAGGTAAGTAATAGCAATGTATCATGCATACATGTATATCTTATGCACGTGTGTATATATATCATGCATTTAAGTCACTTATTTTGAAATCACTCAAACCCCTTTTTCTCTACAATCTCCCCCTTTTGATGATTTTCAAAATAACTTGTGCACATGATTTAAATGCTATCGCTCCCCCTTCAAATATGCACAAATTTGAAATTTGAATTTCAAATTTCAAATCCGGCTCCCCCTTGATTTGTGCATACAGTATAAATTAGTCTCTCTCTCCCCCTTAAATCATGCTTTCTCTCCCCCTTTATTTTGGAAAGTAAATCAAAAGATTCCAGTAAATAAGGAAAGAAAATCACGTCAAATCAAATCATATCAACGGGAATCATGCCTAATTTGGAGCGAAGAGATTCATACGTGGCTTGATTTAAGGCTTTTGCAAAGATATCCGCTACTTGTGCTTCTGTGCGTACGTGATCTATGACGATATCACTATTGTTTATGTGATCACGAAGAAAGTGATAGCGTACCTCAATATGCTTAGCCTTAGAGTGTAGCACGGGGTTCTTAGACAAATTAATGGCACTCATACTATCACAATATATAGGAATTCTATTTACGGTAATTCCAAATTCTGAGAGTTGTTGTTTTATCCACAACAACTGTGTGCAACAAAGGCTAAGTGCCATGTACTCAGCCTCAGTAGAGGACAAAGCAACGCTTGCTTGCTTTTTGGAAAACCATGAAATGAGTGAGTTTCCTATAAATTGGCAAGTCCCACTCGTGCTTTTTCTATCTATTTTGCAGCCACCATAATCTGCATCAGTATAAGCATGTAAGTCAAATGTGGAATCCTTATCGTACCAAATTCCTAATGTGGGCGTGTGCTTAATATAACGGAATATTCTTTTTACCACATTATAGTGAGACACCTTAGGTTGACTCTGAAATCGTGCGCACATGCATACACTAAACATGATATCAGGCCTACTAGCAGTTAAATATAGCAAAGAACCTATCATAGATCGATACAAGCCATTGTCAACGTCATTACCATGTTCGTCTTTGTCTAATTTAGTAGTGACACTCATAGGGGTGGGGGATGATTTCAAATTTTCAAAGTTAAATTTTTTAATCATGTCATTGATATATTTTGCTTGACTTATGTGAATCCCTTTACTTGTTTGCTTAATCTGCAAGCCAAGAAAATAATTAAGTTCACCAACCATAGAAATTTCAAATTCGGATTTCAATTTTCATTTTTAGGCTTAAGTGACTCACGTGTTTGTTTGCCTTTTATGCAAGATTCACATAACTGAAAGTTGTCTAAATCAAGCTTAGGCAATCCTCGTACTAGGTTCTTTCGTTGAAGTTTTTCTAGTGTGGAAATGCCAATGTGTCCTAAACGTCTATGCCATAAATTCACATTGGGTTCATTTGACATAAAGCACTTAACTTTAGCGTCTACCACATCATCGATAGAAAGCGTAAAAATATTACCTTCTCGTTTTTCTTTTAAAACGATTTCTCTATTTTTATTTATTATATTGCAATAAGGGTGAGTAAAACACACATTAAAACCATTGTCAATAAATTTAGAAATACTAAGAAGATTGTAGGATAAGTTGCTTACCAAAAAGACGTTGGAGATTTGGAGAGTACTTGGATTTCCAATCGTATCTTTTCCGATGATCTTGCCTTCGTTGTTGTCTCAAAAGGTCACGGATCCACCTTTTGTGACCTTATTTAATTTGGTGAACAAGCTCGGGTCACCCGTCATGTGCCTCGAGCATCCACTGTCAAGGAACCACTTAATAGTTATATCTTTCGATGTGTGGGCTCCCTGCAATGTGCAAAGATGTTTTAGGTACCCTTTTAACTTTGGGTCCTTTCGAGTTAGTTAATCACCTCTTGGTAAAAGTACCTTTTGGTACCCATACTTGGGTGATCCTTCTCGGTCTATCAAATGGCAAGAATGTAATTGAAGGTGCGATATAGTAGACATGTGGTGCATGCACTTTGGGTCTTTGCCCAAGGACTCCTTTATACTCATTAAATGAAGGACGTTTCTGATATGCCCTTGTGTGTGTGTGCGTAGTGCGTGGATGATATGAATTTCGTGTATGCATTATTCTTTTCTTTTCATATCTATATGGTACAAAGTTATATTTCACATGATATAAAGAAGAAGTGGGACGTGATGAGGAAAGGGGCGCCTTTTGCGTCATTTTAGATGCCACTTGGGGCTTAGGGGTGTCTACTTTCTTAGACACCACAAACTTAGTTGGTTTGGTTGATACTTCATTTGTATCAACGTATCCCAAACCCGTTTTGTCGCTGTCATGCTTTTGTGATAATATAATGCGATGCAGGATGTTGGACCCCGTATCAAACTGTTTCATCATTTTCTCTAAATCGGTATTCCTTGATTTCAAATTTGAAATCTCGGATTTCATTTCATTATTTTGAGTGGTTAATGATGAAATCTCTGTCTTTAATGCAGTAATGACACATGATGACTCTTTCTTTGAATCGCTTAATTGAGCGACAAGATTCTCGTTAGAAGATTCTAACAGTTTCTTGTCTTCAATTAATCGCTTCTTTTCCTTAGCGAGAGTCTTAGTGAATTTATGCAGTTCTAAATACTGACCAAAAAGATCTTCATAAGAAGGTTCAGAGTCAGAGTCAGAATCAGATGATACCTCATTAGATGCTTTGGATGCAAAGCATACTTGTGCAGTCTCCTCTTCGGTCTCAGTTTCAGAATCTGATGAATCACTCCAGGTGGAGGCCTTTAGAGCACGTTTCCTTTGTTTGGGCTCTGAGAAGAGTCTATTTTTGTTCCGCTCCTTGTCAGGGTATTTATTTGTTTGCTTTTCTTTATTGGGGCAGTCATATGATAAGTGTCCGAGTTTGCCACATTCATAACATTTAACGTCTTTATCATTTGACTTGTTCTTATTTCTCTTGGATGTAGTACCCTTATTTTTGTTTCTAAATGACCTTCTCATAAATTTTCTTAATCCTTTAGCCAATAGAATTAGGTCATCATTATCCGATTCAGAGTCACTATCATCTACGTGATCGGAGGGAGGGGAGACGTATTCATTTGATTTAAAAGCAATAGCTTTACCTTGTTTAGATGATTCCGATTTCCGTATGGTGAGTTTATTCTCATAAACTTTAAGTGATCCGATTAGTTCTTCCATCTTTATTGACTTAGTTTCCTTGCTTTCTTCTATTGCGGTTACTTTAGGATCCCATTCGGATGGAAGGCTTCGTAGGACTTTCTGTACCTTTTCCTGCGTGGTAAAAGCTTTACCAAGAGACTCAAGAGAGTTGTAGATGTTAGTCAAACGAAGATCCATATCAACAATAGACTCATTAGGCAACAATTTAAACGACTCAAGTGTGGACATAAGCATGTTTATTTTTGACTCTTTTACTTGACTCGTGCCTTCGTGTTTCATTTCTAGTATCCTCCACATTTCTTGTGCACTTGAACAGTTTGAGACATAACTAGACTCACTTTTACTTAATCCGTTTAGGAGAAATTGCATATCCTTAGCATTCATACTAAGTTTCTTTTTATCATTGCTCGTATATTCTTGTCTAGATTTAACGACTTCTAATGTGACTCCGTCTAGGGTGGATAACTTAGATGGGACATAAGGACCATCTTCAATTATAGACCAAAGATCTATATCTATAGCCATAAGAAAAATCTTCATTCTAAGTTTCCACTGAATAAACGACTCATCATCAAAAAGTGGAGGTCTTTGGCTCGACATACCTTCTTGCTCGGTTTTGAGATTTGTGGTTGCCATCTCACTGAATCGTTGGATTCCTTGAAGTGAGTGTTCCTGCGTTCTGATACCACTTGTAGGATCTGCAAGGCACCACTAGAAAGGGAGGGAGGTTGAATAGGAAAGTGTGGTTTTCAAAATTTGTTTAAACCAAAACAACTCAACTTCTGAAAAAAGATTCTGTTTTCAGGATCAGTTTTAAAAAGTTTTTAAAACCAGGTTATAGGTCTCCAAAAATTCTGAAATTTTGAGAGAACTTAGCCTCAGATGTTATGAGGGTCCCCTAAAAAGTTTAAATTAAAATTCAACCTTTAACCCCTTCAAAAACCGTTGGTGATCAGATTGCGCGAATCTGCCAGAAACGGTAGACGGTTTTGAAAAATTTATTCCTATTTATGTGTAAGTCCAAATGCTCTGAATTTTTAACCACTAACTCCTTATATACTATATTTAAGTGGGTTGAAACATTTTTGCAAAATTCTTTTGGGAAGTAGGTCAATTACAACCAAAGTCTCAACCTTTGTAAGTCTGGAAATCAGACTGCACTAGTCTCAGACATTTTGATGTTTGATCGACTTATACTTGTCCAAAAGGGTTGAAACTTGTGCCAAATTCACCCTAGAACGTGTGGCTATGTTTCTGGAATTTTTTGTGATTTTTGAAAGTCGTTTACTATTTTTAAGGACACCAATAAAAAGAATAAACTGTGCAGTAACAGAAAGTAAATGCTGAAAGTAATGACATCAAGAATTTTATACTGGTTCGGTTATAAACAACCTACTCCAGTCTTCAAGGAACACCTTCCTTGGTTCACACTAGTCACACACACGCAATACACCTTACCATAGGGTTGATGGAGTTACACACCAACTCCAACCCTTTACAAACCTTGTACGTTCAATACAATATGCACGAACACCACCACCTCGCAAGAATGAAGATTGATCACACCTAGATCAATCTTTTACAAAGATATGGAATATGTGGTGGTCTATATCAAGCCTATTCAAGATTGAAAGATATGAATACAATAGGCTTACAAGAAGAAACAAAGAAGGAGAGTGTAGAAGAAGAAGAGCTAGGCATTTTTGATCACTTGTTTTGCAATGCTTGTGCTTGTCTTGTTTTTGCTCAACTTCTTTCCTTTTAACCTTGCATGGCCGTCCCCTATGTGTGCTATCCTCCTCATGAAAATTATCTTCTAAGTCCTTGGAAGAATGTAAGACATCATTGTGACATGGTCTTGCTTACTTGGCATCTTCTTATTGGATGATCATTTAAGCTTTGCTTACTTTGCACTTCATGATTGGTTGGATGGTGTCATCATTGATGACTTGGAAAAATCTGAGAATACACTTAAAACATGTGCCAATATCAATCACAAAATAATTTCCATAAAGCTCAAGATTGTCACATAAATTGCAAGACAAAATTCCTTCCACACAAAGGCAAGAAAAAGTCGGCCATTAAGAGTTTAGCATGCTGAAATTTCAGCATGTGATACATGGAGATAAAATTCAAAATATTATCATTTTTCTTTGATTTTTCTAATTAAATTAAATCAACAATTGATGGTAATTATCTTGATCAAGTTGGAAATGAAATTTGGTCTCTCACTTGGCCTCATTTTCGGCCATGGTACATACTACACATGCTGCAAAATTTCAGCATGTGTGATATTGAAGATATCACTATTGTTGGCTTTGAAAAATATTTAAAATACTTCCATTTCTTCTTCCAATCAATCACATAATTTTAGATGATAAAATATGTCATATTAAAGTCAAAAAATCGGCAGCCTATTAGCACATGCTGAAAATTTTCAGCATGTGTTACAAATGAGATAAAATTTGAAATCTTACCATTTGTAACTTCTCTCTTTAATTCACCAACATCGTATGATTGATTCTTGGCCAATCAATGTGCCAACAAGGCTCAAAATAACCTCCATCTCAGCTGTAGGGGCGTTTCATAGAGTATGTGTATGTGCTGAAATTTAGTTTTGCTAACTTTGTAAAATAATGCACATTTAATAATACTCACATGTAATATTCCAATCAACCCTTAATTTAATTTTCTAGAATACTTTAAGATGTATAACATATGTAAAAAGTGTCTAGATACATGTCACATGATGTACCAAAAACGTTCCATGTGTTGTGTGCGTAGAAAACCGAATTTTCGATATTTATCGATT
>AP025049.1:30744931-30770980 GCA_036186865.1 Eustoma russellianum | reverse complement strand
AATCACCTTGTAAGTTAGTTGTATTATCTTCCAATTGCAAAAACTCTTCATTTATTTCATCTAAGGGTTCATGCATGTCTTGTTCAGGGGGAGTTGGTTCTAGATGATCATGTACAGGCTCAAGTAATACATCATCATCAAGCATATTTTCAACATTCGTTTCTTGTTTATGTTGATTTTTATGACTAACTTCAAAGCATGCATTTTTATTGAATTTCACATGTATAGATTCAATTATTTTTCTAGATGCAGGATTATAACACCTATGTGCTCTTGAATTAGTTGAATAACCAACAAATATACATTCAATAGACTTTTGTTCAAACTTGTCAAGATTATCCTTAGTGTTCAACACAAAACAGTTACAACCAAAAACTCTAAGATAATCTATTTTAGATTTTCTATTGTTTAAACAATTCATAAGGTGTTTTATTCAATTTCTTTCTTATAGAAAGCCTATTTATAATGTAGCATGCACAACTAACAGCTTCAGCCCATAAATATTTTGGTAATTATTTTCACATAACAATGTTCTAGCAATTTCTTGAATTGTTCTATTTTTACGTTCAACAACTCCATTGAGTTCTTGTGTTCTAGGTGGTGAGAATTCGTGTTTAATTCCATGTGATTCACAAAACTTGATTACATCTTTGTTTTTAAGTTCTCCACCTCTATCACTTCTAATTCTTTTAACATTTTCTTCGTATATATTTTTAAGTTGCTTAATGAGGGTTTTGATTGCTAATGGAGCATCGTCTTTGTGTGTTAAGAACAATGTCCATGTGTAGCGTGAGTAATTATCTACTATGACACACACATAGTAGTGTCCACCTAGACTTCTTGTCCTACTTGGACCAAATAAGTCTAAGTGAAGCAATTCTAGTACATGACTAGTACTCACTTCATGTTTCGGTTTTAATGTTTCTTTAATGTGTTTTCCTTTAATACATGTTTTACACATTTGAAAATTATCTAAGTCTAACTTAGGCATTTCTCTATTAAATTCTTCTTAGATAATTTCTTAATGGTTGAAATTCCTATATGAGCTAATCTTCTATGCCATAAATTCACATCTAAGTCATGTGATATTAAACACTTAACCGTAGCATCTAACATGTTATCTAAGGTAAGAGTATAAATGTTACCATCCATATTTCCTTTTAAAACAATTTCTCCTTTTTCATTTATTATATCACAAGAACTGGGAAGAAAAGAAACATTATACCTGCAATCTATAAGTTGAGAAATACTTAATAAATAAGAAAGATTACTTACTAACAACACATTTCGTATTTGAAATGTGTTAGGGTCTCCAATTGTTCCTTTTCCAACAACTTGTCCTTTGTTGTTGTCACCGAATGTTACCTTCCTCCATTCTTGATATGTTCCAACTCGGTAATAGTTTGGGGTTGCCTGTCATATGCCTTGAACATCCACTGTCCAAAAACCGTTTAGTTTTTAGATTCTTTAACTTTGTCTCCTTCTTGCATTCCTTGTTTTTCCTCGTCGGATACGAAGCAGACTTGAGGTTCCTCAATGTCGTATTCTGAGTCGGATGAGTCGCTCCATGTGCTCACCTTCATTGCTCGTTTGCCTTTCTTTGACTTGGACTCCTTTGCCTTAGTCATTTGTGCCTCCTTATCCTGGCTTGTTTATTATAGTTATTATTATTATTTTTCTTTGTTGGACAATCATATGAGATATGTCCTTTTTGACCGCATTTCTGGCACTTTAACTCTTTATTATACCATTTGTTGTGTTAGAGTTATTTTTCTTAGGTTGAGATAAAGAAGAAGAAGAAGAATTGTTTATTCCTATTAGGACGTTTAAAAAATTTCTAAGTTTTCTAGCTATCAATATCAAGTCATCGTCTAATTCAGCATCACTATTACTATCATCATTATTTGTATGTGATTTAGTTGATTTGGAGGCTATTGACTTACTGATGATTTAGATGACTCAAACTTCCGTTGGTTTAGTTTTACCTCATATACTCTTAGTGAGCCTATCAATTCATCCATTTTTGTGATCGATTTCGTTTCTTCAATTATCGTGACCTTTAGATCCCATTCAGCAGGAAGGCTTCGCAACACCTTTTGCACCTTCTTGTTGTTGGTGAATGATTTTTCTAAAGCTTCAAAAGCATGAAAATATTAGTAATTCTCAAATCTATAGATGTTATGGATTCGTTCGGCAACATTTTGAAAGATTCTAATTCAGTCATAAGCATGTTTATTTTTGATTCTTTTACACCGCTTGTACCTTCATGCTTTAATACAAGTGATTTCCACATCTCGTGTATGCTTGTGCAATTTGAAATATCCTGCTTCAGAAGTCGTAAGTCCATTCAAAAGTAATTGCATAGCTTTAGCATTCATGGACATTTTCTTTTTATCTTCCGATGACCATTCACTTTTGTATTTTTCAACTTCTTGAGTGACTCCACTAACTTGTACAACTTTTATTGGAATGTACGGCCTATCTTCAACTATAGACCACAAATCGATGTCTATAGCCATTAAGAATAGTCTCATCCTTAGTTTCAATGAACAAAATTATTACCATTGAAAAGAGGAGGACATTGTGTGGACATACCTTCCAACTCACCTTTGTGAGAACCTATTGCCATTGTAAATACCTTTGTTCTGAGACTAGCAAGATATTTTGAACTATTGTTTCTTGGCCTTGTGCGTTTGTACAGTGTTAAATCTTGCTTCTTTAAGTGGTGTAGACCTCGCTTGATACCAATTGTTGGACCGTGCACCTGCAATAAACACCACTGGTGGGGGTGAATAGTGGTTAGCGAAATTACACTACTACCCTCAATTAAAAACCCCTTTGAAACAAATCAAAGACTACCCAGATTCAGAACCTGTTTTTGAAAAATTCAAAAATCCTTGTACACATCTCCACAAATTATGAAAATTTTCAGATTTTAATTTCAATGTGTTAGCAAGGCTCTGTCCTAAATCAGACAAAAATAAGATTTTTTGACCCTTCAAACAAATAATACGATTCAGATAGTCAATCTGGACAGAATTGGACAGAATGTTGCTGATTTTGAAAAATGTGTTTATCTTTGAATACTCAACCTAAAATGTTGATCTTTATATGAAAACACTCCTTAGGATGTCGTTGATGTTTCCAAAATGCCCTGACCTTAAAAATTTTTTTATTAATACAGAATTCAAGTTTTCTCAAAACTGGTCAGATTGCAGTCAAATTGGAGCAGTTATCTTGCAAAGACTGAAATACTAATTTTCCCTTGCTCAAATCAAGTTATTCTTGTTGCAAATAAAGCTAACAGTCTGAAGTAAAACTCACCAAAAATCATGAATTTTAAAAGTGATTAGCTATTTTTTCAAATCGTGAGAACTTGTGTGAAAACTGCAGTAAAAACGGACAGAATGCAGAAATGAATAAACAAGAAAAAAACCGAGAATTTATCCTGGTTTGGTCAATGTGACCTACTCCAGTCCCAAGGAACACTTTTCCTTGGATTTCACTATGATATGAATCACCTTACAATAAGAACCAAGCTCGATCCTTGGGTTATACACCAACCCTATTCAAGACTTGGATTAACACCTTCTATGCAACACTAGTTCCAACACCTCTACCACCTATTGATGTAGCCTTATAGAATTGCTAATCAATCTTACAAATGAAGCTCAAAAGGCTTGTAGATCAACAAATACAACAAGAACACCTTTGCTACAAAGAATGAAACAATAACAACAAGAAGAAGATGATAGCTAGACAATTCAACAAAGGCTTTCAAGTGAGCTTCAAGTGTGTTTCATCTTCTTCACCATTGCCTCCTATTTATAGTGTGAATTGAGCCTTGGAGATAAGAATGCACATGTGTCACCATCTTCATCATCAAGTCCAAGTATCTTCACATCATTGGTTGAATTTGTACACTTGGCAAAATGAGACAACATAATTGGTCCACCTTGGACACCCTTTGTTGGCCGAAATTTACACCTTGGAATTGTCTTGAAAATGTGAAGATAATACCCAGGATAATGTCATATTCCTCCATTATACCCTCAACTTCTTGGCATGAACATAGGACATTTGAGGCTGACTTTTCTTGGATAAAAACAACCCCAAATTCAGCTCCAACAACCAATGTAGTAGTTGGCTACAACTTTGAATTTCCTAGTTGGCAATTTTTGCCAACTAGCTCCTTTTTGATTGATCCACGTGTCACCAACTCATAAAATGAATAATGTATCACCTCTACCTGAATATACATGTTTTTGGACATATGTATATGCATATCAACTCAAATTTTTGAAGAAGAAATCACCAAATATTAATTGACAAGATTATGTCAATATGTAACACCAAAATTCTCAATATTTCTTCTTGAATGTTTTGATCATTTGCACACCTTGGACACCTTTATATTCTCAGAAAAATGATGATAAATATTCTCCAATAACATATATAAGAGAGTCTTCAAGAAAAAAATAGAATGTGACATGACAACTCATCACATATCCCGCTATAGTCAATAATATCATCATGTGAGAGAAATAAGATAAAATCACCATATAATCTTCAAATTAATAATAACTCAACTCCAGAATGAAGATAATAATATGCTCAAGAGATTCCTTGAGTGAAAATACCAAAAATACCCTCAGGGGTGAAATGACCAAAATGCCCCTGGTGAGAGAAAACTCCAGAAATAACCCCGATGGTCAGAAATAATCATAATATCATCTTTGTCATGATAAATAAGATGAGAGTAAGTCCTTGATATATATCCACCATATCATGTTCCTACAAAACTCAAAATACCAATTTTGCCTTTTTGGTAAGTTGTAGAAACTTTCAAGGCACATTAGTCACAATACATTTAAAATCACCAAAAACACATAATATTCACATAATGACATATATAAATCATATACAAATGAAAAACACTATTTTATCATATTTTAGAAAATTATTTCTAAAACCCTAAACATCGATCGATCGAAGTTCCTCAGCTTCAGAGGTCGATGTCTCGCAGTAAGCTTCAGAGTTTGTCTCTAACCTACATCGATTGATCGAAGTGAGGGTTCGATGTAAACATCGATCGATCGATGTGTCTCAGGTTTAGAGATCGATGTCTCACCGTAAGATCTTGAACTTTCACTGCCTTACATGGATCGATCAATATGTGGGATCGAAGTACATCGATCGATCGAAGTACATCGATCAATCGAGTGCAACAACCTGAGAGATCGATGTCAACTTTTTCAACTTTTAATCACATATAACACCATGTATGATATCTTTATGTATTTACCACTTAAAATCATGACTTTGAAAATTATCCAAACATATTTCTCAACAATCTATTCATGTGAAATTTAATGAATTTGGTGAATATGAAATAAATAAAGAATATGACGATGATTTTGAACTAAAGCCCGTGTTAAAGATATAGAAGAAACTATCGTACATGATGAACACGACACACATAGAAATGCATGATCACTTAGAAATGTATGAAAACTTAGAAAATAATCAATCAAGATGGCATAGGGATCACCCCACACGATCTCATCATAAGCGACATAACACAAGGTGTACGACCATGTAGAAGAATAAATCAGGATGAAATAAATCAATTCCATGCTATAATATCTGAAATTGAACCAAGAATTATTCGATGCTTTGAATGATTCTTCTTGGATTGACGCTATGTATGGTGAATTAAATCAATTCACAAGAAATGATGTATGTGATTTATTGCACGACCACAAGATAAAACGATAATAGGCACAAAGTGGCTCTTTAGGAATGAAATGATGAAGAGGGTAGAGTCATTAGAAACAAAGCAAGGTTTGTACACAAGGCTATAATCAAGAAGAGGGAATAGACTACGAAGAAACATTTGCACACCGTAGCATGCTTAGAAGCCATACGATTATTACTTGCTATTGCTTGCATGAAGGATTTTAAACTTTATCAAATGGACATAAAAAGTGCATTCTTAAACGGTTTTATACAAGAAGAAGTATATGTAAAACAACCACCACCACGTTTTGAGGATTTAAAATATCCTAATCATGTGTATAAATTAAAGAAGGCACTATATGGTTTAAAACAAGCACCTAGGGCTTGGTATGATCATTTTGCTACCTTTCTTTTAGAAAATATTTAAAAGAGGAACCATAGATAGCACTTTATTCTAGAAACAAGAAAAATCGAATTCACTTTATCAAATTTATGTTGATGATACTTTTTTGGGATCTACATCTCATAAGCTAGTTGAAGAATTTGAAACATGCATGAAATCTGAATTTGAAATGTCTATGGTTGATGAGTTAAATTATTTTCTTGGCTTGCAAATTAAACAAACTAGTAAAGGCATCCATATAAGTCAAGTCAAATATGTAAATGACATTATTAAAAAGTTTAACTTTGGAAACTTGAAACCATCCCCCACCCCTACAAGTGTAACCATTAAACTCGATAAAGATGAGAAGGTCTATGATTGTTCTTTGCTTTATCTTACCGCAAGTAGACCCGATATCATGTTTAGTGTTTGTATGTGTGCTCGTTTTCAAAGCGAACCTAAAGTGTCACATTATAATGCTGTAAAAGGATACATTAAGCATGCTCCCAACTTAGGAATTTGGTATGATAAAAATCGTGAATTTGACTTGCATGCTTATACTGATGCGGATTATGGAGGATGTAAAATAGATAGAAAAGCACAAGTGGTACATGTCAATTTATTGGAAATTCATTAATATCTTAGTATCCGAAAAAGCAAGCAAGTGTAGCATTATCTGTAGGATCTGCAAGGCACCACTAGAAGTGGGGGGTTGAATAGTGGGTGCAGAAAATATGGTTTTTTAAAATTGTTTTAAAACAAAAACCCAACATCTGAAAACAGTTTCTGTTTTCAGGACCTGTTTGAAACGTTTTGAAAACTAGGTTACAAGTCTTCAAAAATTCTGAAATTTGGAGGGATCTTAGTCTTTGATTTTTGAGTATCTCCTAATAATTTCAGATCACAATTCAACCTCTAACCCCCTTTAAAAATCGTTGATGATCAGATTGTGCAAATCTGTCAAAACGTTAGTCTGATTTGAAAAATTAATTCCTATTAAACCGTAACTTCAAATGCTCTAAATAAAATTAATGACTAACTCCTTTTTAGGTTTAGTTAATTGGTTGAAACAGTTTTGAAAATTTCTTTTGGGAAGATAGTCAATACGTTCAAAGTCTCAACCATTGCAAACCTTAAAATCAGACTGCACTAGTCTCAGAACGTTTGACGTTTGAATGACTTATACTTGTCCAAAAGGGTTGAAACTTGTGCCAAAAGAACCTTAAGATGTGTGGCTATGTTTTTTGAAAGTTTCGTGATTTTTGAAATTCGTTTACTATTTTTACGAGCATGATAAAAACGATGCACTGTGCTGGAAACTGAAAGTAAGTGCTGAAAGTAAAGAACACAAGGAATTTTATACTGGTTCGGTTAAAACAACCTACTCCAGTCTTCGAGGATACCTTCCTCGGTTCGCACTAATCACAACACCAAATAACACCTTACCACACAGGGTTGATGGAGTTACACACCAACTCCAACCCTTTACAAACCTTGTAATGAATACAATGATCACGAACACCACCACCTTGTGAATGCAAGATTGATCACACTTGATCAATCTTTTACAATGATAAAGAGTATAGGGTGGTACGTAAGAAGCCTATTCAAGATGTATGAATATGAATACAATAGGCTTTTAGAGAGAAGAAAGAAAGAAGTATAGAAGAAGAGAGGATGTATGCGTTTTTTATCACTTCAATTTGCAAGACTTGTCTTTTTCTTTTGTTTGCTCTCTTCTTCCTTTTTATCATTGGTGGCCGCTCCCTTTTTCCTTGATCTTTCCTTGAAAATTATCTTTTAAGTCCTTGGAAGAGTATATTGCATCATTGTGACATTTTCTTGCTTACTTGGCAACTCCTCATTGGATGATCATCAAGCTCTTGCTTACTTGGCACTCATTGATTGGATGAAAGTTGTCATCATTTGTTGTATAGCGCCCCACACACCCGGCCTCGTCCGGATGCGGTGCACCCACCGTACTTCACTCAGGAGAGTACAAAGCGTCATGCATAACATGCGAAAATCCATAACATAAGTCGTGGACTTCCATGCCAACATTTAACATGGTAGTAAAATTTAGGCAGAATTAAAACTTTTCAATAAACATTCTGTACATCTGACATAACTTTACAATCATGTTCTTTTCATGAAATAAATCCGCAGTCAGTGACTCCAACATAATCCGTCATAAGAGAATCCCTAGCTGGCATCCACTCACATGCTTATGGGATGGGACCCTATGCTCGTCTTCAATCCTTGCTACCCCCCCCCCATCCTTGCTACCCCCCCACACCCCCCACCGCTACCCTCCCCGCCGTTTCCTGTAAACTCTGGGAGGAAAAATAAGGGGTGAGTGACAAAGTCACCAGCAAGTACACCATAAACAATCATGCATTAAATGGGAAGTACATACAAGAACCAGATCCCCAAAGTTTGGACTTTTCCATCATACCTGTCTTTCCATTCAACCACTAAGGAAATAGAATCATCACTTAGTCATAAGGAAATACGATCATAACTTACATAACAACTGTAATAAGATCATCACTTAGGCAATGAAAAATTACAAGATCGTAACTTAAGTAACATTTCTCCTAGCATTTAGCTAGTATCTCATCCCTTCAGTCAATAGCTGCTAAGGCAACACGATCGTAACTTAGTCATGAAGCAAAGATGATCATAGCTTAGTGAAACTAGACTCAACATCATACCCGTGACCATATGCAATGCGCATGATTATGCAAATGCAGTGCATAATGAAAACATGAAAACCTCGTTCTTTCTTTCTTTTTTTTCTTTCAAAACATCATCGTCGATACATGCATAATGAACCATGAAAATCTTTTCTTTCATTCCTTCTTTCAAATCATATACTTGTTATGATCGTACGCATGGGGTACGCATGCTGCAATGCATAATCATGTCATCGTAAAAATCATCATCATGTGGTACCATGAAATCATCATCATGAAAACAGAGTGTCAGATCAATTAACCCCGGATCTGAGCGGGTCCAGAACAGATATCAGATCAATTAACCCCGGATCTGAGCGGGTCCAGAACAGATATCAGATCAATTAACCCCGGATCTGAGCGGGTCCAGAACAGATATCAGATCAATTAACCCCGGATCTGAGCGGGTCCAGAACATATCAGATCAATTAACCCCGGATCTGAGCGGGTCCAGAACAGATATCAGATCAATTAACCCCGGATCTGAGCGGGTCCAGAACAGATATCAGATCAATTAACCCCGGATCTGAGCGGGTCCAGAACAGATATCAGATCAATTAACCCCGGATCTGAGCGGGTTATGCTGGCCAGAAACGAATGGTACCAAGTGAATCTTTCTTTCAAATCCGAAAACTTCTTTTAAAAGATCTTTCTCATCATTAGATGACATAAAATCAATTTCATAAATCATATGAAAAACTCTTTTCAAAAACGCTTTCTCATCGATCTTTAGCATAAAAATCAGTTTCATAAATTGTATAAACATGGACAATGCGATGCATGATATGCGACATGCAACTCGTGGACCAATACATCATAACATGCATGTACGGACTATCATATGAAAATACATCAATCTTTAGCATAAAAATCAGTTTCATAAATTGTGTAAACATGGACAATATGATGCATGATATGCAACATGCAACTCGTGGACAAATGCATCATAACATGCGTGCACGGACTTGTCTTATCGACTGGAATAACTGTCCAGCAATCATCTTATGTTCATACAGCCTCATGCTCATCAATTCGTGCTCATTTTCATCAACTCATGTCATACACATGCATAATGAAGCCTTAGACACATGCCATAAAAATTTCGTAACATTCTGGAATGTCTAACGACCTCAAAACATCAAGTATCATCAAAGATACTGCTGAAATCAGCAGGGAAGTACCGCCTTACCTCATTTTGATGGATCATCAAACCTTAATACTTTGATCCAACACCTGGAAAACATAGCTAACATACCTAGGAATAATATTCATAAGGATAAACATCACATTTAAGCCTAAATGATCCAGAACAAAGCCTCCCAACTTAAGACATTAAGTTGTCCTGTTTTCCAGTTTTGTACTCCAACTTCCATTCAGTTGTTAACCATCAAAATGGTGGTTTTATGATGGTTTATTTACATGAACTTGTACCTCTATGTCTTGGGTAGTTACCATAAAAATTCCAAGGCAATCCAATAAGCTTAAGGGGGTCATCTAATTACATTCCCAAACTGGGTACCTGCAGAAACTGGAATGACCAGTTAAATCACGAATTGAATTGTGACCAAACCACAACTCTTCTTACCAAAATTCCAACTCACAGATGTCACAAACACATCAAAATATCACCATGTCAAAAATCATCCCGTTTGGACATTCCTAAGGTGCATTTTAGAGCCACACAACTTACTACTCTCAAAATGTCCTGTTCTAGCAACTCTGTTTGAGCAGTTTTACTAAGAATTTCATTAAAAATAAACCACGACTCCTTTCAATGAAATTCCAGCTTTCACACTTAATAAATACATAAGTATATCACCATACCAGAAATTAGCACATTTGAACCCTCACAAGGTCCATTTTCAGGTCATACAACACGTTACCAAAACTGTCCAGTTTCAGATTTCTGTTTGACCAACCCTTACTAAAAATTTCATTAAAAACAATCCACAACTCCTTTTAATGAAATTCCAACTCTCACACTTCATATACATATGAGGCTAACATCATACCAAATAATAGCCAATTTGAACTCTCCTAAGGTTAATGTTCAGATCGTACAACATGACACATCAAAACTGTCCAGCTCCAGTACTTCTGTGTGAGCAGTTTTACCAAACGAATTATTAAAAATAAACCAGAACTCTTTTTACTGCAATTCCAACTCTCACACTTACTCAACACATAGAGCTAGTGTCATGCCAAAACTTAGCTTAATTTAACACTTCTAAGATTCGTTCTCAGGCACACAACCAGCAACACAAATCTGTCCAGTGATTTCAGCACATCATCACTTTTATGGTTCAAACATTTCAAATCAACTTCACTCTTTAAGGTGACTTAATATCCATCAATACATACTTAAACATAATGTTTTCAAGCCTCATGACATGATTTAAACCATAAGAAACCTGTTCATGAATCATATCAAAAACAGTCTCAACACATTCATGTAACAAATCTTTCCTTCATGCTACCACTTTTCTCATAACAACTAGTTTACTTGTCTTGTACTTAGCATATTCAACTAAGATTCATAACCTAAAAATGGCTAGTCATTCAAGCATGCACTTCACAAATAAGGCAAGATTGGCTAGAGTATACTTGCCTCTTTCAATCTTAGAGCTTTCTCCTAGCTTGAGCCTTGTTTGGAATAGAGTGAAGTCTTCCTCCAACTTCATCATAACCCACGATTTTGGAATAAGAAGAGAAGGACAATTAGCTATTATCTTAAGTGAAACACAACTAGATTTAGGCTTTGATTTTCTTACCAACATGAAACTTGAATGGGGATAGCAATGAATCCAACCACCAAGAAATTAGCTCCTCTTAGTTTCTTGCAAAATCTTCCCCTAGTGACCCTCCTTGGGGTCACGGTTTTGGCATGGAACAAGAGATACAATGTGAGCTTTATCATTGCAATGTGGAAATCACTTAGGATAGTCAACATGGAACTTACCTAGATGAGTTCTTGGGGCTTGGAGATGAAGATAGTCTTGACACTCCCAAGCTTCAATGGGGCCGAAAGTTTGAGAGTCTAGGGGTGTAAGAAGATTTTAGTTCTTGTCTTGATAGGAGCCTTGAGGGTTGTTAGGGTTGAAGGTGGAGATGGAGCTTCCATGGATGAGCTTAAAGAAATCTTCATGGAGAAGAAAGAGGGGGCCGGCGGGTTTAGGGGAAGGAGGGGGCAAAATGGTGCATAAAAAGTAAGAAAAGTAGTCTTGGTCTTGTAAAATGACTACTTTTTGCCCATGCTTGTCTCCCATGCTTGTTCTCTTTTCACTATTTTATTAATTTATGTCTTTCATGCTTGCTTTCTTGAAATTATTTTAATTCTTGGCTTGTAAAATATCCAAGAAAGAGAAGACCATGGAGTCTTCCAGATCCCTCATCATGGTGGCCGAATTTCTTGGGGTGTATGGGGTTATTTTTGTTACTTCCCTCATTTCTCAATACATACTTATATAATATTATACTATTACTTACAATATCTAATTTATTGTAGGCTTTTAGTCTTGCTTTTAAGAGGGCGCTTTAGGTTAGCCTTCTAAAATTACTCAAAGGTCCTCAAAGGCCTGTTGGCCGAAACTTCATGACCCTAGAGGGGCAAACTGGTCATTTTATATGCTTTATAACGCTCACCTCTCTAATTGTATAGTATCTACTTTAAGGGGATTTAATTAAAGAAGAAATAATATAACTTAATAAGGTGTACTCGGAATATCTAACATTTCATTACGCCATTTCATCATAGTTCCAAGTACAGTATGGTTGGGGTACAACATGTTGACTAGATAAATCTGAAAATAAACCTTAAAAAGCATGTGCCAATTAGACATAAGGTATTGCCATAAGTCACATAATCATTCCACATAATTAGCAAGACAAATAACTCCAATTTTCCATCAAAAATTCGACCATGTGCATGCTGAAATTTCAGCATGTGATATTCTCACTTAATTCAAATTATTGCCGAGTTTGCATTTGATTTATTCCTTGAAAATAAATAAGAAATCAATCATAATTTAGTACAAAACATTTCTACTAAATTTTGAATAAAAAGTAGTCACCAATAAGGCCACGAAATCGGCCACATCCATTTACACATGCTGAAATTTTCAGCATGTGTGATATTTGAAAATATCCTTTTATTAATTCCATAATGTATTCAAAACAGTTCCACTCTATCCTTCAATCAATCCATATAATTCAAGGTAGTAAATATGGCATAATTTAATAGCAAATCGGCCAGCCTATGCACACATGCTGAAATTTTCAGCATGTGTTACAAATGTGACATATTTTGAAATGTTACCTTGTGTAGCTCCTTCCTTTATGTCACCAACATTGTATGCTTCATTTTTGGCCAATCAAAATGCCAACAAAGCTCCACATATGCTCTAACATTGTCTGAGCTAGGCGTGTATGATGAATATACATGTGCTGAATTTTATTTTTGCAAACTTTGTAAAATAGTGCACATATAATTATACACATGTGGTATATTCCAATCAGCCCTTAATTGATTTTTCTAGAACACTTTAAAATGTATGAAGTATGTAAAAGTGTCTAGATACATGTTATATGCCATGCCAAAAATGTTCCATGTGTCGTGTTCGTAGAAAACCGAATTTTCGACGTTTGTCGATTACCCGATTTTTCTTCTATTCAATTCCAACATTTTGCACATGTTATATATATTATGTTACACATACTATACATAAATTAAACTTTAGTATTCAGCACTTAGGCTGATCTAAAGTGGCACCCAACATGTGACAAAAATGAATTTTGGAATCTCAACAATTTGGCCTTAATTGAGGGTGATTCGTGTGTGCCAACATGGAATGATTTTATGGCTGTACATACCATTTAAGCCACGAAATTTGTAGCTATGTTTGAGGTGTAGGGGCTAGCCATCTATATATGGCAAGTACGTGACACGTTGGCGAAGTTTCGGTATTCACCCGATACGACAATTTTTGGTTTAGAACCTTTTAACATGTCGTAATAAATTTGTCATCACCATGACTTATATCATATGTGATGCGTCCCGCATCCCGGCCTAGCCGGAACCGGTGCACCCGCCGTACTTCACTAAAGAGAGTATCAGGCGTCGATCCATAACGTATCGTAATCCATGATAAAATGCATGGATTTTTGCGCTTTTACGTCATCAACTAAGCAAAACCGTGGCAGAATGAAAACTTTAAATTAAAACATTCACGAGACAATTCTTAGTTTTACAACCCAAGTCAAATGTACCAAAATCCTCAAAGGTAATTGTTTTCCATCACAATCATAAAAGCAGTCATCAATCTTCACCAGCATGCCAAGTCACCTAATTCATCCATCTCTAGCTGCACTCACGGGTAAGGAACCTTAGGTTCATCCTCAATCCACTCTACTTTGTTCCCTGCAGCCTCTGGGAGGAAAAATAGGGGAGTGAGTGACAAGTCACCAACAAGTATACTATAATAATTTAGGATTAAATGGAAAGTGCATACAAGAACCGGACCCCAAAATTTTGGTTTAAAAACATACCTGTCCTCAATCCAACATTCGATAGTGATCTACACTTAATGCATCAAGATCATAGCTTAAAAAAAATTGTTACTTAATAAAGAACACAACCAATAAAGACTGTAACTTGCATCAACTCGTAACATAACAAGGATTATCACTTAATGAGGTCATACTTAGGAACTATCCAGTTATAATAACTTAGTATCATGTGTCATTACTCGATGACTCCATAAACGTGACATGCATATATATGTACGTGTGATGCATCATGATAAAAATGAGAATATGATCTTTCATACTTTTCTTCATAACATCATCGTTAAGAAACCATAGAGTTTCAGATCTATCTTCCCAGATCTGAGGCGGTAACGTATCCCCTTCGAATCTATTATTCCCGGATTCGGAACGGTAGCGTCATCACTTTATCGGGTCTATTCTCTCCGGGCCTGAACGGTCATTATCAGGTCTATTCTCTCCAGGCCTGAACGGTCATATCATCAGGTCTATTCTCTCTGGGCCGAACGGTCATATCATCAGATCAATTAACCCTGGATCTGGGCGGGTTCTTACTAGCCAGGCACATACACACACGGTACCGGTAGAAAAGCGTTCTTTTAAAACAGGATCATTTCTTTAAAAACGCTTTTCATCTTTCTTTCACATAAAACAAATTCCAAAAATCATGTAAGTGACGATGATGCAATGCATGACATGTATTATGAAAACCATGACATAATGCGATACATACACACATTTGTTCAACTCGTCACTATGCTGGAAAAATTTCCAGCATGAACACTCCTTGTATTCGGCCCCAAACCCCTGGGGTTAGGCCCACTACCAATAATGCTTGTCATGCGTATGCATAAAATGCCTTATTTGTTTATAATAAAATTCTTGTGACGGTATAAAATGCGTAAGACGCTTAGGTAAATAAATCATGAAATAAGGCTGCTGAATTTTTGGTAATCCAATGCCCCTTTTCTTTAGTCTTTCAAGTAAGCCCATCAAATCTCTTTTAATTTGGGCCAGCTTAGAAAACTTATTATTAACATTCCATTAATACGTGATTGTAATCCCAAGTCGAATAACTAGCCTAAGTCCATTCGGTTAAGGCTATATAATAAGTTCCTCAATTCTGCCCAAAATCTCAGATTAGTCATGCCCAATTATTTACGGTGTTTACCCTTCAATTAGTCATTCTAAAAATAAGCGGTTTACATATATGGGTTCACCTATGTCTTAAGTAGTTGGTAAATAAATTTCGCGGATTTATAATATTGTTAAAGGTATCATCTATCCTTTTCCTTAAAACCGCTACATGCAGATTTCTGGAGTGACAGAGTTTGCTATAAATTTTAGTGTGACCACACCGTAACTCATTTTCGGAAATTCTAACTCTCGAGCTTAGTAGACACTTTGAACTAGTACCATACCGAAAATTAGCCCAATTGCATATTCCTAAGGTCCATTTTAGGTGAATCATCATGTCATACAAAATCAGTCCAGTCCAGTAAAATTTCCAGCATGACTAGTTTTGGTGAAAATTTCATTAAAAATAATTCGTAACTCCTTTTAACGAAATTCTAACTCTCACATCTAATATACAATAAGCCTAGTGTCATACCAAAAATCAACTAAATTAAAAGTTCCTAAGGTCACTTTTCTGGTCTTACAACACAGCCTAAAATCTGCCCTGCTCCAGTAATTTCAGATTTGGTCATTTTACATTCCTAAATGGCCCTAACTTGCATTGTTTGTCATAAACCCTTTAAACCATCAAACTTACCCTCTTATGGGGAATATTACAGATTCAACACGTTACAACATCATGTGCAACCCCTCACAAAACAGTTTGTACACCCCATGCATCATCCTTTAATCAAGCATACCACATTTCCACTGGTTCGGCATTAACAACAATTTCGGTGCATAATCACCCTAGTCACCAACAGCCCCTTTTTCGGTACATGCAAGGCAAGATAATACATCCACAAGGAACATGTTAAACTTAACACACAATGGCATAACCTTGTCTCCACTTTACCCCATAATTCTACCATTTCATGCAAAACCACCCCTATTCTTCAAACCCCTTCCACCGTGCACCCCATTCATGGAAAGAAAGGATTTAGCATGTTCATCTTAGGTTAACACATAATGGTGCATAAAACCAGCAAAGATTCCATCTTTAAGCAAAAACTCACACATATTCGTCATTTGGCCCCTTAGGCCGAAAGTTTGAGCATCAAGCTTAGCATATCACAACTAAGATTGAATCTTAAGGATATCTAGCCATTCATGCAAGCACTCTCACATTCAAGCCACAAAGAGTATAGTGTACTTGCCTTTGAGGTCCTTGGATTTTGCTTGAACTTGTTGTTAGGAGAAGCATTTCCTCCCATCTTTCCCTATTACATTCAGTGTATAGTAGTTGTTAGCCACTTCCTTATTCTCATAACTTAACTAGGTTGAGGGTTAGATGATCTTACCATTTGCATCTTGAACGGGTTGAGAACAATCCACTCTTGCCAAGACACACCCTCTCGTCCAGTGTCTTGAAGCCTTCTCCTAGTGCCGTGATGGTCACGGTTTTATCAAAGAAGAGGAGGCTTTGTGAGCTTCAACCTCTAAGATGTAACTTATTGAAAATTATGGAGAGTGATCTTACCTAAACAACTCTTGAGATTGGAGGGTTCTTGTCTTTCCCTTGTTCAATGTCCTATCCGGTTTCTTTTGAAAGGAAGAGGGGAAATATTTTTGAAACTATTTTTGGATCAAAGCTATTCATGAGGAGTTAATTTAGGGAGGCTTTTTTGTATTCAAAAGAGGAGAGATTAGCTCCTCTTGGGGTAGGCACCCGGCGGCTCTTTCATGGGGAGAGGGAAAGACTTGATTTGAAAAACTATCCTCATTCACTACCATATTTATTCCATGTTTCTTAATGATCTTGCGTGCTATTTCTTATCTCATAAGGCCTTATGGCCGAAATAGGCATATATACTCCATGTATATATTTTCTTCAATAATGCACATATATATGTGTATATATTGTAGGATTTGCAAGGCACCACTAGAAGGGGGGGGGTTGAATAGTGGGTGCGGAAAATGTGGTTTTTAAAATTTCTTTAAACTTGAACAATTCAAGTTCTGAAAACAGTTTCTGTTTTCAGGACCAGTTTTAAAACGTTTTGAAAACTAGGTTTCAGGTCTTCAAAAATTCTGAAATTTGGAGAGAACTTAGACTCAGATGTTATAAGTATCTCCTAAAAATTTCAGATTAAAATTCAACCTCTAACCCCTTGAAAATTCGTTGGTGGTCAGATTGCGCAAATCTGCCAGAACCGATACACTGATTTAAAAAATTTATTCCAATTTGTACACAACTCCAAATGCTTTGAAAATTTAACCACTAACCCCTTATATGTTATATTTAAATGGGTTGAAACAGTTTTGAAAAATTCTTTTGGGAAGTTAGTCAAATACGATCAAAGTCTCAACCTTTGCAAGCCTGAAAATCAGACTGCACTAGTCTCAGAACTTTGGACGTTTGAATGACTTATACTTGTCCAAAAGGGTTGAAACTTGCGCCAAAAGAACCCTAGAACGTGTGACTATGTTTTCTGAAAGTTTCGTAATTTTTGAAATTCGTTTACTATTTTTACGAACGTGATTAAAAACAGTAAACAGTGCTGAAACAGAAAATCAGTGCTGAAAGTAAATGACACCAAGAATTTTATACTGGTTCGGTTATAAACAACCTACTCCAGTCTTCAAGGAACACCTTCCTTGGTTCACACTAATCACACACACAGTACACCTTACCGCAGGGTTGATAGAGTTACACCTAACTCCAACCCTTTACAAACCTTGTATGTCGAGTACAATTCACACGAACACCACCACCTCGCTAGAATGAAGATTGATCACACCTTGATCAATCTTTTACAAAGATGTATGAATGGTGGTTTATCTCAAGCCTATTCAAGATTGAAAGAATATGAATACAATAGGCTTTACAAGAAAAGAGAAAGAAAGAGAGAATGTGGAAGAAGAAGAACTAGGCTTTTGATCACTTTGAATTTTGCAATGCTTGGCCTTGTTTTGTTTGCTCTCCTCTTCTCTTTTTAATTGCAGCCGTCCCCTCCTAGGGTTTCTCCCCTCTTGAAAATTGTCTTTTAAGTCCTTGAGAGAGTGTAAGACATCATGGTGACAATGCTTTGCTTACTTGGCATCATTCTATTGGATCATTTAGTCTTTGCTTACTTGGCACCTCTTTATTGGCTCAATGTTGTCATCATTTGATGACTTGGAAAATCTGAAATAATCACTTAAAACATGTGCCAATATCAATCATAAAATCATACCATAAGTCAAAATTTCATCATAAATTGCAAGACAAGAAATCTCTCCTTTTCAAGCTCAAAAAATCGGCCATTATCACCTTGCCATGCTGAATTTTTCAGCATGTGCATTATGAAATAAAATTCAGATTATTTACCATTTTTCTTTGAATTTTTATCATAAAAATGAATCAACATATATGGTAAGTCTTGCTATCAATTGATGAATGAACTTGGACACAAAAGGAGTGAAAATTCGGCCCCACAACCTTCACACATGCTGAAAAATTTCAGCATGTGTGATATGTAAATATCACACTTAATTACCTTACATAATATTCAAATCATTTCCATAACATCTTCAATTAATCCTTTAATAAAAATTGACAAAATATGTATCTTAGCCATGAAGAATCGGCCAGATGTGTAGTATGCTGAAATTTTCAGCATGTGACATAAGAGAGGTATATGTTGAATACTTACCTTTTGTAGCTTCTCTCTTTGATTCATCAACATTGTATGATTGATCCTTGACCAATCAATATGCCAACAAGGCTCCACATGTGCTCCATCTCAGCTGTAGTAACGTTGGAATGTGTATGTACATGTGCTGAAATTTATTTTTGCTAACTTTGTAAAATAGTGCACATTTAATAATACACACATGTAATATTCCAATCAGCCCTTAATTTAATTTTCTAGAACACTTTAAGATGTATATCATATGTAAAAAGTGTCTAGATACGTGTCACATGATGTTCAAGAAAAACGTTCCATGTTATGTGCGTAGAAAACCGAATTTTCGATATTTATCGATTACCCGATTTTTCTCTAATTTAAATTCCAACTTTTGCACATGATATATATATTATGTTATACATAATATATATAATATATACTTTAAATCTCAGCACTTGGCTGATTTAAAGTGGTACCATAAACATGTGACAAAATTAAAATTGGAATCTTCACATTTTGGCCTAAATGTGGGTGATTTGTGTGTGCCAACATGGAAAGTATTTTTGGCTGAAATATGTATATCACGAAATTTCATCAATTTTTGATGTATATGGGCTGGCCATTTATTTATGGCAAGTACGTGACACGTTGGCGAAGTTTCGGTATTCGCCCGATACGACAAATTTCGGTTTAGAACCTTTTATCGTGTCGTATTTAATTTGTCATCACCATATCTTATATCATATGATATAAGACCTGAATATACTCATAAATATGAGTTAAGTATAGTGGTGTGACGTTAACGTACGTACGTAAGATATATAACGTGTCGGTAGTACGTTGGAATACATGTGTACGTGCCTTTTTCAAAAAATCTGAAAATATATATATTATGTATATGTGGCGTGTTTAATAAGATGGGGAGGAGGAGAGAACTTTCCTTCCTTGGCCTTGTTGCCTTTGTGCCTTTTCCAAATGAATCTTCCTTTAATGAACTACTTAGTTTATTAAACTAAGTACTTCACTTAATGAACTACTTTAGTTCATTAATGGTGGCACCTGAAAATAGTATAAACTCAACAAATGTTCGCCATATGATGTAAGCTTTAATGCTTCATGGCTCGTTAGTACGGCAACATAATATATAAGCTAAATAAGGCAAGTAATGGCAAGTTATCATGCACACATGTACACTTATGCACGTTTATATCTTATGCTCGTTTTTGTGCACATTTAAATCATGCATTTGAAAATCACTCAAACCCCTTTTTCTCTACAATCTCCCCCTTTTGATGATTTTCAAAATAACTTATGCACATGATTTAAATCCTATCGCTCCCCCTTCAATTATGCATAAAAGTCTTTCTCTCCCCCTTAATTTATGCAATTAGTCTTTCTCTCTCCCCCTTAAATCATGCTTTTTCTCCCCCTTTATTTTGAAAAGTAAATCAAAAGATGCCTGAAAAAAAATTATGCATTTCATATTACGTGCGTTCTTAAGGGTTATTTATTCAACCCTTTGAAAATGTCCCTTTTGGTACCCAAATTTGGGTGACCTTTCTAGGTCTTCCAAAAGGTGAGAAAGGTGATGAGAACGCAACATAATAAACTTTTGGTGCGACTGTATCTGGCCTTTGGCCAAGAACTCCTTTATACGCATTATATGTAGGACGTTTTGGATATGTCCTTGTGTTTGTATGCGTAGTGCTTGGATGGATTGAATGCCGTGTATGCATCACTCTTTTCTTTTCATATCTATATGGTACAACATTGTATTTCGCATGATATGATGAAGAAGTGGGGCGTGATGAGGGAATATGCAATTTTCGCGTCATCTTAGACGCCACTTGAGGCTTTGGGGTGTCTATTTTCTTAGACATAACAAACTTTGTTGGTTTGGTTGATACTTCATTTGTATCAACGTATCCCAACCCCGTTTTATCACTGTCATGCTTTTGTGATGATATAATGCGATGCAGCATGTTGGATCCTGTATCAAACTGTTTCACCTTTTTCTCTACATCGGCATTCCTTGATTTTAATTTTGAAATCTCGGATTTCAATTCAACGTTCTCGGATGTCAATGATGAAATTTCAGATTTTAATGCATTGATGATGCATGATGACTCTTCTTTAGAATCGTTTAATTGAGCGACAAGATTTTCGTTAGAAGATTCTAACAATTTCTTGTCTTCAATTAATCGTTTCTTTTCTTTTGCAAGAGTCTTTGAAAATTTATGCAATTCTAAATATTGACTAAATAAATCATCATATGAACATTCAGAATCGGAATCAGAGTCAGAAGATACCTCATTTGATGCTTTAGATGTAAAGCATACTTGTGCCTTGTGTTCTTCCGTATCATCAGTCTCAGAGTCGGATGTGTCACTCCAAGTGGAGGCTTTGAATGCTCTTCTCCTTTGCTTAGGTTCTGAGACGTCTATTCTTGTTCCGATCCTTGTCAGGGTATTTGTTTGTTTGTTTCTCTTTATTAGGGCAGTCATATGATAGATGTCCAAGTTTGCCGCATTCATAGCACTTTATTTCCTTATTTTTATTTTTATGATCCTTAGATGAGGTAGACTTATGTTTAATCGATTTTCTCAATATTTTTCTTAATCTTTTAGCCATTGTGATTAAGTCCTCATCATCGGAATCTGTGTCACTATCATCTACGACGTATTCATTTGATTTAAATGCTATAGCCCTATCATTATTAGAAATGGACTCAGAATGTCTTAAAGAAAGTTTGTTTTCGTATACCTTAAGTGATCCGATTAGTTCTTCCATTTTAATCGATTTGGTCTCTTTACTTTCTTCTATGGCCGTTACTTTAGGGTCCCACTCGGATGGAAGGCTTCGCAAGACCTTTTGTACCTTTTCCTGCATAGTGAAGGCTTTGCCAAGAGACTCAAGAGAATTGTAAATGTTAGTCAAGCGTAAATCCATCTCAACAATAGACTCATTTGGCAATAATTTAAAGGACTCAAGTGTGGACATAAGCATATTAATTTTGGACTCCTTTACTTGGCTAGTCCCTTCATGTTTCATTTCAAGAATATGCCACATCTCTTGAGCACTAGAACAATTAGACACATAACTAGCCTCACTTTTACTTAGGCCGTTTAATAGTAGTTGCATAGCCTTAGCATTCATACTAAGTTTCTTTTTATCATCACTCGTATATTCTTGTCTAGATTTAACAACTTCTAGTGTGACTCCGTCTACGGTGGATGACTTAGATGGAACAAAGGGACCATCTTCTATAATCGACCAAAGATCAATATCTATTGCCATAAAGAAAAGTTTCATTCTTACCTTCCATTGAACGAAAGACTCACCGTCAAACAGAGGAGGCCTTATGGTTGACATTCCTTCTTGCACGGTGCTATGACTAGTGGATGCCATCTCACTGAATCGTTGGATCCTTTGTAGTGAGTGTTCCTGCTCTGATACCAATTGTAGGATCTGCAAGGCACCACTAGAAGGGGGGGGGTTGAATAGTGGGTGCGGAAAATGTGGTTTTTAAAATTTCTTTAAACTTGAACAATTCAAGTTCTGAAAACAGTTTCTGTTTTCAGGACCAGTTTTAAAACGTTTTGAAAACTAGGTTTCAGGTCTTCAAAAATTCTGAAATTTGGAGAGAACTTAGACTCAGATGTTATAAGTATCTCCTAAAAATTTCAGATTAAAATTCAACCTCTAACCCCTTGAAAATTCGTTGGTGGTCAGATTGCGCAAATCTGCCAGAACCGATACACTGATTTAAAAAATTTATTCCAATTTGTACACAACTCCAAATGCTTTGAAAATTTAACCACTAACCCCTTATATGTTATATTTAAATGGGTTGAAACAGTTTTGAAAAATTCTTTGGGAAGTTAGTCAAATACGATCAAAGTCTCAACCTTTGCAAGCCTGAAAATCAGACTGCACTAGTCTCAGAACTTTGGACGTTTGAATGACTTATACTTGTCCAAAAGGGTTGAAACTTGCGCCAAAAGAACCCTAGAACGTGTGACTATGTTTTCTGAAAGTTTCGTAATTTTTGAAATTCGTTTACTATTTTTACGAACGTGATTAAAAACAGTAAACAGTGCTGAAACAGAAAATCAGTGCTGAAAGTAAATGACACCAAGAATTTTATACTGGTTCGGTTATAAACAACCTACTCCAGTCTTCAAGGAACACCTTCCTTGGTTCACACTAATCACACACACGCAGTACACCTTACCGCAGGGTTGATAGAGTTACACCTAACTCCAACCCTTTACAAACCTTGTATCGAGTACAATTCACACGAACACCACCACCTCGCTAGAATGAAGATTGATCACACCTTGATCAATCTTTTACAAAGATGTATGAATGGTGGTTTATCTCAAGCCTATTCAAGATTGAAAGAATATGAATACAATAGGCTTTACAAGAAAAGAGAAAGAAAGAGAGAATGTGGAAGAAGAAGAACTAGGCTTTTTGATCACTTTGAATTTTGCAATGCTTGGCCTTTTTTTTTGCTCTCCTCTTCTCTTTTTAATTGCAGCCGTCCCCTCCTAGGGTTTCTCCCCTCTTGAAAATTGTCTTTTAAGTCCTTGAGAGAGTGTAAGACATCATGGTGACAATGCTTTGCTTACTTGGCATCATTCTATTGGATCATCATTTAGTCTTTGCTTACTTGGCACCTCTTTATTGGCTCAATGTTGTCATCATTTGATGACTTGGAAAATCTGAAATAATCACTTAAAACATGTGCCAATATCAATCATAAAATCATACCATAAGTCAAATATTCATCATAAATTGCAAGACAAGAAATCTCTCCTTTTCAAGCTCAAAAAATCGGCCATTATCACCTTGCCATGCTGAATTTTTCAGCATGTGCATTATGAAATAAAATTCAGATTATTTACCATTTTCTTTGAATTTTTATCATAAAAATGAATCAACATATATGGTAAGTCTTGCTATCAATTGATGAATGAACTTGGACACAAAAGGAGTGAAAATTCGGCCACCACAACCTTCACACATGCTGAAAAATTTCAGCATGTGTGATATGTAAAATATCACACTTAATTACCTTACATATTTCAAATCATTTCCATAACATCTTCAATTAATCCTTTAAAAAAATTGACAAAATATGTATCTTAGCCATGAAAATCGGCCAGATGTGTGTAGTATGCTGAAATTTTCAGCATGTGACATAAGAGAGGTATATGTTGAATACTTACCTTTTGTAGCTTCTCTCTTTGATTCATCACCATTGTATGATTGATCCTTGACCAATCAATATTGCCAACAAGGCTCCACATGTGCTCCATTCCAGCTGTATGTAACGTTGGAATGTGTATGTACATGTGCTTGAAATTTATTTTTTGCTAGCTTTGTAAAATAGTGCACATTATTAATACACCACATGTAATATTCCAATCAGCCCTTAATTTAATTTTCTAGAACACTTTAAGATGTATATCATATGTAAAAAGTGTCTAGATACGTGTCCACATGATGTTCAAGAAAAACGTTCCATGTTATGTGCGTAGAAAACCGAATTTTCGATATTATCGATTACCCGATTTTTCTCTAATTTAAATTCCAACTTTGCACATGATATATATATTATGTATACATAATTATATATAATATATAATTTAATCTCAGACTTGTCTGATTTATTAAATTGGTACCATAAACATGTGACAAAATTAAAATTGGAATCTTCACATTTTGGCCTAAATGTGGAGTAATTTGTGTGTGCCAACATGGAAAGTATTTTTGGCTGAATATATCATGTATATCACGAAATTATCATCAATGTTTGATGTATATGGGCTGGCCATTTATTTATGGCAAGTACGTGACACGTTGGCGAAGTTTCGGTATTCGCCCGATACGACAAATTTCGGTTATAGAACCTTTTATCGTGTCCGTATTTAATTTGTCATCACCATATCTTATATCATATGATATAAGACCTGAATATACTCATAAATATGAGTTAAGTATAGTGGTGTGACGTTAACGTACGTACGTAAGATATATACGTGTCGGTAGTACGTTGGAATACATGTGTACGTGCCTTTTTCAAAAAATCTGAAAATATATATATATTATGTATATGTGGCGTGTTTAATAAGATGGGGAGGAGGAGAGAACTTTCCTTCCTTGGCCTTGTTGCCTTTGTGCCTTTTCCAAATGAATCTTCCTTAATGAACTACTTAGTTTATTAAACTAAGTACTTCACTTAATGAACTACTTTAGTTCATTAATGGTGGCACCTGTAAATAGTATAAACTCAACAAATGTTCGCCATATGATGTAAGCTTTAATGCTTCATGGCTCGTTAGTACGGCAACATAATATATAAGCTAAATAAGGCAAGTAATGGCAAGTTATCATGCACACATGTACACTTATGCACGTTTATATCTTATGCTCGTTTTTGTGCACATTTAAATCATGCATTTGAAAATCACTCAAACCCCTTTTTCTCTACATATATATCTCACATATATTTTTCATAGTTCTTACCCTCATGTGTATGGCTATATAAATCCATATATATATATATATATATATATATATATATATATATATATACACATCTTTATTTCCTTTGAGATAAGTCTTAAACCTCAAAAGAAGTACACAGTATAGCCGAAAATGCTAGGTGAGTGTGTGTACATTTATATACATATATATTTAACCGTATAGGTGTATGTATATATATATATATATATATATAACATGCTTCTCCAAAAATCATTTTATTGTCATATGTATATGTTTAGATCCGTATATATATATTTGTATACCGATATGTATACCCGCATATTATTCATAATCTATCCATTTCTTAGAT
>AP025049.1:30702551-30731307 GCA_036186865.1 Eustoma russellianum | reverse complement strand
CTAAGGTGATTTTCTCTCATCTCCAACCCTAGGCAAAGAATTCTTCAAGATCCGCAATCCGCTCTTCTTTCGTTCTTCAATTCTTCTTCAAGTAATCAAAGACAAGTAATCTACTTATAAGTTCTTACGTTTTACGAAAGAGAAAAGGCCTATTTTTGATATCTAAATTGGATCACCATGCAGTAATTTCTTTCTGTGAATCTATATGCGTGACTTATGTGTTTTGGTTTGAGATTTTGGCCATTATATGTTGAAATATTGTTCGTTGTTTTGTTTTTTATGTGAGATCATGTAAATCTCAATCCCTTGAACCCAACTTTGTTGGTGTTTGCGGTTGAAGGGAAGGGGAGAGTGAAAAAAAGATGAAATCTTTGGGGTTGTTGGACAAATGATTGAGTCTTAGGCTTGAATCTTTGATGTGCGTGTGGAGGTTCTTGTTTGGGTGGATCAAGAATGGATTGATAGGGAAGATTAGGCTTGGAATAATTGGAAGGAAGATGGAAAACGACTGGGATTAATTTCTGCAGTTTCTGCAGAAATCACAGGATGAAGGTTCTGAAAATTGGTGACGTCGATCGATCGACATCAGGGTATGACGTACGTCGATCGATTGACATATAGCAAGTGAGGGGATGACGTATTCCAGATGTATATAGATCGATCGACGTGGGTTGAGTGAGAGTTTGACATCCCTCAGATGGACGTCGATCGATCGACGTCAGGGTATGACGTATGTCGATCGATCGACGTTAGGGTATGACGTGCTGCAGTTTTGTGGGAAAATAAGGGAAGAAAGAGGGAAGCTAGGAGACCCTTTTGGGTGACCTTAGGGACTTCTTAGGACATGATTGAGGTTAGTCTAAGTCTTCGGAACATGACTTAAGATGGTGAATCAAATTTGGAGAATTCGAAGGGTATTCGAATCGAACTTTAACATAAATGATCTAAGGGTTTAGGAATGAATGTATGAGATCTTAGAGAGTTCAATGAAGGAATGTGAGGGTTCTCTCATTAGTCTTTGAGTTCTAGAATCGACGTTTAAGTGTTGATGACCCGGCGTGAAACATAAGCCCGAATGTGTAAGTGAGGTGAGTCTCGTGTGATTGATTGATATTGAATGTGACTTGAATTATGTGAACGAGGAATGTGATTGAAATGAGGAGTCTTGCATCATGGCACTTGCATCTGCATAATGATTTGAAAAGAGCTGTGCTTCGGCACAGGGCATAAAGTTTGTGAAATTGGCTGTAACGTGAAACGGGATGGAAATATAAGCCGTGGAGCGTTACAGGGTATAAAGTTGACTGTAATGTGACACGGGATGGAAATATAAGCCGTGAAGCATTACAGGGTATAAAGTTGGTTGTAATGTGACACGGGATGGAAATATAAGCCGTGGAGCGTTATAGGGTATAAAGTTGACTGTAATGTGATACGGGATGGAAATATAAGCCGCGAAGCATTACAGGGTATAAAGTTATGTGACCGGACATTGTGACATGCATTGCACTGTTTGAAAAGAAATTGCCCATGCATTTGTGACTGTGTAGTGTAGTGCATATTTTGTCATGCATCACGTGAGTCTGTATGGTATGATTGCTATGTGACTTGATTGATAGTTAACGGTTGAATGTTATGAACTGATGTTCTGATGTTCTTGTGCTGTTTAACCTATGCGCTTGAAAGTATACAAGACATGTGCCCCATTACCCCTTGAATTATTTATTACTCATGTCTTGCCATGTGTTGATCCCGTATGTCTTATAAGCGGGTTACTTGCTAGCGTTTTCGCTAAGGGTACTACCTTTATTTTGCAGATGAGCCTAGCTATGACATGATCTTCATAGAGGAATACGGCGAGTGGGCCGAATGGGATGCTTATAGTTTTATTGGGAGATAGTCGAGACTGTTGCTAGTTATTTCAGTTTCTTTCATTCATTTGAGGATTTAGTTGGTTACGAGCATAAACACTCTTCCGTTACTTTATTACACTTTGATGTACGAATTTAATGATTTAGATTTTATTTGGCACGTGTCTCCGTACTTATCCTCTTACGTCAGTGATGATGTGTATTCGAGAGATGAGACATCTTGTAGTCTTCTCAGTAAGCTATGACGGATGCACCGGTTCGGATTCCACTGTCCAGGTCGGGGCGCTACAGGTGATATGAGAGCCTAGGCTTCAGATCTACCTCGGAGACCTAGGTTATATCATGTAGAGTCGTAAGTTATGATTGTGACCCTAAGTTGATCCTTAGGTCTAAGTACATGATCTCAGATATAAGTCTGATTGGGATGGGTGTGTGCGAGCACGATAAAAATTTAAGCAATAAATGTTACTTTATTTTAGTTTACGAATTTCGCCTTGTACAACGCATATGGGCTTTGAGTATTTATCTTTGAAACTACTGAATGCTAATAAGCGTTGATTTTGCAAACATGCCGCCGAGAAGATGTAGGAACGGCAATAAGAACCACTATGAGAATGGG
This sequence comes from Eustoma russellianum, assembly GCA_036186865.1. Taxonomy (NCBI): domain Eukaryota; kingdom Viridiplantae; phylum Streptophyta; class Magnoliopsida; order Gentianales; family Gentianaceae; genus Eustoma; species Eustoma russellianum. Next base: position 30,728,817 of record AP025049.1, on the reverse strand, counting down.
GGCTCCATTGCAGGCCGTGCTTCCCTGGGCCCTGACCGACGCACTACTGGTCATGACCTAAGCTGTGGCGCAACAACATCAGCAGCCACAGGACCCACCCCCAACGCACTCGGACTTGAGATTCTTCTACAAGTGGACGCGGAGGAGTGGTGGTGCAGCAAAACTGACACCGTCAATCACTTGGATCAAATTTCTAAATGAGTTCAAGAGGTATTTCGTGCCGATAGTACGACCTTCAGAGCATGACTCTAGAAGCACGGCAGAAATGTAGAATTAGGCTATGATATCAGAAAATAAGTTACGATTTTGCCTCTAAGTCACAATCTTAGACATGAGTGATGATTTGAACATAAGGCGATGATCATGAACATAGGTACTGACCTCAGTTATAAGCGATGATTCTGAACATAAGTCACGATCTTAGACATAAGTAACGATCTTGATTACGAGTTGACTTTAGACATAAGTACGGAATTAGTAATAGGTGTTGATTATGTACTAATTATGATTGGGAGATAAGACGCGATCTTAGAGGTAAGAATGATGATGCTAAGAACGATCCTAGAGATAAGTTATGATCCTAAACTATAGAGGGCCAACGGTTTTGGAAACACGTATATCTAAGATACCCCATACAATTCTCCCTTATCTAAGGTTGATCACAACTCTCTAAGCCGTGATCCTAGTAACCCTAGTTGAACACTATATAATTGATTTGAATGAATTACGATGTTAATCAGAATAACCCAGTACGAGCATTAGATCCATATTAATGGGTCAGGCAGTAACTCGGGCAACCTTACCATAACTGCAACATGGTACTTGACACCATTAGGATAAATTAAGGAAGGCCCATATTCTTACTTGGACGGTAACATCAGAACAGGCTTAGGACTAATTTGGGACCATAGCTACTAAGAAATGAATTGTAATAGTAGAGTAAATACTAAGGAATGATTTATAGTGGGGTGATAGAAACTAAATAACGATTAGCTTTATGATCAGTAGAGTTAGTGAAAGATATTGTCAACGGAGTTTATAGTTTACAATTAAGATGCCAATTTTAGAATTACCAAAATAGGCCGATCATATTAGTCTCAATAGCGATATTGATCGGTAGCGACATACAAGAACTGACTATAGTTTACACTTGGGTCGATAAAGTGTCACCAAAATCTTTCGCTAAGTGATGAACCCCTAGAAACAATGAGTTACTTGGCTTGAGTCGGGTAGGCTTGAAATTGCAAGGAAGCAAGCATGAACAAGTAATGAATGCTTTTCAGGTGAGATTTAAGGGAATTAGCATTAGCGGTTAAAAACAACCCAGTAAGAAGTGCAATGGATTAGGGTGGCGCATGGAAGTACGGTGAATGAGAATACCTTAAGACGATTAATATTTAGTTTGCCATGCTAGGATTGGACAGTCTCAGCTAAAAATGTTAGCACGAGTAGACGAACATTAGACCTATAAGTTACGGTACTTAGGTAGATTTATCCTTGAACCTAAGAGTGGATTATAGAAATTATACGAAGTATGGATAAATATTTTCAAGCGGTTAAATATTTCTACCTAAGCACGTACACCAGGATATACCCTATATTTCAAAGATTTTTCAATTTTTCTAAGTATTTTAACTAGTTTGTTTATTTATATAGTCTGCTAACTTAACCACGCTATATTTTCTTCCGTATTCGTATTTCAACTTGATGGAATTTCAACTACTACTGACAAACTCTGAAAATTAGATACATTTTAAAACGTTGATGATTGGAAGAGCAATATGTCTATATATTTCTTATATTATTTCACAAATTTTCGTTTAGCTATATTTATTTTGTTAAAATAATTTGAGTTGTCGACTATGGATGTTGCAAGCATTTTAATTTTGGAATTATCAACCGCTTGCAATGAAGTTACCTAATTTTGCAAAACAAAAAGTAGTTTCAAAACATACATTTTTTTTCAGAGAAAGAGATATACCATTTCCAAATTGTTTTATAAAACTTTGCGTCGTTGAGTTCCAATTGGTTTTAAGGAGGTCTTACCTGTAACACTTTTGTGAGTAGATTATACCCATATATATTTTTCCTTGTTTGAGACACTCTTGCGAACAAGTTAGTCATTCCTTTTATAAGAGGTCACGCGAAACAACACCTGGGAAAACGATTTTATAATACTTTAGCTCTCATGTTTACAAAAAACAATTAGAGATACTGTATAAATAATTGAAGCCATATTTTGAATTATAGCCACTTAAACTACATTTTATTTAAAAGGAAGCATGTCCATATATATATTTCGTATACCAGGCTTATGACGGTATCTCTGAGAAGTTAAGAGCATGATCATAGAGCTGGTTGGTAAGTATATAAGAACTGCTTTTGAGGACTTAGTCGTGTTAAGGAGGGGTAACGATTACCATCCTGGCATACACAAGGATGTAGTATGGTTGAGCATCTGAGTGATAAATCATATGTGATAAGTTTATGAATCGGGTATTGTAGGTTGTAATAAGTTGGGTGAAACACGTCAAGTGGTGTAAGTGGAAGATTGTAAGCACTCATTATCGAGGACTAATTAAGGACTGAATCGCATAAGGATTAGGTTCCCTTGAGAGAAGTTAGTATTGACTAAATTAAATCGTACTAGAGTACATCGTATTTCGAAAAATACATATGGCTTCAGGGATGAGTCTTGTGAGCAGGGCGTAAGTTAAAGATTAGACTACACCTAAGAACTGACTTTAGAGGGTTGTTCATGATAAGCAATATAAGTACGATATAGCCCGACGATTAAGTTATGAAGCCAGTATAATGACGGTACCCTTAAGGTTGATTCGAGAGCTATACAAGAATAGGTTACGATCTATCAGACAGAGGATAATGGATTTAGAGAGTACCTTGTGTGTATACACACTAAATGATTTGAGAACTTAGTCCAGTATCGAGGAAGTGAAATGGGTACCATACCGGAATACGCAAGGAATACTAATTTCGGTCATGATATAAGTAAATAAATTGTGAGAGACTATAATAAGTCATAGATTTCGTACCGAACAAGTTTCGAGGACGAAACTTTTTGTAAGGGGGGTGGAATGTTATGCCCCGCACCCTCCGTATAGTAATTATGGGGCAAAACGGGAATTAAATGTGATTGAGGGCAATTAATGCTCATGAATTAAGAATTAAAGTTTAAATTTATTGGTATTTATGAAGAGATTAAATAGTAGAATTAATTAGTATTTAATTTTAGTATTGAATATTAGAAATTTATCCTATAAGATAAATAAGATAATAGGATATGATTTAGAAACTTCAAATTCCACCGTTCCCATATCAAAACTGATAGAACGTCTGTTTCTCCTTATATCAGAAAGAAACCAACGCTCTTTTTTCCCTCTCCTCTCCATTGGCGGCTCCCCTTCCCCCTCTCTAAGGTGATTTTCTCTCATCTCCAACCCTAGGCAAAGAATTCTTCAAGATCCGCAATCCGCTCTTCTTCCGTTCTTCAATTCTTCTTCAAGTAATCAAAGGCAAGTAATCTACTTATAAGTTCTTACGTTTTGCGAAAGAGAAAAGGCCTATTTTTGATATCAAAATTGGAACACCATGCAGTAATTTCTTTATGTGAATCTATATGCGTGACTTATGTGTTTTGGTTTGAGATTTGGCCATTATATGTTGAAATATTGTTCGTTGTTTTGTTTTTTATGTGAGATCATGTAAATCCCAATCCCTTGAACCCTACTTTGTTGGTGTTTGTGGTTGAAGGGAAGTGGAGAGTGAAAAAAGATGAAATCTTTGGGGTTGTTGGACGAATGATTGAGTCTTAGGCTTGAATATTTGATGTGCGTGTGAAGGATCTTGTTTGGGTGGATTAAGAATGGATTGATAGGGAAGATTAGGCTTGGAATGATTGGAAGGAAGTTGGAAAATGACTGGGATTAATTTCTGCAGTTTCTGCAGAAATCGCAGGATGAATGTTCTGAAAATTGGTGACGTCGATCGATCGATGTCAGGGTATGACGTACATCGATCGATCGACATATAGCAAGTGAGGGGATGACGTATTCCAGATGTATGTGGATCGATCGACGTAGGTTGAGTGAGAGATCGATGTGCCTCAGATGGACATCGATCGATCGACATGGGTTGAGTGAGAGTTCGACGTCCCTCAGATGGACGTCGATCGATCGACGTCAAGGTATGACGTACGTCGATCGATCGACATTAGGGTATGACGTGCTGCAGTTTTGTGGGAAAATAAGGGAAGAAAGAGGGATGCTAGGAGACCCTTTTGGGTGACCTTAGGGACTTCTTAGGACATGATTGAGGTTAGTCTAAGTCTTCGGAACATGACTTAAGATGGTGAATCAAATTTGGAGAATTCGAAGGGTATTCGAATCGAACTTTAACATAAATGACCTAAGGGGTTAGGAATAAATATATGAGATCTTACAGAGTTCAATGGAGGAATTTGAGGGTTCTCTCATTAGTCTTTGAGTTCTAGAATCGACGTTTAAGTGTTGATGACCCGGCGTGAAACATAAGCCCGAATGTGTAAGTGAGGTGAGTCTCGTGTGATTGATTGATATTGAATGTGACTTGAATTATGTGAATGAGGAATGTGATTGAAATGAGGAGTCTTGCATCATGGCACTTGCATCTGCATAATGATTTGAAAAGAGCTGTGCTTCGGCACAGGGCATAAAGTTTGCGAAATTGGCTGTAACATGAAACGGGATGGAAATATAAGCCGTGGAGCGTTACAGGGTATAAAGTTGACTGTAATGTGACACGGGATGGAAATATAAGCCGTGAAGCATTACAGGGTATAAAGTTTGCTATAACGTGACACGGGATGGAAATATAAGCCGTGGAGCGTTACAGGGATAAAGTTGACTGTAATGTGACATGGGATGGAAATATAAGCCGTGAAGCATTACATGATATAAAGTTATGTGACCGGACATTGTGACATGCATTGCACTGTTTGAAAAGAAATTACCCATGCATTTGTGACTGTGTAGTGTAGTGCATATTTTGTCATGCATCACGTGAGTCTGTATGGTATGATTGCTATGTGACTTGATTGATAGTTAACGGTTGAATGTTATGAACTGATGTTCTGATGTTCTTGTGCTGTTTAACCTATGCGCTTGAAAGTATACAAGACATCTGCCCCATTACCCCTTGAATTATTTATTACTCATGTCTTTCCATGTGTTGATCTCGTATGTCTTATAAGCGGGTTACTTGCTAGCGTTTTTCGCTAAGGGTACTACCTTTATTTTGCAGATGAGCCTAGCTATGACATGATCTTCATAGAGGACGACAGCGAGTGGGCCGAATGTGATGCTTAGAGTTTTATGGGGAGATAGTCGAGACTGTTGCTAGTTATTTCAGTTTCTTTCATTCATTTGAGGATTTTGTTGGTCACGAGCATAAACACTCTTCCGTTACTTTATTACACTTTGATGTACGAATTTGATGATTTAGATTTTATTTGGCACGTGTCTCCGTGCTTATTCTCTTACGTCATTGATGATGTGTATTCGAGAGATGAGACGTCTTGTAGTCTTCTCAGTAAGCTACGATGGGTGCACCGGTTCGGATTCCGCTGTACGGGTCAGGGCGCTACAAAAACAACCCCAAATTCAGCTCCAACAAACAATGTAGCCGTTGGCTACAACTTTGAATTTCCTAGTTGGAAATTTTTGCCAACTAGCTCCTTTTTGATTGATCCATTTGTCACCAACTCATAAAATGAATAATGTATCACCTCCATCTGAATATACATGTTTTTGGACATATGTATATGTATATCAACTCAAATGTTTGAAGAAGAAATCACCAAATAATAATTGACAAGATTATGTCAATATGTAACACCAAAATTCTCAATATTTCTTCTTGAATGTTTTGATCATTTGCACACCTTGGACACCTTTATATTCTCGGAAAAATGATGATAAATATTCTCCAATAACATATATAAGAGAGTCTTCAAGAAAAAAATAGAATGTGACATGACAACTCGTCACATATCCCGCTATAGTCAATAATATCATCATGTGAGAGAAATAAGATAAAATTACCATATAATCTTCAAATTAGTAATAATTCAACTCCAGAATGAAGATAATAATATGCTCAAGAGATTCCTTGAGTGAAAATACCAAAAATACCCTCAGGGGTGAAATGACCGAAATGCCCCTGGTGAGAGAAAACTCCAGAAATAACCTCGATGGTCAGAAATAATCATAATATCTGTTGAGAAATATGTTTGGATAATTTTCAAAATCATGATTTTAAATGATGAATACTTAAAAATGTCACACATGGTGTTATATGTGATTAAAAGTTGAAAAGTTGAACAAGTGACATCGATTTCTCAGGTTGTTGCACATCTATCGATCTATGTACATAGATCTCTCACATCGATCGATCTATGTAAGGCAGATAAGTTTAAGACCTTCCCGTGAGACATCGATCTCTAAACCTGAGACACATCAATCGATCGATGTACATCGAACTCTCACTTCGATCGATCGATGTAGGTCAGAGGAAAACTCTGAAACTTTTTGTGAGACATCGATCTTTGAAGCTGAGACACTTCGATCGATCAATGTCTAGGGTTTTTAGAAATAATTTTTTAAGAAAAGTGATAAAATGATTGTTTTCATTTGTACATGATTTATACATGCTTATTATGTGATTATTATGTATTTTTGGTGATTATTATTGTCTTGAGACTAACGTGCCTTGGAAGTTTCTACAACTTACCAAAAAGGGCAAAATTGGTATTTTAAGTTTTGTAGGAACATCATATGGTGAAAAATATTTCAAGTGCATATTATTATCTTGGTTATCATGACAAAGGTGGTATTGTGATTATTTCTGACCATCGGGGTCATTTCTGGAGTTTTATCTCACTAGAGGCATTTTGGTCATTTTACCCCCAAAGACAGTCTCGGTATTTTTACTCAAGGAATCTCTTGAGTATCTTATTATATTCATTCTGGAGTTCATTTAATATATTCTTGAAGATTATTTGGTGGTTTTCTATTTTATTCTCTCATTTGATGATTTTATCGACGGTAGCGGGATATGTGACGGTATTCGATGTCACGTTCTATTTTCTCTTGAAGACTCTTATATATGTTATAAGAGGATATTAATCATCATCTTTCAGAGATTACAAGGTGTCCTTGGTGCAAGATTCATCACAATATTTAAAGGAGAAGAAAGTATGAATTTTGGTGTTATATGTTGACATAATCTTGTCAACACTTATTCATTATTTTTTATTCACAAAATTTGAGTTGGTATACATACATACAACATCAAAAACGTCCATAAACAGGTGGAGAAGGTGGTGTACTCATTTTATGACTTTTGGACAAGTGGAAAATTCAAAAACAAGCTAGTTGGCAAAAGTTGTCAACTTGAAGTTTCAAATTTGAAGTTAATGGAGACAAGGTTGTTGGAGATGATTATGGAGGTGCTTTAATTCAAAATTCTCAGCCGTCACATGGTCTAAAGGTTGGAGAGAATATGCCATCAATTCACTCTATAAATAGAAGGCAAGGTGAAGAAGAGAAGACACACACTTGAAAACAAAAATTGAAGATTGTTGTCTTGCTATTCTCTTCTCATATTTTCGTTCATACTTTGTGTAGCTAAGGTGTTCCATTTCTAGTTGTTGTCCAGCTAAACTATACACACCTTCTTGTGTCTTATTTGTAAGATTGATTAGCCAAATCTATAAGGCTACATCAATAGTTGATAGAGGTGTTGCAACCAAGAGTTGCATAAAGGTGTTCATCCAAGTCTTGAATAGGGTTGGTGTTTAACCCAAGGATCAAGATTGGTTCTTGCTGTAATTTGGTTCATACCATAGTGAAATCCAAGGAAAGGTGTTCCTTGGGACTGGAGTAGGTCACATTGACCGAACCAGGATAAATTCTTGGTGTTCTTGTCTTCTTTACATTTTTCTGTTTTTTGCCCGTTTTTCACTACAGATTTCACACAACTGTTCACGTTTTGAAAAAATAGGTAAACACTTTCAAAATTCGTGATTTTTGGTGGAGTTATACTTCAGACTGTTAGCTTTCATTTGCAATAAGAATCACTTGATTTGAGCAAGGGAAAGTTAGTCTTTCAGTCTTTGCAAGATAACTGCTCCAATCTGGCTGCAATCTGACCAGTTTTGAGAAAACTTAAATTCTGTATTTTTCAAGAGTTGGTTAAGGTCAGGGCCTTTTGGAAACTTCATCTACACATCCTAAGGAGTGTTTTGATATAAAGATCAACCTTTTTGGTTGAGTATTCAAAGAGAAACACGTTTTGCAAAATCAGCAACATTCTGTCCAATTCTGTCCAGATTGACCATCTGAATCTTTTTATTTATTTGAAGGGCCAAACGATCTTATTTTTGTATGATTTTTGGACAGAGTCTTTTTAACTCATTAAAGTTAAATTCTGGAAAGTTTCATAATTTTTAGAGTTGTGTACAATTCTTTGTGAATTTTTGAAAAACGGGTTCTGAATCTGAGGTGGTTTCAGATTCTGTTTTCAAAGGGGATTTTAACAAAGGGGTGTAGTGTAATTTCCGCTAACCACTATTCACCCCCCCTCTAGTGGTGTTTATTGCAGGTGAACGGTCCAACATTTGGTATCAGAGCCAGGTTAACACCACTCAAAAGAAGCAAGATTCAACACCATACAAGGCCAAGAAACAACGATTCATTATATACTACTTGTCTCAAATCCAAGGTACATACTATGGCTATTGTTTCTCACAAAGGTGAAATGGAAGGTATGTCTACCCAACGCCCTCCTCTTTTTGATGGCAATAATTTTGTTCATTGGAAACTAAGAATGAGGCTATTCTTAATGGCTATAGACATCGATTTATGGTCTATAGTTGAAGATGGGCCGTACATTCCAACGAAAGTTACACAAGTTAGTGAAGTAACTCAAGAGGTTGAAAAATGTAAAAGTGAATGGTCATCAGATGATAAAAAGAAAATGTCTATGAATGCTAAAGCTATGCAATTACTTTTGAATGGACTTACAACTTCTGAAGCAGGATATGTGTCAAATTGCACAAGCGCACACGACATGTGGAAATCACTTGTATTAAAGCATGAAGGTACTAGTGGTGTTAAAGAGTCAAAAATAAACATGCTTATGACTGAATTAGAGACTTTCAAAATGTTGCCAAACGAATCCATAACATCTATGGATTTGAGGATTACTAATATTTTCAATGCCCTTGAAGCTTTAGGAAAGTCATTTTCGAACGGTGAAAAGGTTCAAAAGGTGTTACGAAGCCTCCCTGCTGAATGGGATCCAAAGGTGACTGCAATCGAAGAGACAAAGTCAATCACTAAGATGGATGAATTGATCGGGTCTCTTAAAGTTTACGAGGTTAAATTAAACCAACGAAAGTCTGAATCGTCTAAGTCATCCGGTAAGTCAATAGCTTTCAAAACAATCGAAACACATGCTAGTAACGATGATAGTAATAGTGATACTGAATTAGATGATGACTTGATATTGATAGCTAGAAAACTTAGAAAGTTTTTCAAACGTCCAAATAGGAATAGACAACGTAATTCTTCCTTTTCTTCTTCTTCTTCTCAACCTAGGAAGAATAACACAAACAAATGGTATAATAAAGAATTAAAGTGTTATGAATGCGGTCAAAAAGGACATATTTCATATGACTGTCCCACGAAGAAAAATAATAACAATAACAACAATAATAAACAAGCCAAGGATAAGGAGGCTCAAACGACAAAGGCAAAAGAGTCTAAGGCAAGAAAAGGGAAACGAGCAATGAAGGTGAGCACATGGAGCGACTCATCCGACTCAGAATCCGAAACTGAGGAAGCTCAAGTCTGCTTCGTATCCAACGAGGTATGTTCTTCTTCTGATAGTGATTCCGATAGTGACATGACATTTGATGAAATGTATGAAGAATTCTTAAGAATGCATGCTCACTGTAAGAGGCTCTCTAAAGAAAAGAAGAAACTAGTTGAAGAAAATGACAAGTTGAAGACGTCCAACTTGGAATTCTCCGATCAACTAGAATCTCTTAAACAAGAGTCTACTAATACTCTTGATTCTTTAGAGAATAAAATTGAATCATATAGGAAAGATGAACAAAAGTTACAAATGGAAAATAAAATATTAAAATCCAAGTTAGAAAGTTGTGAAAATGAAATAGTACAACTGAAGTCTTCTAAATTTACCTTAGAAAAAATGATAGAACAATTTAAATCTGGTGCAAATATGTTAGATACACTTATATCATCACAAAAGTATGGAAATGATAAAACTGGATTGGGATATAAAGAAGAAGATGAAAAATTAGATAAAAAGACTAAGTTTGTATCATCAACTACGAAACAACCTTATAAAGTTATAAAAACAAACTTGTCTGCTAAATCTTCTTCTACTCCTTCTTCTTCTTATTCAAAGATAAAAATGCAGCATGCACCCATAAAAACACACACGCATAACTATACATCTAGGCCAAACTTTGCATCTAGACAATCTAGAAATTATGCCTACATGTATACAAATGCAACTAGACCGAATAAAATGCATACGACTTATTATGAACCTAAATATAGGCAACACTCTTATAAGTCTTATAGAAATGCCTACAAACACACTTATGTAGCGCCATATAAGAAACAAAATGCATGCCTTATGCACATTATAAAATTCGGTCATCCTATAATGATTATCAACCATGGCACAATATGTATAACAATGTATCTTCACTTATGTGGAATAATCATGTATATACTAATTCTTCTTATTTTCCAAATTATAACAATGCTAAAAATGTGCCTAAAAGGTATATTCAAGTTTGGATACCTAAGGGATATCTAAACAAGAATAGTGCCCCTAACATTCAAGGACCCAAATAAAGGGTACCTAAAACTTTGTCTTCATTGTAGGATAAACGCAAGGAATGCAAGGAGACAAAGTCAAAGAATCTAAAAACCAAATGGTTTTTAGATAGCGGGTGTTCAAGGCACATGACGGGCAACCCCAAACTATTCACCGAACTGGAACAAATCGATAATGGAGGAAAGGTGACATTCGGTGACAACAACCAAGGCAAGGTTATTGGAAAAGGAACAATTGGGGACCCTAACACATTTCAAATACGAAATGTGTTATTAGTAAGCAATCTATCTTATAATTTACTTAGTATTTCTCAACTTATAGATTGTGGTTATAATGTCTCCATTCTTCCCAATTCTAGTGATATAATAAATGAAAAAGGAGAAACGGTTTTAAAAGGAAATAGAGATGGAAATATTTATACTCTTACTTTAGATAACATGTTAGATGCTAAGGTTAAGTGTCTAATATCACATGACTTAGATGTAAATTTATGGCATAGAATATTAGGCCATATAGGAATTTCAACTATTAAGAAATTGTCTAAGAAGAATTTAATTAGAGGAATGCCTAAGTTAGACTTAGATAATTTTCAAATGTGTGAAACATGTATTAAGGGAAAACACATTAAAGAAACCTTAAAACCGAAACATGAAGTGAGTACTAGTCATGTACTAGAATTGCTTCACTTAGACTTATTTGGTCCAAGTAGGACAAGAAGTCTAGGTGGACACTACTATGTGTGTGTCATAGTAGATGATTACTCACGCTACACATGGACATTGTTCTTAACACACAAAGACGATGCTCCATTGGTAATCGAAAATCTTATTAAGCAACTTGAAAATCTTTATGAAGAAAATGTTAAAAGAATTAAAAGTGATAGAGGTGGAGAATTTAAAAACAAAGATATAATTAAGTTTTGTGAATTACATGGAATAAAACATGAATTCTCACCACCAAGAACACCACAACTCAATGGAGTTGTTGAACGTAAAAATAGAACACTACAAGAAATAGCTAGAACTATGTTGTGTGAAAACAAAGTACCTAGATATTTGTGGGCTGAAGCTGTTAGTTGTGCATGTTATATAATAAATAGGCTTTCTATTAGAAAGAAATTAAATAAAACACCATATGAGTTATTGAATAATAGACAACCTAAGGTAGATTATCTTAGAGTATTTGGGTGTAAATGTTTTGTACTTAATACCAAAGATAATCTAGATAAATTTGAACAAAAGTCTATTGAATGCATATTTGTTGGATATTCAACTAACTCAAAGGCATATAGGTGTTATAATCATGCATCTAGAAAAATAATTGAATCTATACATGTGAAATTCAATGAGAATGCATATTTTGATGTAAGTGATAAAAAGAAACAAGAGAATAATGTTGAAAATATGTTTGATGATGATGATATATTACTTGAGCCTGTTCATGATCATCTAGAACCAACTTCCCCTGAACAAGATGTGCATGAACCTTTAGGTGAAATAAATCAAGAAATTTTACAATTCGAAGATAATCTATCTAACTTAAAGGATGTTCCAATTGTATATGAAAATGTTCATACGAATGAAACATTTGAACTAGAATAAGGTGAACCTAGTCAACTTAGGAATTGGTGGCTTATAGAAGATAAACATAAACACCCTAAAGAGCTAATCATTGGTGATCCAAGTGTTGGGGTTAGAACACGTAGAAACATAAGTCAAGCTGAAGGGCATGTCTTAATATCACACTTAGAACCTAAAAATATTAAGGAAGCCTTAGGCGATTTATGATGGATAGATGCCATGCATGAGGAGTTAAACCAATTTATCCGAAATAATGTATGGGACTTAGTGCCTAAACCTGAAAATAAATCTATAATAGGAACAAAATGGATATTTAGAAACAAAATGGATGAACAAGGAAACATCACAAGAAATAAAGCTAGACTAGTCGCACAAGGTTATAATCAACAAGAAGGTATAGATTATGAAGAAACCTTTGCACCCGTTGCACGACTAGAAGCAATTAGATTGTTACTTGTGATTGCAAGTCTAAGCAATATTAAGCTCTTCCAAATGGATGTCAAGAGTGCATTCTTGAATGGTTACATTGAAGAAGAGGTGTTTGTCAAACAACCCCCTGGATTCGAAGATCCAAAGAATCCTAACCATGTTTACAAGCTTAAGAAAGCTCTATATGGTTTGAAACAAGCTCCAAGAGCTTGGTATGATAGATTTGCGAACTTTCTTATTGCAAATAATTATCAAAGGGGAACAATAGACAACACATTATTTCTGAGACGAAAAGATAATGATTTGTTAATAGTTCAAATCTATGTAGATGATATAATCTTTGGTTCAACAAACCCTACCTTAGTAAAAGACTTCGAAGAATGTATGAAGTCAGAATTTGAAATGTCAATGGTAGGAGAGTTGAATTATTTCTTAGGACTTCAAATCAAACAAACCCCTCAAGGAATTCACATTAGCCAACTTAAGTATGTCAATTATATGATTAAGAAGTTTGGCTTTGAAGAATTAAAACCAACACCTACCCCCATGAGTGTTAGCACCAAACTAGACAATGATGAAAATGGTAAAACTTTTGATGACACACTCTATAGGTCTATGATTGGATCACTATTATACTTAACTGCATCAGGACCTGATATCATGTTTAGTGTGTGTATGTGTGCTAGTTTTCAATCTTGTCCTAAGGTATCACATTACAATGCAGTTAAAAAGATCTTTAGATATCTTAAGCATACACCTCACTTAGGACTGTGGTATGATAGAAACGCTAAGTTGGAATTACACACATATAGTGATGCTGATGATGGTGGTTGCAAATTAGATAGAAAATCCACTAGCGGTACTTGTCAATTCATAGGAACCAACTTGATTTCTTGGTTTTCTAAAAAGCAAGCTAGTGTAGCTCTTTCTACCACTGAAGCCGAGTATATCGCTTTGAGTTTATGTACTACCCAAATACTTTGGCTTAAACAGCAACTTAGTGATTTTGGCATTAAAATGAATAAGATTCCAATTTTCTGCGACAGCACAAGTGCAATCAATCTTTCCTGGAATCCGGTGCTTCATTCTAAGGCCAAACACATTGAGGTGCGATACCACTTTCTTCGCGATCATGTTCAAAATGAGGATATAGTGATAAACCATATAAGAACTGATCACCAAATCTCTGACATCTTCACCAAACCCCTTAATCAAGCCACTTTTGAAAACTTACGAGCCAAATTAGGAATGATGACTTACGATACCATTGTATAGTTCTATCTTTTGCATGATTTGCAAAATAAAGGGGGAGATAGAATAAGAACATGATTTTAGTTGGTAAGTCATGTTTTAGTTGGTAAGTCATGATGAATCATATGCTAAGTTTTAATTGGTAATTGTATAAATTTTGGAGCATAGGTTAAGGGGGAGCGGCATACTATTTAAAAGTTGAAAACATAGTTGAAAACATTTGGTTAAACATTTGGTTAAACTTTTGGTTATAAGTTGTGACATTAAAATCATGTTAGGTTATTTTGAAAATCATCCAAAAGGGGGAGAATGTTGAGAAATATGTTTGGATAATTTTCAAAATCATGATTTTAAATGATGAATACTTAAAAATGTCACACATGGTGTTATATGTTATTAAAAGTTGAAAAGTTGAACAAGTTGACATCGATTTCTCAGGTTGTTGCACATCTATCGATCTATGTACATAGATCTCTCACATCGATCGATCTATGTAAGGCAGATAAGTTTAAGACCTTCCCGTGAGACATCGATCTCTAAACCTGAGACACATCAATCGATCGATGTACATCGAACTCTCACTTCGATCGATCGATGTAGGTCAGAGGAAAACTCTGAAACTTTTTGTGAGACATCGATCTTTGAAGCTGAGACACTTCGATCGATCAATGTCTAGGGTTTTTAGAAATAATTTTTTAAGAAAAGTGATAAAATGATTGTTTTCATTTGTACATGATTTATACATGCTTATTATGTGATTATTATGTATTTTTGGTGATTATTATTGTCTTGAGACTAACGTGCCTTGGAAGTTTCTACAACTTACCAAAAAGGGCAAAATTGGTATTTTAAGTTTTGTAGGAACATCATATGGTGAAAAATATTTCAAGTGCATATTATTATCTTGGTTATCATGACAAAGGTGGTATTATGATTATTTCTGACCATCGGGGTCATTTCTGGAGTTTTATCTCACTAGGGGCATTTTGGTCATTTTACCCCCAAAGACAGTCTCAGTATTTTTGCTCAAGGAATCTCTTGAGTATCTTATTATATTCATTCTGGAGTTCATTTAATATATTCTTGAAGATTATTTGGTGGTTTTCTATTTTATTCTCTCATTTGATGATTTTATCGACGGTAGCGGGATATCTGACGGTATTCGATGTCACGTTCTATTTTCTCTTGAAGACTCTTATATATGTTATAAGAGGATATTAATCATCATCTTTCAGAGATTACAAGGTGTCCTTGGTGCAAGATTCATCACAATATTTAAAGGAGAAGAAAGTATGAATTTTGGTGTTATATGTTGACATAATCTTGTCAACACTTATTCATTATTTTTTATTCACAAAATTTGAGTTGGTATACATACATACAACATCAAAAACGTCCATAAACAGGTGGAGAAGGTGGTGTACTCATTTTATGACTTTTGGACAAGTGGAAAATTCAAAAACAAGCTAGTTGGCAAAAGTTGTCAACTTGAAGTTTCAAATTTGAAGTTAATGGAGACAAGGTTGTTGGAGATGATTATGGAGGTGCTTTAATTCAAAATTCTCAGCCGTCACATGGTCTAAAGGTTGGAGAGAATATGCCATCAATTCACTCTATAAATAGAAGGCAAGGTGAAGAAGAGAAGACACACACTTGAAAACAAATATTGAAGATTGTTGTCTTGCTATTCTCATCTCATATTTTCGTTCATACTTTGTGTAGCTAAGGTGTTCCATTTCTAGTTGTTGTCCAGCTACACTATACACACCTTCTTGTGTCTTATTTGTAAGATTGATTAGCCAAATCTGTAAGGCTACATCAATAGGTGATAGAGGTGTTGCAACCAAGAGTTGCATAAAGGTGTTCATCCAAGTCTTGAATAGGGTTGGTGTTTAACCCAAGGATCAAGATTGGTTCTTGCTGTAATTTGGTTCATACCATAGTGAAATCCAAGGAAAGGTGTTCCTTGGGACTTGAGTAGGTCACATTGACCGAACCAGGATAAATTCTTGGTGTTCTTGTCTTCTTTACATTTTTCTGTTTTTTGCCCGTTTTTCACTACAGATTTCACACAACTGTTCACGTTTTGAAAAAATAGGTAAACACTTTCAAAATTCGTGATTTTTGGTGGAGTTATACTTCAGACTGTTAACTTTCATTTGCAACAAGAATCACTTGATTTGAGCAAGGGAAAGTTAGTCTTTCAGTCTTTTCAAGATAACTGCTCCAATCTGGCTGCAATCTGACCAGTTTTGAGAAAACTTAAATTCTGTATTTTTCAAGAGTTGGTTAAGGTCAGGGCCTTTTGGAAAATTCATCTACACATCCTAAGGAGTGTTTTGATATAAAGATCAACCTTTTGGGTTGAGTATTCAAAGAGAAACACGTTTTGCAAAATCAGCAACATTCTGTCCAATTCTGTCCAGATTGACCATCTGAATCTTTTTATTTATTTGAAGGGTCAAACGATCTTATTTTTGTATGATTTTTGGACAGAGTCTTTTTAACTCATTAAAGTTAAATTCTGGAAAGTTTCATAATTTTTAGAGTTGTGTACAATTATTTGTGAATTTTTGAAAAACGGGTTCTGAATCTGAGGTGGTTTCAGATTCTGTTTTCAAAGGGGATTTTAACAAAGGGTTGTAGTGTAATTTCCGCTAACCACTATTCACCCCCCCTCTAGTGGTGTTTATTGCAGGTGAACGGTCCAACAAATATCATCTTTGTCATGATAAATAAGATGAGAATAAGTCCTTGATATATATCCACCATATCATGTTCCTACAAAACTCAAAATACCAATTTTACCCTTTTTTAAGTTGTAGAAACTTCCAAGGCACATTAGTCACAATACATTTAAAATCACCAAAAACACATAATATTCACATAATGAACATATATAAATCATATACAAATGACAACAACCATTTTATCATATTTTAGAAAATTATTTCTAAAACCCTAAACATCGATCGATCGAAGTTCCCCAGCTTCAGAGGTCGATGTCTCACAGTAAGCTTCAGAGTTTGTCTCTGACCTACATCGATTGATCGAAGTGAGGGTTCGATGTATACATCGATCGATCGAGGTGTCTTAGGTTTAGAGATCGATGTCTCACCGTAAGGTCTTGAACTTTCACTTCCTTACATGGATGGATTGATATGTGGGATCGAAGTACATCGATCGATCGAAGTGCAACAACCTGAGAGATCGATGTCAACTTTTTCAACTTTTAATCACATATAACACCATGTATGATATCTTTATGTATTTACCACTTAAAAGCATGACTTTGAAAATTATCCAAACATACTTCTCAACAATCTATTCATGTGAAATTTAATGAATTCAGTGAATATGAAATAAATAAAGAATATGACGATAATTTTGAACTAAAGCCCGTGTTAGATGATATAGAAGAAACTATTGTACATGATGAACACGACACACTAGAAATGCATGATCACTTAGAAATATATGAAAACTTAGAAAATAATCAATCAAGATGGCATAGGGATCACCCACGCGATCTCATCATAAGCGACATAACAAAAGGTGTACGACCATGTAGAAGAGTAAATCAGGATGAAATAAATCAATTCCATGCTATAATATCTGAAATTGAACCCAAGAATTATTCGATGCTTTGAATGATTCTTCTTGGATTGACGCTATGTATGGTGAATTAAATCAATTCACAAGAAATGATGTATGTGATTTAGTGCACGACCACAAGATAAAACGATAATAGGCACAAAGTGGCTCTTTAAGAACGAAATGAATGAAGAGGGTAGAGTCATTAGAAACAAAGCAAGGCTTGTAAACAAGGCTATAATCAAGAAGAGGGAATAGACTACGAAGAAACATTTGCACCCGTAGCACGCTTAGAAGCCATACGATTATTACTTGCTATTGCTTGCATGAAGGATTTTAAACTTTATCAAATGGACATAAAAAGTGCATTCTTAAATGGTTTTATACAAGAAGAAGTATATGTAAAACAACCACCCAGTTTTGAGGATTTAAAATATCCTAATCATGTGTATAAATTAAAGAAGGCATTATATGGTTTAAAAAAGCACCTAGGGCTTGATATGATCGTTTGCTACCTTTCTTTTAGAAAATAGATTTAAAAGAGGAACCATAGATAGCACTTTATTCTAGAAACAAGAAAAATCGAATTCACTTGTTATCAAATTTATGTTGATGATACTTTTTTGGATCTACATCTCACAAGCTAGTTGAAGAATTTGAAACATGCATGAAATCTGAATTTGAAATGTCTATGGTTGATGAGTTAAATTATTTTCTTGGCTTGCAAATTAAATAAACTAGTAAAGGCATCCATATAAGTCAAGTCAAATATGTAAATGACATTATTAAAAAGTTTAACTTTGGAAACTTGAAACCATCCCCCACCCCTGTGAGTGTAACAATTAAACTCGATAAAGATGAGAAGGTCTATGATTGGTTCTTTGCTTTATCTTACCGCAAGTAGACCCGATATCATGTTTAGTGTTTGTATGTGTGCTCGTTTCCAAAGCGAACCTAAAGTGTCACACTATAATACTGTAGAAAGGATACATTAAGCATGCTCCCACCTTAGGAATTTGGTATGATAAAAATTGTGAATTTGACTTGCATGCTTATACTGATGTGGATTATGGAGGATGTAAAATAGATAGAAAAAGCACAAGTGGTACATGTCAATTTATTGGAAATTCATTAATATCTTGGTTTCAGAAAAAGCAAGCAAGTGTAGCATTATATGTAGGATATGCAAGGCACCACTAGAAGTGGGGGGTTGAATAGTGGGTGCTGAAAATGTGGGTTTTTAAAATTATTTTAAAACAAAAACCCAACATCTGAAAACAGTTTCTGTTTTCAGGACCTGTTTTGAAACGTTTTGAAAACTAGGTTACAAGTCTTCAAAAATTCTGAAATTTGGAGGGATCTTAGTCTTAGATGTTTTGAGTATCTCCTTATAATTTCAGATCACAATTCAACCTCTAACCCCTTTAAAAATCGTTGATGGTCAGATTGTGCAAATCTGTCAGAAACTTTAGTCTGATTTGAAAAATTAATTCCTATTAAACCGTAACTTCAAATGCTCTGAAAATGTAATGAATAACTCCTTTTTTGGTTTATTTAATTGGGTTGAAACAGTTTTGAAAATTTCTTTTGGGAAGATAGTCAAATACGTTCAAAGTCTCAACCTTTGCAAACCTTAAAAATCAGACTGCATTAGTCTCAGAAATTTTGACGTTTGAATGACTTATACTTGTCCAAAAGGGTTGAAACTTGTGCCAAAAGAACCTTAAGATGTGTGGCTATGTTTTCTGAAAGTTTCGTGATTTTTAAAATTCGTTTACTATTTTTACGAGAATGATAAAAACGATGCACTGTGCTGGAGACTGAAAGTAAGTGCTGAAAGTAAAGAACACAAGGAATTTTATACTGGTTCGGTTAAAACAACCTATCCAGTCTTCGAGGATACCTTCCTCGGTTAGCACTAATCACAAAACACAAATAACACCTTACCACACAGGGTTGATGGAGTTACACACCAACTCCAACCCTTTACAAACCTTGTAATTGAATACAATGATCACGAACACCACCACCTTGTGAATGCAAGATTGATCACACCTTGATCAATCTTTTACAATGATAAAGAGTATAGGGTGGTACGTAAGAAGCCTATTCAAGATGTATGAATATGAATACAATAGGCTTTTAGAGAGAATAAAGAAAGAAGTATAGAAGAAGAGAGGATGTATGCGTTTTTGATCACTTCAATTTGCAAGACTTGTATTTTTCTTTTGTTTGCTCACTTCTTTCCTTTTTATCATTGGTGGCAGCTCCCTCTTGCCTTGATCTTTCCTTGAAAATTATCTTTTATGTCCTTGGAAGAGTATATTGCATCATTGTGACATTTCCTTGCTTACTTGGAAACTCCTCATTGGATGATCATTAAACTCTTGCTTACTTGGCACTCATTGATTGGATGGAACTTGTCATCATTTGTTGACTAGATAAATCTGAAAATAAACCTTAAAAAGCATGTGCCAATTAGCCATAAAGGTATTGTCATAAGTCACATAATCATTCCACATAATTAGCAAGACAAATAACTCCAATTTTCCATTAAAAATTCGGCCATGTGCATGCTGAAATTTCAGCATGTGATATTCTCACTTAATTCAAATTATTGCCAAGTTTGCATTTGATTTATTCTTTGAAAATAAAGAAGAAATCAATCATCATTTAGTACAAAATATTTCTACTAAATTTGGAATAAAAAGTAGTCACCAATAAGGCCACGAAATCAGCCACATCCATTTACACACATGTGAAATTTTCAGCATATGTGATATTTGAAAATATCACTATATTAATTCCATAATGTATTCAAAACATTTCCATACTATCCTTCAATCAATCCATATAATTCCATGTAGTAAATATGGCATAATTTAATAGCAAAATCGGCCAGCCTATGCACACATGCTGAAATTTTCAGCATGTCTTACAAATGTGACATATTTTGAAATGTTACCTTGTGTAGCTCCTTCTTTATGTCACCAACATTGTATGCTTCATTCTTGGCCAATCAAGATGCCAAAAAAGCTCCACATATGCTCTAACATGGCTGAGCTAGGCGTGTATGATGAATATACATGTGCTGAATTTTATTTTTGCAAACTTTGTAAAATAGTGCACATATAATTATACACATATGGTATATTCCAATTAGCCCTTAATTGATTTTTCTAGAACACTTTAAAATGTATGAAGTATGTAAAAAATGTCTAGATACATGTTATATGCCATGCCAAAAATGTTCCATGTGTCGTGTTCGTAGAAAACCGAATTTTCGACGTTTGTCGATTACCCGATTTTTCTTCTATTCAATTCCAAATTTTTGCACATGTTATATATATTATGTTACACATACTATACATAAATTAAACTTTAGTATTCAGCACTTAGGCTGATCTAAAGTGGCACCCAACATGTGACAAAAAGGAATTTTGGAATCTCAACAATTTGGCCTTAATTGAGGGTGATTCGTGTTTGCCAACATGGAATGATTTTATGGCTGTACATACCATTTAAGCCACAAAATTTGTAGCTATTTTTGAGGTGTGGGGTCTGGCCATCTATATATGGCAAGTACGTGACGCGTTGGCGAAGTTTTGGTATTCACTCGATACGACAATTTTTGGTTTAGAACCTTTTAACGCGTCGTAATAAATTTGTCATCACCATGACTTATATCATATGTGATGCGCCCCGCATCCCGGCCTAGCTGGAACCGGTGCACCCGCCGTACTTCACTAAGGAGAGTACCAGGCGTCGATCCATAATGTATCGTAATCCATGATAAAATGCATGGATTTTTGCGCTTTTACGTCATCAAGTAAGCGAAACCGTGGCAGAATAAAAACTTTAAATTAAAAACATTCACGAGACAATTCTTAGTTTTACAACCCAAGTCAAATGTACCAAAATCCTCAAAGGTAATTGTTTTCCATCACAATCATAAAATCAGTCATCAATCTTCACCAGCATGCCAAGTCACCTAATTCATCCATCTCTAGCTGCACTCACGGGTAAGGAACCTTAGGTTCATCTTCAATCCACTCTACTTTGTTCCCTGCAGCCTCTGGGAGGAAAAATAGGGGGTGAGTGACAAAGTAACCAGCAAGTATACTATAATAATTGAGGATTAAATGGAAAGTGCATACAAGAACCGAACTCCAAAATTTCGGTTTAAATATATACCTGTCCTCCATCCAACATTCGATAGTGATCAACACTTAATGCATCAAGATCATAGCTTAAACAAAATTGTTACTTAATAAAGAACACAACCAATAAAGGCTGTAACTTGCATCAACTCGTAACATAACAAGGATTATCACTTAATGAGGTCATACTTAGGAACTATCCAGTTATAATAACTTAGCCTAAGTATCATGTGTCATTACTCGATGACTCCAATAAACGTGACATGCATACATACGTACGTGTGATGCGTCATGATAAAAATGCGAATATGATCTTTCATACTTTCTTTCAAAACATCATCGTTAAGAAAACCATAGAGTGTTCAGATCTATCTTCCCGGATCTGAGTCGGTAACATCTTCCCTTCGAATCTATTATTCCCGGATTCGGAACGGTAGCGTCATCACTTTATCGGGTCTATTCTCTTCAGGCCCGAACAGTCATTATCAGGTCTATTCTCTCCAGGCCTGAACGGTCATATCATCAGGTCTATTCTCTCCGGGCCTGAACGGTCATATCATCAGATCAATTAACCCCGGATCTGGGCGGGTTCTTACTGGCCAGACACATACACACACGGTACCGGTGAGAAGCGTTCTTTTAAAACAGGATCATTTCTTTAAAAACGCTTTTCATCTTTCTTTCACATAAAAAATGCCATAAATCATATAAGTGACGATGATGCAATGCATGACATGTATTATGCAAACCATGACATAATGCGATACATACACACATTTGTTCAACTCGTCACTATGCTGGAAAAATTTCCAGCATGAACACTCCTTGTATTCGGCCCCAAACCCCTGGGGTTAGGCCCACTATCAATAATGTTTGTCATGCGTATGCATAAAATGCCTTATTTGTTCATAATAAAATTCTTGTGACGGTATAAAATGCGTAAGACGCTTAGGTAAATAAATCATGAAATAAGGTTGCTGAATTTTTGGTAATCCAACGCCCTTTTCTTTAGTCTTTCAAGTAAGCCCATCAAATCTCTTTTAATTTGGGCCAGCTTAGAAAACTTATTAATAACATTCCATTAATACGTGATTGTAAGCCCAAGTCGAATAACTAGCATAAGTCCATTCGGTTAAGGCCATATAATAAGTTCCTCAATTCTGTCTAAAATCTCAGATTAGTGATGCCCACTTATTTACAGTGTTTACCCTTCAATTAGTCATTCTAAAAATAAGCGGTTTACATATATGGGTTCACCTATGTCTTAAGTAGTTGGTAAATAAATTTCGCGGATTTATAATATCGTTAAAGGTATCATCTATCCTTTTCCTTAAAACCGCTACATGCAGATTTCTGGAGTGACAGAGTTTGCTATAAATTTTAGTGTGACCACACCGTAACTCCTTTTTTGAAAATTCTAACTCTCGAGCTTAGTAGACACTTTGAACTAGTACCATACCGAAAATTAGCCCAATTGCATATTCCTAAGGTCCATTTTAGGCGACTCATCATGTCATACAAAACCAGTCCAGTCTAGTAAAATTTCCAGCATGACCAGTTTTGGTGAAAATTTCATTAAAAATAATCTGTAACTCCTTTTAACGAAATTCCAACTCTCACATCTAATATACACATAAACCTAGTGTCATACCAAAAATCAACTAAATTAAAAGTTCCTTTGGTCTCTTTTCTGGTCTCACAACACAGCCTAAAATCTGTCCTGCTCCAGTAATTTCAGATTTGGTCATGTTACATTCCTAAATGGCCCTAACTTGCATTGTTTGTCATAAACCCTTTATTAACCATCAAACTTACCCTATTATGGTAAATATTACAGATTCAACACGTTACAACATCATGTGTAACCCCTCACAAAACAGCTTGTACACCCTATGCATCATCCTTTAATCAAGCATACCACATTTCCACTGGTTCGACATTAACAACAATTTCGGTGCATAATCACCCCAGTCACCAACAGCCCCTTTTTCGGTACATGCAAGGCAAGATAATACATCCACAAGGAACATGTTAAACTTAACACACAATGGCATAACCTTGTCTCCACTTTACCCCATAATTCTACCATTTCATGCAAAACCACCCCTATTCTTCAAACCCCTCCCACCGTGCACCCCATTCATGGAAAAGAAAGGATCTTTAGCATTTTCATCTTAGGTTAACACATAATGGTGCATAAAACCAGCAAAGGTTCCATCTTTAAGCAAAAACTCACACCTATTCGTCATTTGGCCCTTAGGCCGAAAGTTTGAGCATCAAGCTTAGCATATCACAACTAAGATTGAATCTTAAGGATATCTAGCCATTCATGCAAGCACTCTCACATTCAAGCCACAAAGAGTATAGTGTACTTGCCTTTGAGGTCCTTGGATTTTGCTTGAACTTGTTGGTAGGAGAAGCATTTCCTCCCATCTTTCCCTATTACATTCGGCGTATAGTAGTTGTTAGCCACTTCCTTATTCTCATAACTTAACTAGGTTGAGGGTTAGATGATCTTACCATTTGCATCTTGAACCGGTTGAGAACAATCCACTCTTGCCAAGACACACCCTCTCATCCAATGTCTTGAAGCCTTCTCCTAGTGCCGTGATGGTCACTGTTTTATCAAAGAAGAGGAGGCTTTGTGAGCTTCAACCTCTAAGATGTAACTGATTGAAAATTATGGAGAGTGATCTTACCTAAACAACTCTTGGGATTGGAGGGTTCTTGGCTTTCCCTTGTTGAATGCCCTATCCGGTTTCTTTTGAAAGGAAGAGGGGAAATATTTTTGAAACTATTATTTGGATCAAAGCTATTCATGAGGAGTTAATTTAGGGAGGCTTTTTGTATTCAAAAGAGGAGAGATTAGCTCCTCTTGGGGTAGGCACCCGGCGGCTCTTTCATGGGGAGAGGGAAAGACTTGATTTGAAAAACACTCCTCATTCACTACCTTATTTATTCCATGTTTCTTAATGATCTTGCTTGCTATTTCTTATCTCATAAGGCCTTATGGCCGAGGCATATATACTCCATGTATATATTTTCCTCAATAATGCACATATATATGTGTATATATATATATATCTCACATATATTTTTCATAGTTCTTACCCTCATGTGTATGGCTATATAAATCCGTATATATATATATATATATATATATATATATATATATATATATATATATATGCATACATACCTACATATATACATCCTTATTTCCTTTGAGATAAGTCTTAAACCTCAAAAGAAGTACATAGTATAGCCGAAAATGCTAGGTGAGTGTGTGTACATTTATATACATATATATTTAACCGTATAGGTGTATGTATATATATATATATATATAACATGCTTCTCCGAAAATCATTTTATTGTCATATGTATATGTTTAGATCCGTATATATATATTTGTATACCGATATGTATACCCGCATATTATTCATAATCTATCCATTTCTTAGATCTTGTTATTGCACCTTGAAACTTAAACATGGATAACCCACTTTAGTATAAACGTAGGCTTAGGTCTTTGAAATTCATGAGACATCAAGAAGATACATAGAGTCGTGTATTCCCTACATATGGTTCTTTAAAGAGACTTTTCATCGTATTGTAATCCATTAAGCCATTTGTTACATGGTAGCTTTCACTTTATACTATACACGTACACATATTCGTACATATCTATATATGTATATATATATATATATATATCCAAATGCTTACACAAACGTATCATGTGACCCATTTTCTGCCAAGTTAAACCTGTTAGACCTTCGGAATTACTTTAGTTAATTGATAAAGCTCTTTTGGTCTTACTTCAAAAAAAAAGATGCCGGCAGCCTTAATGGTGATGGGAGTAGGAAGTTCCATAAGACATCATTATGACATTTATTAAAAGGCTTATTTATGCCCTCTTTTTGGGTTTATATGAGAAAAATCTTGACCCACTAGTTGATCCTTATGACCTCATGGCCGAACATGTATGTATTCACCATATCTGACCCCTGATTCATCACCTTCATATGTATATCTACATATATGTGTTTGTGTATTATTTCTTCATTTGTTGATTCTGATTCTGAACCCTCTTATGATGATCTATTTAGTCAATATCTTGAACTGCATAAATCCATAAAGACTCTTGCAAAAGAAAAGAAACGGTTAATTGAAGACATGAAGTTGTTAGAATCATCTAACACGAACCTTGTATCTCAATTAAATCATTCAAAAGAAGAATCGTCTTGCACAATTAATGCATTGAAATCAGAGGTCTCGTCATCAACGTCAGACAATAATGAAATGAAATCCGAGATT
>AP025049.1:30677613-30702541 GCA_036186865.1 Eustoma russellianum | reverse complement strand
GTACATATCTATATATGTATATATATATATATATATATATATCCAAATGCTTACACAAACGTATCATGTGACCCATTTTCTGCCAAGTTAAACCTGTTAGACCTTCGGAATTACTTTAGTTAATTGATAAAGCTCTTTTGGTCTTACTTCAAAAAAAAAGATGCCGGCAGCCTTAATGGTGATGGGAGTAGGAAGTTCCATAAGACATCATTATGACATTTATTAAAAGGCTTATTTATGCCCTCTTTTTGGGTTTATATGAGAAAAATCTTGACCCACTAGTTGATCCTTATGACCTCATGGCCGAACATGTATGTATTCACCATATCTGACCCCTGATTCATCACCTTCATATGTATATCTACATATATGTGTTTGTGTATTATTTCTTCATTTGTTGATTCTGATTCTGAACCCTCTTATGATGATCTATTTAGTCAATATCTTGAACTGCATAAATCCATAAAGACTCTTGCAAAAGAAAAGAAACGGTTAATTGAAGACATGAAGTTGTTAGAATCATCTAACACGAACCTTGTATCTCAATTAAATCATTCAAAAGAAGAATCGTCTTGCACAATTAATGCATTGAAATCAGAGGTCTCGTCATCAACGTCAGACAATAATGAAATGAAATCCGAGATTTCAAATTTGAAATCAAGAAATGCGGATTTAGAAAGAATGGTAAAACAGTTCGATATGGGTACAAACATGCTTGATTGCTTCATCTTCTCACAAAAACATGAAAGCGACAAAATCAGAATAGGATACATTAAGAAAAATAAAATACAAAATAAGTCAACCAAATTCATTTTATCTTCATCTAAGAAACCACATGCATTCAAGACAAATTTACCACCTAAAAAGACACCTAGATCACCCCTCACTTCATCTCATTGCGCTTCTTCTTTTTCATCTCATACAAAATATAATTATGTGCCGTATAAATATGAAAGGAAACCATTGATGCATGCACGACATTCATACAACATAAATGCATCTAGATCACGCACTATACACACTAATACAAAGGCTTTCTCAAAAACGAAAATCATATCATGAGCATGATGGCATTCTCAGCCATAGGCCAAACGGATTTGCACCTAACATCCATTATATTGCTTCTTCATCTCTATTCTCACCATTTGTAAGACCGAGGAAGGTCACTCAAGTTTGGATACCAAAAGTTACTTGTTACAAATTCCAGTGAACACATACATCTAAAGATACATCAATCTAGTGGTTCCTTGACAGTGGTTGCTTGAGACACATGACAGGTGACCCGAGCTTGTTTTCAAAGTTGAAGAAGGTTACAAAAGGTGGATCGGTGACCTTTGGAGACAACAACGATGGAAGAATCAATAGAAAATGTACAATTGAAAGCCTAAGCACTCTCAAATCTCCAACGTCTTTTGGTAAGTAATCTATCCTACAGCTTGCTTAGCATCTCACAATTTCTTGACAACGGTTTCGATGTGCGTTTCACTCACCCATATTGCAATATAGTAAATAAAAACAGAGAAACAATATTAAAAGGAAAAAGAGAAGGAAATATTTTTGCACTTTCTATCGATGACATGCTAGACGCTAAAGTAAAATGTTTTATGTCAAATGAACCTAATGTGAATTTTTGTGGCATAGGTGGTTAGGACACATTAGCATCTCAACTCTTGAGAAACTTCAACGAAAGAATCTAGTACGAGGATTGCCTAAACTTGATTTAGACAACTTTAAGTTGTGTGAATCTTGTATTAAAGGAAAACAAACACGCGAGTCACTTAAATCTAAAAATGAAATTAGCACGTCTACAGTCTTAGAATTATTACACATTGACTTATTTGGTCCTAGTCGTACTAGGAGTCTTGGTAGGCGATATTATGCATGTGTCATCATTGACGATTTTTCTCGCTATACATGGACTTTTTTTCTTGCGAGTAAAGATGATAGTGCCGTTGAGATTGCTAAATTAATAAAACAACTTGAAAATGAGTATGGTTTAAATGTGAAAAATATTAGAAGCGATAGAGGCGATGAATTTACAAATAGGGACATGATTGCATTTTGCGAAAAAAGGTATTAAACACGAGTTTTTGCCATCTAGAACACCACAGTTAAACGGAGTAGTAGAAAGAAAGAATAGGACACTACAAGAAATTGCAAGAATCATGTTATACGAAAATAAGTTGCCTAGATTTTTGTGGGCGGAAGCCTTAAATTGTGCATGCTATATAGTTAATCGCTTCTCGATTAGAAAGAAAATAAAAAAAATCCGTTATGAAATTTTGAATGATTGCATGCCTAAAATTGATTATTTTCATGTATTTGGATGTAAATGCTTTGTTTTGAATACAAAAGATAATCTAGATAAATTTGAGTCTAAATCCACTGAATGCATTTTCGTTGGATATTCTGTGAATTCTAAGGTATATAGATATTATGATCCTATCACTAGACAAATTTTAGAATCTTTTCGTGTGAAATTTAATGAATTCGGTGAATATGAAATAAATAAAGAATATGATGATGATTTTGAACTAAAGCCCGTGTTAGATGATATAGAAGAAACTATCGTACTTGATGAACACGACACACTAAAAGTGCATGATCACTTAGAAATGTATGAAAACTTATAGAATAACCAACCAAGATGGTATAGGGATCACCCACACGACATCATCATAGACGACATAACACAAGGTGTACGACCACGTAGAAACTAGAGCCAAATTGTTGAGGTCTAGCTGTGAAAATTTTAAAAGATGCTTGAGGTGAGAGAAATAGGCCGGAAAATTAGAATTTGTACCACTTATAGCTTGTAGCAATATTGCGCCAATTAAACTTAGCCACCCAAGACCCATAGAGGGCAGCTAATGCAGCAAGAAGTTACAATTTCCTAACAGTATACAACGTAATAGCTAAACTTATGGCCGAGACCTTGCAATGTATAATTTTGTATCTATTTGAAATTGGAAATTATGTAGTAGATTTGTACGTACAAGGACGATGAGTGTTATATATGAAAGTGTTGTAGTGTGAAATAGTTGGGGAATGATACAATAATAAGGACGATGGTGGTGTGTAGAAACAAATTCTGATCTATTGATGGCCAACTTTGGACGCCATTAATGGCATATATTGCTATGTAAAAATTGTGGTCTATTCATGGCTACCCTCTGACGCCATTAATGGCTTATAGTGCTATGTGTAGAAAAAGAAAGAAGAGAGATTAGAAACGCGAGGGATTGTTTAGGAAATAAACAAAAAAATTAAATGTTTCCTTCAATATTTTGTATACATATAGTGTTTCAAAGTCGTCCAAGACATCCCCCCAACCGCGTCTCTTGCCTCATTGGATGCCTTGTGTTTGATTTTCGACTTCTAACTCATAATACGCAATTAGTGTGAGCAAATTTCAACCTAAATTTCAAATTCATAAGTTGTGTCTATTATTGAGTTTGTTGCATACCACGAACCGTATGTGATCATCAGCTTGGGTTAGTTTAGTGATATGAGGCGTTGAATTCAAAATGAGTTTGTAGTCTACAACGAACTCAAATTTGAGATCGTCGTCTTAGGTTTGTGGTATAGCCAGTGACAACCAACGTATGGTATCAATGCCTTTGAGTTCATTGGCCACAAGAAACTCAACAAAAGGGGGAGTTCTATAGCATTTAGAGCGGACCAAACCATATCTCAAATGGTCCCCTACTGAAAAAGTAAGATACAAAAGATAATGGGTACATGTTATATCAAGTGATATGTTGATTAAGAAAAAGAAGAAAAAAAAGTGAAATGTTGATTTGGTAGAATTGCTTTTTAATTTAAAAAGAGTTAATATGTATAACTGTCTTACCAAGTGAGATATTGCGCTGATATAATTGCTTCATCGACAAGAGTTAATATGTTAGCATTATAATGATACAAATCAATTTGATAGATACTTGTTAAAGAACAATGTATTGGATATATCCATCATGAGATTACTACATAGATTAGCGTCATAAATAAATCTCATGATAGTTATGTTTTAATCCTTAGACTTGAGATTGTCATAACTTCCGACATAAGGTGTTGTACCCCACCTGTGTTGTACTTAGAATTATGATGAAATGGCGTAATGAAATGTTAGATCTCCCGAGTACATTTTATTAAGTTATATTATTGCTTCTTTAATTAAATTTCCTTAAAGTAGATACTATATAATTAAAGAAGTGAGCGTTATGAAGCGTATGAAATGATCAGTTCACCCTCCAAGGTCTTGGAGTTTTCAGCCGGAAGACCTTTGAGGACCCCTGAGTATTTTTAAAGAAAGCTAACCTAAATGGCCTTTTTAAAATCAAGACTAAAAGCCTATACAATAAAGGAGATATTGTAAGTGATTGTATAATTATATAAGTAGGTATAAATAAAGGAGTGAAGTGACAAAAATAGCCCCAAAGCCCCAAGAAAATTCGGCCACTTAAGGGAGAATTCTAGAACCTCCTTAAATTTGTAATATCCTATTTCAAATATTAGTCTTGGAAAATAATTAAAGGAATGGGAAAAAAAGAATGGTCTTAAATGGGGGTTCAAGACACAAAACCGTTTGTCTTCCCCCCCAAGCCGTCGGCCACCTCCTTGTTCCTCCATGAAGATTTCTTTGAAGTTCATCCATGGAGCTCCATCTCCACCTTCAACTCCCAACACTTCCAAGGTCCATACCAAGACAAGAACTAAAAGCTCTTGCACACTTACAAACATTTCTCCAATTTTCGGCCATACTTGAGCCAAAGAGATCCAAGAACCATCTTCAAGCCCAAGAACTCATCTAGGTAAGTTGCATGTTGAATATCCTAAGTGATTTCCACATTGTAAATGATAAAACTCACATTGTATCTCTTATTCCATGCCAAAACCGTGACTCCAAGGATGGTCACTAGGTGAAGATTTTGCAAGATACTAAGAGAAGCTAACCTCTTGGTGATTTGGATTCATTGCTATCTCATTCAAGTTTCATTTTGGAAGACTTCACTCTAGTCCAAACAAGGCTCAAGCTAGAAGAAAGCTCTAAGATTGAAAGAGACAAGTATACTCTAGCCAATCTTGACTTATTTGTGAAGTATATACTTGAATGTCTAGCCGTTTTTAAGCTATGAATCATAGTTGAAGAGTCTAAGTACAAGACATGAAAACTAGTTGTTATATGAAAAGTGATGCCATGAGTGAATGATTTGTTATATGAATGTGTTGTGACTGTTTTGATATGACTCGTGTACAGTTTATCTATAGTTTAAAGCATGTTATGAGGCTTGGAAGGATTATGTTAAAGTGTGTATTTGATGGTTATTAAGTCACTTTAAAGAATGAAGTTGATTGGAAATGCTTGAACCCTAAAAGTGAAAGAAGTGCTGGAACTACTAGAGCTGGACAGATTTGTGTAGCTGATTGTGTGACCTGAAAACAGACCATAGGAATGTTCAAATTGGCTAATTTTTGGTACGATGATAGCCTTATGTGTTTATGAAATGTGTGAGTTGGAATTTTGGTAAAAGAAGTTGTGGATTATCCTTAATGAAATTTTTTGTAGAACTGGTCCTACAGAGTCTGCTGGAACTGGACAGTTTTGAGTAGCAAGTTATTTGGCTTGAATGCGAATCTTAGGAACGTGAAAATAAGTTGATTTTTGGTATGATGTTAGCTTGATATGTGTGGTAAGTTTGTGAGTTGGAGTTTTGGTAAAATGATTTGTGGTTTGACCTGAATGTAATTTTTTAATGAGAATTATCAAACAGAGTTTGCTGGAACAGGACAGTTTTTAGTAGCAAGTTGTTTGACTCGAAAATGCATCTTAGGAATGTGCAAATGAGCAAATGTTTGGTATGATGATAGTTTGGTGTGTGTAGCAGACCCATGAGTTGGAATTTTGGTAAAAGGAGTTGTGGTTTGGTCACAATGAAATTCGTGGTAAAACTGGTCATTCCAAGTTCTGCATGTACCTAGACTTGGAAAGTAATTAGATGACCCTTTTAAACTTGTTGGATTGCCTTGGAATTTTTATGGTAATTACCTAAAGCATAGATGTACATGTTCATGTAAACAAACCAGTATAAAACCACCATTTTGATGGTTAACAACTGAGTTGAAATTAGTGGTACAAAACTGGAAAACAGGATAGTTTGATGACATAAGTTGTAAGACTCTGATCTTGCTCCTTAAGCTTGAACCTGATGTTCGGCCTTAGCAATATTGTTCCTTGGTACGTTAAGTATGCTTTCCAGGTGATGGATCAAATTGAATAAGGTTTTATGATCCATGAAAATGAGGTTAGGCAAGTACTACCCTGCTGATTTCAGCAGTACCCTTTGATGATAGTTGATGTTTGAGGTCGTTATACATTTCGGAATGTTACAAAATTTTTATGGCATGTGTCTAAGACTTCGTTATGCATGTGTATGGTATGAGTATATGAAAATGATCACAAATTGATGAGCATGAGGCTGTATGAACAGAATGTGACTGCTGGACAGTTTCTCCAGCTTAAGAGACAAGTCCGTGCATGCATGTTATGATGTATTTGTTCACAAGTCGCATATTACATATTATGCGTTGCATTGTCCATGTTCATACAGTTTATGAAACCGATTTTATGTCAAAGAATGATGAGGAAGATCTTTTGAAAAGAAGTTTTCAGTTTTAAAAGAAAGATCTTTGAAAGAGAAGTTTACGATTTTGAAAGAAAGATTCCTATGGTACTATTTATTTCTAGCCAGCATGACCCGTTCCAGATCCAGGGTTAATAGATCTGATGAGCATGACCCGTTCCAGATCCAGGGTTAATTGATATGATGAGCAGGACCCGTTCCAGATCCGGGGTTAATTAATCTGATGAGCATGACCCGTTCCAGATCCAGGGTTAATTGATCTGATGAGCAGGACCCATTTCGGATCCGGGGTTAATTGATCTGATGAGCAGGACCCGTTCCAGATCTGGGGTCAATTGATCTGATGAGCAGGACCCATCCTAGATCCGAGTGAATTGATCTGATAATAGCAACCGTTCAAGCCCAGAGAGAATAGACCTGATCGATGAGATGACCGTTTTCGGATCCGGAAATAATAGATCCAAAGAGATGAGCATGACCGCCTCAGATCCGGATATAATAGATCTGAACACTCTTTTGATTTTATTGACGAGGATGATTTGAAAGAAAGAATGAAAGAAAAGATTTTCATGACGTCATTTTGCACCACATTGCATACACATACGCATTGTATACGATCATGAGCATGACGTTGAGTCTATTTTTCCTTCATGACTGAGTTATGATCTTACTGCCTTTACAGTTATTGGATGAAGGGGAATGAAATGCTAGCCGAATGCTAGATGTACTGTCACTTAGGTTATGATCTTATTAGCCTTTGTTACCTAAGTTATGATCTTATTGTTGTTGTTACATAAGTTATGATTTCATTTTCCTTGTGGTTTTTGAGATGAAAGACAGGTATGATGGAAAGGTCCAAATTTTGGGGATTTGGTTCTTGTGTGCACTTTCCATTTAATTCGTGATTGTTTATGGTATACTTGCTGGTGACCTTGTCACTCACCCCCTTTATTTTTTCCTCCCAGAGTCTGCAGGAAATTGGGGTAGAGTGGAATGATGACCAGCCTAGAGTTTCATAATCGTGAGCCGACGAGAGGATGATAGTTTAAGGATTCTCTTGTGATGGGTTATGTTTTGATGGACCTTTGACGGGGACTATGATTACCGGTCTCTACTTTATGTTGGACATGGTTGTAACCTTTATGTTAGATATGTTATGCCTTGGTTTCTATTTGTCTTCAACTATGCAACAAAACCCTACACACTTTCTGCCTTGGTTTTGCTTACTTGTTGATGTGTAAGCATGAAGTCCACATATTTTATTCTGGACTAAGATATGTTATGGATTGACGCATGGTACTCTCCGTAGTGAAGTACGGCGGGCGCACCGTATCCGGCTAGGCCGGGGTGCGGGGCGCTACATAAGGTGTTATGTCCCAAATTTTTTCTGTTACATCGTAACCCTCTCGATACCGTAAATTTATTAACGTCGGTATGTGCTTCCTGACTTCTTCGGTATATATATACACTAGAGAATTCGATAACAAACGTTATTGAGCATACGATAGAAATTAAATAAAATTAACCGGTGACAACTTAAATATCAGACTAAATTAAATTAAATGAAAATACATGACACAAAAATTTCACTACTTAAACAAAATAAAAAAAAATAAAACAAGACATAACAAAATATCTTGGAAAAAGAATAAAAAGAAAAATCATTGTGCATACATAAATTATATGTAGGGCACCATTTAGCTAAGAAAAGAATAGGGAAATTGTGGTTAGAAAAATACCCCCAACAAAGTACCAAGTGTAGAAAATTGTGTAGAAACCAAATGATTGTATTTTGTCCTATTTCACCCACTCAAAACCCCAAGTGGCCGTCCCCCTCCACCATGTCGGAAGAAAAGATTTCTTCTATTTGTCTTCAACTATGCAACAAAACCCTACACACTTTTACACCAATCATCATATTTTCTCCCACTTTCTTACACTACAACAAGACAAGCTACCCTTTTCTTCCTCCCTATCCTTAGGCCAGCCACTTAACCTTCCAAGAAGCCAAAAGAAGTCATTTCCCCACCCTTAATAATATCCCATGATGACACCTATACCCTGATGCTTCCAAGTACCCATTATGAAAAGAAAAAAATATTTCCCTTCCCCAACCAAATACTCTCTTCCCTCTCTTCCAAGAAAACAAAGCGTCCAAACACTCTCTTCTATTCATCTTGGCTGAGAACTCCACAAAGAACAAAAGGGAGAAATTGTTTCTCTTTTTCTCACACAAACATCATCCAAACCAGGTTTCAAAAGCCCTCCATCATCCAAGTGTGATTCATGAAGGTATAGAGCTTACAATAAAGGAAGAACAAGGTAGTAAAATTTATGTAGTTCAAGTTAAATTCTTTCATTTCTCCACCTTCATAAGTTGCTCACTAACCCTCTCACTTTGTCTTCAAAACTGTGGGCTCCAAGGAAGAAAGGAGAAGGTTTTTCTTCCAAGCCAAGTGAAGAAACCTTCTCTTTAAGTTGTAAGAATAGTGAGAAAGACAAGTATTCTTCCTTGAGCTTCATCATTCATCTTCATGATGTGTATGTTAATGATTTTTATGGCTCAAAAAGTTCACTTTTTCATGGTTTCTATCATTTTTATGTTTTATGTGTTTCCATTATGTTCATAATCTTGAAAATAAACATGTCGATGGAAACTAGCATGTACATGGCTATATATATATATATATATATATATATATATATATATATATATATATATATTAAACCTATAATGTGTATTTAAAATGGAAGAAAGATGAGATTTAAGTGGTTACGTAGACATATATAAAAATCGGTCATAAGGCCTTAAATAAATATAAATAAATTGTGACGTGTATGAAAATATATATGTGTGTATACATACATACATACACGGCCAAGGACAATTCTTATAGTTTAAATGATTTATTCACATGTTAAGATTTCATATGTGTATAATGAATGAAAATATATATATATATATATATATATATATATATATATATATGTAAATATCCACATGTATATAAATGGCCAAAACACCTTTTTATGATATATATGGATTTATTTGCATGTTATGTATACATATATGTATATTATGTAATAAGATGTAAAGTATGACTAAGTTAAAATTTTTATATGACATGTCAAATTAATTAGAAAATAATATTATAAATACTTAAGTGTTGAAATGAGTTGTATTTGGAATATACAATTTAATAAAGTGGCGTAGGGTGAAAATTACCAAAAAGGGGCTGTTTTTATGATGCTTGGCTGAATGGTACCTTTTTTTGGGTGGGGCGGGGGGTAAAGTGGTATTTTCTTTAAGTTGTGACATGTAGGATGTAGATAAGTGATGGATGTTTGATAATTAAAGTGTAGAACAAATTACCCTTTGGTCGAGAGTTAGGGTTTTCATAAAATGAAAGTTTGAAAATTTATTTTTATCGCATCACATGTTCTAAAAGTTCGTACGCATAACGAATAATAAACACGAGACGATTGATTCCAACAACCCATGTTATGTTATGTTTATGTGTATGTTATCTTATGGTGTGCCGTCCTGACATCGGGACCGGAGTGGTAGGTGTTATGGGCATATGTTATTATTATGACCGAGTGTAAAACCTTGTCCATGACACAGGATCGCCGTCATAACGCTTCACTGTTAGAACATGTGCTTGTGTTTTATGTTGTACATGTACCATAAGGGGAATTATTCGGTATGTCGTGCGTTATTATTCTTATGAAAGTTTCAGTGTAGACCACAACCGCAATGTTAGCCTTAGCCCCAACTTCAGCTGCAGCCTCAGCCTTAGCGTCCGCCACAGGCGATCGCTATTCCGAGATGGCCCACCTATGATAGGCCGCACACTGGACCTTGTCTATTGAGGACTAGAGCTTACTTTAATTGTGGCAAGACTAGCAATATGATTTGATGTTGTACCCCAACCGTACTGTACATGAAACGATGATGAAGTGGCGTAATGAAATATTAATTCTTCCAAGTACATTTTATTAAGTTATATTAGTGCTTCTCTACCTAAATTCCTTTAAGATAGATACTATATAATTATACAAGTGGATGTAATGGAGTGTGTAAAATGACTATTTCACCCCTCCAAGACCTTGGAATTTCGGCCACCAAGTCTTAAAGGACCTTAGAGTAATTCTTATAAGAAGACTAACCTAAATGGTCTTCATATAAGCAAACCTAAAATCATAGACAATAAATTAGATAATATAAATAATGGTATAATTATATAAGTATGTGTTATGAAAAATGTGAAATGACAAAAATACCCTCCCCAAGGCCTCCAAGAATTCGGCCAACCCAAAGAGGTCTCTAGAACCCTCTTCACTTTTCTAGCATATTCCTAATATATAAAATATCTAATTAGATTATAATTAAATAATAAAATAAGACAAGCATGGGAGGCAAAAGCTTGCAATTTACAAGACCAAGATTGCCTTTTTCTTACTTTTCATGCACCATTCGGCCCCCTCCCTTCTCTTACACCATTAATCCTTCTTTATAATAGCTAGAAGCTTCCTCCATCCATCTCCACCTTGTACACCCTCAACAAGTTCACAAGCAAGAATACTTAGACTATTTTCATCTCCATCATCCTCCTACCATACGGCCCCTTGAGGCTAGGAGATTCAAGGCTATTTCCATTTTCAAGCTCAAAGAATCATCTAAGTAAGTCACATTCCAAGCTTCTTAAGTGAATTTCTCTATTTCAAAGAATGAAGCTCACATGGTTTCTTTTTTCCTACCCAAACCCGTGACCTACTTGGTCACTAGGTACAAGCTTTTCAAGCTTCTAACTGGTGCTAGTTCTTTGTGGTTTGAAATCCTTTCAAACTCCATTCAAACTTCAATCTGGTAAACCAATCTAGCATCAATTTAACTCTATTCATTATTTGAAATAGTAGCTAATATTCCTCCTTTTTCTTCCCTCAAAACTGTATACTACATGGAAGTAGGGGAGGAATCTTCAACCCATTTAATCCAAGATCCAAGGTAAAGGAAGGTTCTATCTTGAAGAGGCAAGTATACTCTAGACTTTCATGATTTATTTAAGGAGTTAATGACTTTAATGACTAGCTATTTTTAAGATATGAATTACAGTTGAAGATACTAAGTGAAAAGCATGAGATTTCAGTGGTTCTTTAAGAAGAGTGACTTGCATGCGAATAATTCTTCCAAAGGTGAGTTCTTTGCCTACATGCAATATGATATGAGGGATGTTTTAGGTTGGTGCATGGATTAGTAAAGTGATTCTTGGCAAGAATAGATTTTGTGTAGCACCAATATGGTGTGCGTGTGCTATATGTAATTTTTACAAGTTGTTTTGACATGATTGGAGTGAATTAGCATATAAATGAGTTGCATGCCTAGATAAACATAGTAGGAGATGTCTACCTCACCATAAAAAGGGACAGCTAAGGGGAATTAGTAGGAGAGAACATTGAACCTAAGGACGAACATATCTTGTGAGCCCAAAGATATATATGAAATTTGCATGCTCAATGATTTATTACATGGGTATATTTATACTCAAATTGAAATGTGACATGAGTCCTCTTTAGTACAAGAAAACAGGCTGTTATGGTGGTTAGATGATGCATAAAATATTTGTACCAAGGTAGACTCTATGAAGTGCGAAATGAGCAAATGTGATAAGCGATATGTGCATGATGCAAACTGTTTTGGATTAATCCATAAGTGGCTTAATGAATGCTATGAAACCTGGAAATGTTCATGAAAAAGAGTGTATTTAGTGGTTAATAAATTATTTATTAAGAATAAGGCTAGTTGGTGAATACTTGATATGAAAAAGTGACAAAAGACAAAACTACTGAAACAGGACAGTTTTATGCCGTGTGTTGTGTGACATGAAAATGGACCTTAGGAACGTGCAAATGAGCTGATTTTTGGTAGGATGCTAGCCTTGTGTGTTTATTAAGTCTTGAGTTAGAATTTTGGTAAAAGAACTTATGGTTTTGCCACAATGTAATTTTTTGTAAAACTGGTCACTCCAGAATCAGCATGTAACCAATTTTGGGAAAATAATTAAATGTCCCCTTTAAAGTTGTTGGATGGCTCTGGAATTTTTATGGTAATTACTTAGGACATAGATGAGCATGTCCATTAAATTAATTAACTTGGAATTATTGTTTTGATGGGTAACTACTGAATTGAATCTGGCGTTAC
Source organism: Eustoma russellianum (assembly GCA_036186865.1). Classification (NCBI taxonomy): domain Eukaryota; kingdom Viridiplantae; phylum Streptophyta; class Magnoliopsida; order Gentianales; family Gentianaceae; genus Eustoma; species Eustoma russellianum. The sequence continues at coordinate 30,689,698 of AP025049.1, read as the reverse complement.
AAAACTGGAAAACAGGGCAGAATTATGGAATAAGTTAGTAGGCCTTAGTTTTGTGGATTTGGTCATGTATGAACGGATTGGGACCATGTATATTACTCCTTGATGTGTTTACCGTGTTTCCCATATGTTGGCCCAATTTAATTAAGATTTTATGGTCTTGGAAATTAAGAAAAGATGGGTACTGTACTGCTAGATTCAGCCGTACACTTTTTAGTGACTTAATGATTTAAGGGTCTTATTCATCTTGAAACGGTACAAAAATTTTATGGCATGACGATAGGACCCTATTATGCATGTGTAAGGCAAGAAATTATAAAAATAGGCCTGATTGGTTATATTGGAGGCCTCATGAACAGAACGAAAATTCTGGAAAATTTTCAGCTCATGGGAATTATGTCTATGTCATGTTCTAAGTAATTTTAAGATGATTTATGCCATGACTTGCATTGTATCCCATGCATCACGCATGATCATGTGCATCATGAACTTGATTTTCTAAGTTTTCATGTATGCAAGTAAGCTCTTTTCAAGCAAGCAAGTTTTTGTTATGCACATAAGTAATTTATGGTTCCACGATTTTCAAAAGAAATGTTTTATGACTTCCTTGCCAGCTAAGCATGCTCATAACCCGATTTCAGACCCCGGGTTAATAGGTCTGATGACATGATAAGTTCTGGACCTGTTCCGGACCTGGGGTTAATTGGTCCGATGATATGTTCTGGACCCGATCCAGGCCCGGAGTTAATCGGCCTGGTGATATGTTCCGGACCCGTCCCAGACCCGGACCTAATTGGTCTGATGACATGTTCTGGACCAGTTCAGATCTGGGGTTAATTGATTTGACACTCTGTTTTCTGATACGCTTGTTTTATGGGACCAAATGATGATTTTGACACGACATGACATCATGCATTGCATCTTGCATATTTCATGTACACTTTGCATGTTAAAACTGTTAAGTTATGAAGAGATAAGATATTTTCAGTATGGTACTACTTAAATTATGATTAGGCTATATCTTCAGCAGATCAAGGATTAAAGGCCAGGTATGAATTAACGTTTGAGGTTCTTGGGGTTTTTCCATTCATGTTGTGATTCTTTATTTATTTCATGATAGTTTATTGTATGCTTCTGGGTGATTTTTATCATCATACCTTTATTTTTCACCAGATCCAGGAAATGCTAAGGTTGAGTGGATCGAGGATGAGCCGAGAGTGCCATACCCGTAGTCAAGCAGTCAGGAGGAGACGATGCTTAAGGACTTTTGTGCTGATGTGATGTTTGTACTATAAACTATGTTGAAACCTTTGGATTTCAGTTCTATCTTGTTTTGTGGGACTAATGTTTTGGGGATTTAATATTTCAGAATGCATGTTTATTTCAAAGTTTAATTCTGCCTAAATTTTACTACCATGTTAAATGTTAACATGGGAGTCCATGACCTAAGTTATGGATTTTTTCATGTTATGCATGATGCTTTGTACTCTCCATAGTGATGTATGGTGGGTGCACCGTATTCAGACGAGGTCCGGCGCGGGGAGCTACAGGTGGTATCAGAGCCAAGGCTCTAGATTTTGGGTAGAACGTAGAACTAAGTTATGATCTTATAAATCTAAGTTTGATCTTAGACCTAAGTCATGACCTTGGATGAGTGATGGCCTTAGACTAGGACAACCTAGACCGGGTTTAGGATGTAAATTAATAATCAATCCTGACTTATAAAATCCGGATCTCTAACGTAAGATGTGTCTTTTCTCTCCCTTATTTAAATTTTTTTCCTAGAATTATGACTTTAACCAAAATAATTTGGTTTTATCCCAACATTTGTATAATTTTTGACACTCTGTAGTGCAGATGGAGGGACCTCGTGGCAGACCTCCTAGGGCTCGACCAGTTGTGTAGGAGCCCGCCCTCCTCAGCCACAAGGCCTTGTTCCTCCTCTACCGGTTCAGGTCCCACCGCCACCACCACAGGACCAGAATCCTCATGCTCAGAATAATCCACCTCCACCACCACAGGCACCTATTCCTCTGGTTATTCCTGACGTTAATGCCTTTCAGGCCTTTTGCCAGGTGGTAACACAGATAGGTCAAGGCCTAATCCATCAGAATGCTCCACCCCACCCACGTGAACCTGTGAGATATGCTCAATATTATTTCAAGAAGTTGAAGAGGGCTAATGTACCATAGTTAGAGGGAAAGCCAGATCCGGACATAGTTGAGAAGTGGTTGGATAAGGTCGAGAATTGTTTCGAGCTAATTCAAGCCCCTGATGAGATGAAAGCTCAAGCCATGAGGCCCTTCTTGTTAAGTGAAGCCAATCAATGGTGAAAGACTAACTTACATCCCTAGCCAAGACCAACTGCCTGGGAAAGATTTCTGCAAGAGTTCCATAAGTTCTACATTCCTCCGTCAGTGAAGTTACAAAAGAGGCATGAATTTGAATCACTGAAGTAAGAGCCCGGTATGACGGTAGCAGAATATGCTAATAAGTTCATTGCATTGGGGAGATTTCAGCCTACCACTATGAAGGATGAAGAGACGAAAATGCTAAAATTTGAAAGAGGGCTGAACCCGAGGATCATAACATGGTTGGTGAATGCAAACCCTGCAAATTTTGGAGCCCTTCTGGATGCTTGTTACAGGATCGAGAGAGATATTATCTGCTGAGACGATGTGGGACAGAAAAGAGAGAGACAAGTGACTGGAAATGAGAAGTTCAGAAAGGTAGCCAAGAAGAATTACAGAAGATCTGTTCGTCAAGGGAGATCACAGGGTTAGAATCAGCGCCGCCAGCAGGATCAAAATAATCAGCAAAAGAATCAAGCTCCACCCAGCAGCCAGCTATACCAGTGTGCCCTCAGTGCCAGAAGAGACATATGGGTGAGTGTTGATGGAAGATTGGATAATGTTTTGGATGCGGCAAGGATGACCACCTGATTAGAGATAGCCCAGACAGAGGAGCTCAGCAACAACAGCAACAGCCAAAAAACCAACGACCACGTGCAAATGCAAGGGTGCACGTCATGACAGATGCAGATGTTGAGGAGACAACAGACGTAGTGACTGGTAAGATTTAAAGTTTTATGCCCTAAATATGTTTTGCTTATGCATGCCTATACTATTGCTTAGTTAAATATACATGATTCAGGAACTATCTTAGTATGTAGCATACCTGCGAATGTATTGTTTGACAGTGGCGCCAGCCACTCCTTTATCTCGAGAAAGTTCGCTAAGAATATCGATCAAAACTCAGTCCGATTAGAATCACCCTATAGAGTACAAGCAGCCAGTGATCAGGTGCTTGTCTCTCATCATATCTTCAGGAATTACGCCCTTGAATTCGATGATCAGCGGCTTGAAGCCGATTTAATCCCCATATCCATGAGTGATTTTGATGTGATTCTTGGAATAGATTGGCTCTCAAAGAACCATGCTCACATTGATTGCCGGAGTAGGCAAGTTATAACTAAGGGTCCCACTCGAGATGAAGTATCATTCCAAGGAGGAGCCAAGCTAAAGAAACCATCCAAGAAGGCCTACGTTAATGCGGCTCGTGCCAGCCGAGCATTGAAGAAAGGCCATGAAGGATTCTTTGTTTATATCCTAAGTGCGGAGCAAGTGAGTCCCACCCTTGCTCAAGTTCCGGTTGTTAATGAATACCCTGATGTCTTTCCAGATGAATTACCCAGTTACCTCCCGATCGCATAATTGCCTTCGAAATAAACCTTGTTTCAGGAGCTGAACCCATATCAAAGGCCCCATATCGGATGGCACATGTAGAACTGAAAGAACTAAAGGAGCAGTTACACGAGGTATTAGAGAAGAAGCTCATCCGCCCCAGCATTTCACCTTGGGGTGCTCTTGTATTATTCGTAAAGTAGAAAGATGGAAGTATGCGTTTATGCATTGATTACCGGGAACTTAACAAAATAACCATAAAGAATAAGTACCCACTCCCCCGGATCGACGACTTATTCGATCAGCTCAGGGTACGTAACTAACAAGTCTTAGTTCAATTAAGGTTTAAATTCTCCAAAACCATATCTAAAGAATCTTAATGCAGGGATCTCGAGTTTTCAGTAAGATAGACCTGCGATCCAGATATTTTCAACTGAAGATTAAGGCTGAAGATGTTCCTAAAACTGATTTCTGGACACGCTATGGACACTACAAATTCCTGGTCATAACCTTCGGTTTGACCAACACCCCTGCCGCCTATATAGATCTCATGAATCGAGTATTTAAGGATCAGTTGGACAAGTTCGTAGTGGTCTTCATAGACGATATCTTGATCTATTCACCAGATGAGGAAACCCATGCAGCCCATTTGAGGACAGTCTTGAATATCTTAAGAGAAAGAGCTTGTATGCGACATTTAGCAAATGCGAGTGCTGGCTGTATAGTGTATCTTTCCTCGGCCATGTCATATCAGAAGATGGGATTTCAGTAGATCCTAAGAAAATCGAGGCCATTACAGAATGGCCCCGGCCAACTAATGTTACATAGGTGAGAAGCTTTATTGGACTGGCAGGGTATTATCGGAACTTTGTTGAAGGATTCTCGAGGATAGCTATCCCCCTCACCAGATTGACACAAAAGAAAACCAAGTTTGAGTGAAATGCCGATTGTGAAAGGAGCTTCTCGGAGTTAAAAACAAAGTTGACATCCACATCTATTTTGGCACAGCCCACTCCTGGCGAAAAATATGTTGTGTACAATGATGCTTCAAAGAACGGTCTCGGATGTGTCCTTATGTAGAAAGGTAGAGTGATAGCTTATGCATCCCGGCAATTGAAGCCATTCGAGCAAAACTACCTCATTCATGATCTTGAGCTTGCCATAGTGATTTTCGCATTAAATATATGGAGCCATTACTTGTATGGTGAAAAATGTGAGATCTTCACGGATCATAAAAGCCTAAAGTATCTTTTTACACAGAAGGAACTGAATATGTAGCAATGCAGATGGCTCGAGTTGATTAAAGATTATGATCTCTCAATTCAGTACCATCCCAGGAAAGGCAATAAAGTTGCTGATGCGTTGGGTCGAAAGACAAGTCACCCACGTCAACCACCTCTTTAGGGAGACATGGAAGAATTTGGCCTTGAAGAAGTTGACTCCGTGGACGAAGTGCTCGCCAAATTAGTCCTTATTCCTTCACTGATTGATAGGATCAAAGAGGCTCAAGGAAATGATGAAGCCTTAAGGAAGATCAAAGAGAGGATAAAAGATAAGCCACCGAATGATTTTGAAGCTCATAGCGATGGCAGTTTATCGTACAGAGGACGGTTATGTGTACCTGAGAACAAGGAGATTAAAGATGAAGTTTTGATGGAAGCCCATAACTCGTGCTTATCTATACACCTTGGAGCTAACAAGATGTATCAGGACCTCAAGCAAAGGTTTTGGTGGCACGGCATGAAGAACCAAATAGCTGAATTCGTTGAGCGATGCCTTGTGTGTCAAAGAGTAAAAGCCGAGCACCAAAGACCTGCTGGGTTACTACAACCTTTAGAAGTCCCTGAATGGAAGTGGGACCATGTCATCATAGATTTCATGACCGATCTACCCAGGACTAAGCATGGAATTGATGCTATATGGGTCGTTGTGGACCGTCTGGCCAAATCTGCTCACTTTATGGCCAAGTTGATTAAGGCATCTATGGAGAAGTTAGCCTCTATGTATATCGACCAGATTGTCTGCTTTCATGGTGTGCCTATAAGCATCGTTTGTGATCGTGATCCCTGTTTTGCCTCTAGATTTTGGACAGCCTTTCAAAAGGCAATGGGCAGTGAGATCAGGATGAGTTCTGCTTTTCATCCTCAGACTGATGGCCAATCAGAAAGGACAATTAAAACACTTGAAGACATGCTTCGTGCTTGCATTCTTGATTTTGGAGGAAGCTGGGATAAGAGCCTTAAGCTAGTTGAGTTTTCTTACAATAAAAGTTTCCACAGATCTATCGGGATGGCACCCTATGAAGCTTTGTATCGGAGAAAATGTCGGTCCCCGCTCTATTGGGATGAGATTGGAGACAAGATATATGCGGGACCCAACCTTGTAGAGCAAACTCGAGAAAAAGTAAAGATTGTTCGGCAAAGATTGAAGGCGGCACAAAATAGAAGTAAGATATGGGCTGATGAAAGACGGAGACCATTGGAGTTTCAAGAAGGGGAAAAGTTTTCTTAAAGGTCTCTCCATCTAAGGGGATCAAGAGATTTGGCATAAAAGGGAAGTTGAGCCCAAGATTCATTAGACCGTATGAAATTCTGGAGAGAGTTGGTGAAGTTGCATATCGCTTGGGGTTGCCCCCCATCACTTTCCCAGTTACATAATGTGTTCCACGTCTCCCAACTTTGCCGGTATGTTTATGATCCAAGTCACATCCTTGAGGATCAACAGCTGAATATTGAAGAAGATGCGTTCTATATAGAGGAGCCCCTAAGGATCATTGATATGAAAGAGAAGAAGTTGAGGAAGTGATCTATGCATATGGTGAAAGTTCAGTGGAAACACCATGCCGGAGAAGAAGCTACTTGGGAAACCGAAGAAGATATGAGGAATCGATACCCACACCTTTTTGTCTAGTTCTCTTAAGTTTCAAGGACGAAACTTATGATAAGGGGGGAGGATGTTGTACCTCAACCGTACTGTACATAAAACGACGATGAAGTGGCGTAATGAAATATTAATTCTTCCAAGTACATTTTATTAAGTTATATTAGTGCTTCTTTACCTAAATTCCTTTAAGATAGATACTATATAATTATACAAGTGGATGTCATGGAGTGTGTAAAATGACTATTTCGCCCCTCCAAGACCTTGGAATTTTGGCCACCAAGTCTTAAAGGACCTTAGAGTAATTCTTATAAGAAGACTAACCTAAATGGTCTTCATATAAGCAAACCTAAAATCATAGACAATAAATTAGATAATATAAATAATGGTATAATTATATAAGTATGTGTTATGAAAAATGTGAAATGACAAAAATACCCTCCCCAAGGCCTCCAAGAATTCGGCCAACCCAATGAGGTCTCTAGAACCCTCTTCACTTTTCTATTCTATTCCTAATATATAAAATATCTAATTAGATTATAATTAAATAATAAAATAAGGCAAGCATAGGAGGCAAAAGCTTGCAAGTTACAAGACCAAGATTGCCTTTTTCTTACTTTTCATGCACCATTGTCTCCCTCCTTCCCCCATGCGCCGGTCCCCTCCCTTCCCTTATACCATTAAGCCTTCTTTATAATAGCTAGAGGCTTGCTCCATCCATCTCCACCTTGTACACCCTCAACAAGTTCACAAGCAAAAATACTTAGACTATTTTCATCTCCATGATCCTCCTACCATACGACCCCTTGAGGCTAGGAGATTCAAGGCTATTTCCATTTTCAAGCTCAAAGAATCATCTAGGTAAGTCACATTCCAAGCTTCTTAAGTGAAGTTTTCTATTTGAAAGAATGAAGCTCACATGGTTTCCATTTTCCTACCCAAACCCGTGACCTACTTGGTCACTAGGTACAAGCTTTTTAAGCTTCTAAGTGGTGCTAGTTCTTGGTGGTTTGAAATCCTTTCAAACTCCATTCAAACTTCATTTTGGTAAGCAAATCTAGCATCAATTTAACCCTATTCTTTATTTGAAATAGTAGCTAATATTCCTCCTTTTTCTTCCCTCAAAACCGTATGCTACATGGAAGTAGGGGAGGAATCTTCAACCCATTTAATCCAATGTCCAAGCTAAAGGAAGGTTCTATCTTGAAGAGGCAAGTATACTCTAGACTTTCATGATTTATTTAAGGAGTTAATGACTTGAATGACTAGCTATTTTTAAGATATGAATTTCAGTTGAAGATACTAAGTGAAAAGCATGAGATTTCAGTGGTTCTTTAAGAAGAGTGACTTGCATGTGAATAATTCTTCCAAAGGTGAGTTCTTTGCCTACATGCAATATGATATGAGGGCTGTTTTAGGTTGGTGCATGGATTAGTAAAGTGATTCTTGGCAAGAATAGATTTTGTGTAGCACCAATATGGTGTGCGTGTGCTATATGTAATTTTTACAAGTTGTTTTGACATGATTGGAGTGAATTAGCATATAAATGAGTTGCATGCCTAGATAAACATAGTAGGAGATGTCTACCTCATCATAAAAAGGGACGGCTAAGGGGAATTAGTAGGATAGAACATTGAACCTAAGGAAGAACATATCTTGTGAGCCCAAAGATATATATGAAATTTCCAAGCTCAATGATTTATTTCATGGGTATATTTGTACTCAAATTGAAATGTGACATGAGTCCTCTTTAGTACAAGAAAACGGGTTGTGATGGTGGTTAGGTGATGCATAAAATATTTGTACCAAGGTAGACTCTATGAAGTGCGAAATAAGCAAATGTGATAAGCGATATGTGCATGATGCAAACTGTTCTTGATTAATCTATAAGTGGCTTAATGAATGCTATGAGACCTGGAAATGTTCATGAAAAGGAGTGTATTTAGTGGTTAATAAATTATTTATTAAGAATAAGGCTAGTTGGTGAATACTTGATATGAAAAAGTGACAAAAGACAAAACTACTGGAACAGGACAATTTTATGCCGTGTGTTGTATGACCTGAAAATGGACCTTAGGAACATGCAAATGAGCTTATTTTTGGTAGGATGCTAGCCTTTTGTGTTTATTAAGTATGTGAGTTAGAATTTTGGTAAAAGGACTTATGTTTTTCCACAATGTAATGTTTAGTAAAACTGGTCACTCTAGAATCACCATGTAACCAATTTTGGGAAAATAATTAAATGACCCCTTTAAAGTTGTTGGATGGCTCTGGAATTTTTATGGTAATTACTTAGGACATAGATGAGCATGTCCATGTAAATTAATTAACTTGGAATTATTGTTTTGATGGATAACTACTGAATTGAAGCTGGCGTTACAAAACTGGAAAATAGGGCAGAATTATAGAATAAGTTAGGAGGCTTTAGTTTTGAGGATTTGGTCATGTATGAATGGATTGGGACCATGTGTATTACTCCTTGATGTGTTTACCGTGTTTCCCAGATGTTGGCCCAATTTAATTAAGATTTTATGGTCTTGGAAATTAAGAAAAGATGGGTACTGTACTGCTGGATTCAGCAGTACACTTTTTAGTGACTTAATGATTTAAGGGTCTTATTCATCTAGAAACGTTACGAAAATTTTATGGCATGAAGATAGGACCCTATTATGCATGTGTAAGGCAAGAAATTACGAACATAGGCCTGATTGGTTATATTGGAGGCCTCATGAACAGAACAAAAATTCCGGAAAATTTTCAGCTCATGGGAATTATGTCTATGTCATGTACTAAGTAATTTTAAGATGATTTATGTCATGACTTGCATTGCATCCCATGCATCATGCATGATCATGTGCATCATGAACCTGATTTTCTAAGTTTTTCTGTATGCAAGTAAGCTCTTTTCAAGCAAGCAAGTTTTCGTTATGCACATAAGTAATTTATGGTTCTATGATTTTCAAAAGAAATGTTTTATGACTTCCTTTTCGGATAAGCATGCTCATAACCCGATTCCAGACCCGGGGTTAATAGGTCTGATGACATGATAAGTTCTGGACCCGTTCCGGACCTGGAGTTAATTGGTTCGATGATATGTTCTGGACCCGATCCAGGCCCGGGGTTAATCGGCCTGATGATATGTTCTGGACTCGTCCCAGACCCAGGGTTAATTGGTCTGATGACATGTTCTGGACCCGTTCAGATCCGGGGTTAATTGGTCTGACACTCTGTTTTCTGATACGCTTGCTTTATGGGACCAAATGATGATTTTGACATGACATGACATCATGCATTGCATCTTGCATATTTCATGTACTCTTTGCATGTTAAAACTATTAAGTTATGAAGAGATAAGATATTGTCAGTATGGTACTACTTAAATTATTATTAGGCTATGTCTTCAGCAGATCAAGGATTAAAGGTCATGTATGAATTAACGTTTGAGGTTCTTGGGGTTTTTCCATTCATTTTATGATTCTTTATTTATTTCATGGTAGTTTATTGTATGCTTGCTGGGTGATTTTTATCACTCATGCCTTTATTTTTTCCCAGAGCTAGGAAATGTTAAGGTTGAGTGGATCGAGGATGAGCCGAGAGTGCCGTACCCGTAGTCAAGGAGTCACGAGGAGACGATGCTTAAAGACTTTTGTGCTGATGTGATGTTTGTACTATGAACTATGTCGAAACCTTTGGATTTCGGTTCTATCTTGTTTTGTGGGACTAATGTTTTGGGGATTTAATATTTCAGAATGCATGTTTATTTCAAAGTTTTGCCTAAATTTTACTACCATGTTAAATGTTAACATGGGAGTTCATGACCTAAGTTATGGATTTTCGCATGTTATGCATGACGCTTTGTACTCTCCGTAGTAAAGTACGGCGGGTGCACCGTATTCGGACGAGGTCTGGTGCGGGGTGCTACATTCGAGATTGCCCGGAGCTGAGGAATGGGCCACCGAGGACTGCACCGCGACAGAGAGATGGCCCACAGGTCAACGCCCGAGTGCACGTGATGACTGATGCAAAATTTTTGGACACTCCTGATGTGGTGAAAAGTATATATAATTTCACAATTTAAGTGTTATTTTCTATACTTGTTAGAACTTCATACTTGAATTATCAGCTGTCTTAGGTGTTATATTATTAAAGAACATATCTGCCAACGTGTTGTTTGATAGTGGTGCAAGCCACTCCTTCATGTCTAAGAGGTTCTTGAAGAACCTTAGCAGCTGTCCGATATGGTTGGATACGCCCTATTGTGTTCAGGCGACTGGTGATCAGGTGATCATTTCCCACCATCTGTACAAGGATTATGAGATCGAGATGGAGGGGCAAAAGTTCGAGGCTACCCTGATTCCGATACAGATTGGAGACTTCGACACCATTCTAGGAATGGATTTGTTTTTCAAGCAGCATGCCTATATCGAGTGTCGGGGTAAGTGTGTTGTGATTAAGGACCCGACCCAAGAAGAAAAAGTCTATCGGTGAAACTCCAAGTTGAAGAAGATACCCCAGAATGTCTATCACACAGTAGACCAAGCGTTTTGAGCACTGAAGAAAGAGGATGAAGGTTTTCTCGTATATGACCTCAGCGACGAGTCAGAGACGCCTTCGATCGATACTATTTCGATGTTAAGAGAATTCTCGGATGTTTTCCTAGATGATTTTCTAGGATTACCTCCATACAGAGAGATTGAGTTCGAGATAAATGTTGTCCCAGGTGTAGCGCCCCGCACCCGGGCCTCGTCCGGATACGGTGCACCCGCCGTACTTCACTAAGGAGAGTACAAAGCGTCATGTGTAACATACGAAAATCCATAATATAAGTCATGGATTCCCATACTGACATTTAACATGACAGTAAAATTTAGGCAGAATTAAAACTTTCCAAGTTAAACATGCATTACAAAATAACTACGTCCCCAAAAGTAGCAGTCACACAAAACATCAAGGTCACACCCCACAGAGTACCAGCATAGTCATAATACAATCATCTGAGTAGCACAAAAGTCCTTAAGTTCATCTCCCTTCATGTCTTCACGCCTACGGATACGGGACCCTCGGCTCATCCTCAATCCACTCTATCTTGGCATTATCTGGGGGAAAAAAATAAAGTGTGAGTGATAAAAATCACCCAGCAAGGATACAATAAACGACCATGACATACATAAAGAATTAGGGCGTGAATGTAACAACATAAACCTTAGAATAGCAAGTCATACCTGTCTTAAGTCCTGAAATCAACCGAAGGTACGGACTAGGCATAATTCTAGACAGCGTTAACCACTATCGACTTATTAAGTCCTTAGCTGTATCATACCACGTATTAACGTAATCATGAGTTATGCAATATGCAGTGCAATGCATGATGTCATGCCATGTCGTGTCAAAAACATCAGTATGGTCCCATAAAAGTCATGTCATAAAAACAGAGTGTCAGATCAATTAACCCCGGATCTGAGCGGGTCCAAAACAGATATCAGATCAATTAACCCCGGATCTGAGCGGGTCCAGAACAGATATCA
>AP025049.1:30655090-30677603 GCA_036186865.1 Eustoma russellianum | reverse complement strand
CCCCCCGCCGTACTTCACTAAGGAGAGTACAAAGCGTCATGTGTAACATACGAAAATCCATAATATAAGTCATGGATTCCCATACTGACATTTAACATGACAGTAAAATTTAGGCAGAATTAAAACTTTCCAAGTTAAACATGCATTACAAAATAACTACGTCCCCAAAAGTAGCAGTCACACAAAACATCAAGGTCACACCCCACAGAGTACCAGCATAGTCATAATACAATCATCTGAGTAGCACAAAAGTCCTTAAGTTCATCTCCCTTCATGTCTTCACGCCTACGGATACGGGACCCTCGGCTCATCCTCAATCCACTCTATCTTGGCATTATCTGGGGGAAAAAAATAAAGTGTGAGTGATAAAAATCACCCAGCAAGGATACAATAAACGACCATGACATACATAAAGAATTAGGGCGTGAATGTAACAACATAAACCTTAGAATAGCAAGTCATACCTGTCTTAAGTCCTGAAATCAACCGAAGGTACGGACTAGGCATAATTCTAGACAGCGTTAACCACTATCGACTTATTAAGTCCTTAGCTGTATCATACCACGTATTAACGTAATCATGAGTTATGCAATATGCAGTGCAATGCATGATGTCATGCCATGTCGTGTCAAAAACATCAGTATGGTCCCATAAAAGTCATGTCATAAAAACAGAGTGTCAGATCAATTAACCCCGGATCTGAGCGGGTCCAAAACAGATATCAGATCAATTAACCCCGGATCTGAGCGGGTCCAGAACAGATATCAGATCAATTAACCCCGGATCTGAACGGGTCCAGAACAGATATCAGATCAATTAACCCCGGATCTGAGCGGGTCCAGAACAGATATCATGTCATCAGACCAATTAACCCCGGGTCTGGAGTCGGGTTAGTAGCATGCTTAGCCGGCAAGGAATTCATGAAGCTTTCTTTTAAAATATGGGACCGTAAAAACTTTTCATGCATACGAAAAGATAATCACTTGTAAAACTTGCTTGCATCATAAAATCCATGAAAATCGGGTTCATGATCATGCATGATACATGTCGTGATATTAAATGCAAGCCATGACATAAATGATCATATGCATTCCTTATAACATGTCAACGTACATGGGTTTGGATGAATATTTCCACATTTTGTACTTCATTTACATAGGACGGTTAGGCTAACCATTTTGGTCCACTTCCACGCCTCTTTCGTCACAAGTACGTTAGGTGAAATCATAGATACTAGTCGTAGAAATGGGAATTTAATTTAAATAACCAAAAAGGCTTACTTACTTACTTTACGAGTTATTATAAGTGCTGGGACTGGGCTGACCAATGTTACTAAAAATTTAATTGTGGCAATTCCGTAATTCCGTTTCCAGAAATTCCAACTCGTATACGTCATAAACACGTGGGACTAGTGTCCTACCGAAATTTAGCTCATTTGCATGTCTCTAAGTCCCTTTTCTAAGCATGGAAAGTCGTTGCAAATTTAAAGGTGTTTCCAGTAATTCCTGTTGAGCGGTTTTACCAATTAATTCATTAAAAATAATCTAGAACTTGTTTTACTGAAATTCCAACTGGCATGTCTTCTAGACTCCTAGAGGTACCATCATGCCAAAAACCAGCTTTATTGGTTATTCACAAGGTCCTTTTTCGGATAGAACAAAAATGATGTTCTGTTCTGCCAGTCTCAGACTTTCCAGTCTGAGCAGCTTTAGTGGATATTTTATTAAAATTCTACACAACTCCTTTTTCAAAAATTCCAACTTGTACATTTCCTATACACATAATGAAGTCATCACACCGAAATTTAGCCCTTTTGAATATTTACAAGGTCTCTTTTCAGGCCATGCAAAACGTTACATCATCCAGTCCTGTTCCAGAATTTACATCTGAGCATTCTCACCAATTATTTTGTTAAAAATCAACCATAATTTATTTTCACAAAATTCTAACTGGCATTTCTTCTACACACATAGGGCTAGTTCTGTGAAGGAGACCAGATTTATTGAAGCTTCAAAAGGCCCTTTTAAATTCGTTCAACTCAGGAGCCAATTCTGTCCTGCTCCAGAATTTCCTGCTGGAGCAGTATTACCACATGATTTATTAAAAATAATCCTTAGCTTATTTTAACGAAATTCCAACTCTCAATCGTGCTACACTCATAGGACTAACTTTGTGCCAAAAATTAGATTCATTGAAGGTCTGGAAGTCCAGTTCCAAAGTCGTTGAAGATGTCACTCATTCTGCCCAGTTCCAGTACTTTGATATTTTGTCATGGTTAAAGTCACATACACCCATTCATGTTGTCCTTTTGCACTAGGTCATTGATTAACACTTATAACCCATTGTGACATAAATTTCCAGGTTGCATGCTTGTTATAAAATCACCTTTGCATCACAATAAACAATTTGTAGACATCTAACCAAACTATCATCATATCTATCACATGCATGCACTCCTAGGACCTTCAAAATTGCATCCAAGAGTTAATCTCGTCTAGGCCTACTTAGACTATCCTTGTATTACTCTAAATCAGCCTCAAACCATATTGCATGTAGGAATTAACATCATCTTAGACACAATAACCCACATGCAAGACATTATTCTTGAGAGATAGCTAAGATACAATCTTAAACTTAAAGGGTACCACTAAAGATCACATCTTTGAATACTTTAACCATTCAAGACACTAATCCTTTAGGTAAATCATGAGAGATTAGTGTATACTTGCCTCTTCAAGCCAAAGTTTTTGCCTTTGCTTGGTTTGGAGTGAGTTGAGTTGGAAACCTTCTCCTCCTACTCCCTTGTATACACGGTTTTGAAGAAGAGGGAGGAAAAAGATTAGTCTTCCTTAAATGATGAAAAATAAAGTTTTATTTGTGCCAAAACATCTTACCAAAATTGTCTTGGAATGGAGCTTCAAGGGTAGCTAGATAGCTTCACCTAAGAGTGTTGAAGATCTTCACCCTTGAGCATGGAGGCCACGGTTTGGGAGGGAAACAACACCCATGTGAGCTTCACTATTTGACATGGAAAATTTGCTTAAGAAGCTTGAAAGGAGGCTTACCTAGATGCTTCTTGAGCTTGGTGATGAGAGTGGAGTTGAACCTCTAGCTCCAAGATGAAGGAACCGGATGGGGGTGTGAGGGAAATGAAAAACCTTCTAAGTGTGGTCTTGGCTTGGTTTGAGAGAAAAATTTCAAGATGGAGTGAAATGAGGCTTCTAGGTTAGTTTAAAATAAATCATGATGGGGGGTTTGGAGAGGGGAATCCGGCGCATGGGGGAGGGGAGAGAAAAGCAAGCCTTAGGCCTCTAGGTTGTAAGCTTTTGTCTTCATGCTTGTTTATTTTATCATTTCTTCCTTTGCATGCTTTCTTTGTTTTATTATTTAATTCCAAGTAATTTGATATTTTAATTATTAATCATGAAATAGAATTATGGAGAGGGTTCTAGAGACTTTTCATGCCTTGGCCGAAATCTTAGGGGTGTTGGGGGTATTTTGGTCATTTCACATTTATCCTACCCCATATCTATATGATTTACAATATTGTTTATTTCATTAAATTTTGATTTTAATCTTTGTTTTTATGTTTGTATAAGAACTAGTTTACTTCAAGGGTGATCAATGACCCTTGGCCGTTTCCACAAGGGGTATTACACACCTCGTAGTTTTCGCTTGTATAACTATTTAGTGTTCGTCCTAAAGGAACTTAAAGGATTTGAATAAAAAGCGACAAATGTGCCTTAGTAACATGCTCGAGAAGGGTTCATCGCTTTTACTTAATCATAGTCTCAAGTACATGATCGTTGGGGTACAACATCCTCCCCCCCTTATTATAAGTTTCGTCCTCGAAACTTCTGAACTAATCAAAAAGACACGGGTATTTATTCCTCATGTCTTCCTCCGTTTCCCATGTTGCTTCTGCTTCTGAGTGATGCTTCCACTGTACCTTTACCATGGGTATGGTTCTCTTTCTTAGCACCTTCTCTTTCTGATCAATTATCCTTATGGGCTCTTCTTCATAAGATACATCTTTATCAACCTTCAACTGTTGATCTTCAAGGACGTGGCCGGGGTCATATACATATCGCCGAAGTTGTGAAACGTGGAATACGTCGTGCAGCTGAGAAAGTGATGGTGGTAGCGCCAAGCGGTATGCAACTTCGCCCACTCTCTCAAGTATTTCATACGGTCCAATGAATCTTGGGCTTAGCTTTCCTTTAATGCCAAACCTTTTGACACCTTTAGTCGGAGAAACCTTTAGAAAAACTTTCTCTCCCTCTTGGAACTCCAAAGGTCTCCTTCTTTCGTCTGCCCATATCTTCATCCTATCCTGTGCCGCTCTTAGTCTTTGCTGGACAAGCTTCACCTTCTCTCGTGTGTGCTCAACTATGTCGGGTCCTGTGTAGATCTTATCTCCAATTTCATCCCAATAGAGTGGGGACCGACATTTTCGTCCATACAGTGCTTCGTATGGTGCCATCCCGATGGACCTATGGAAGCTATTATTATAAGAGAACTCGACGAGCTTAAGGCTTCTATCCCAGCTTCCTCCGAAATCAAGGATGCAAGCGCGGAGCATATCCTCTAGGGTTTGGATTGTTCTTTCTGACTGTCCATCTGTTTGAGGATGAAAGGCGGAACTCATCCTAATTTCTGTGCCCATTGCCTTTTGAAAGGCGGTCCAAAATCTGGAAGTGAAACGGGGGTCACGGTCGCATACGATACTTATGGGAACCCCGTGCAAGCAAACGATGTGGTCGACGTACATTGAGGCTAACTTCTCCATAGATGCCTTAATCGTCATGGGCAGAAAGTGTGCGGTCTTAGTCAAACGATCCACAACAACCCATATAGCATCATTCCCATACTTGGTCTTGGGTAGATCGGTCACAAAGGCCATGGTGATGTGATCCCATTTCCATTCCGGCACTTCTAAGGGTTGCAATAATCCAGCAGGTCTCTGGTGCTCAGCTTTCACTCTTTGACAAATTAGACAGCGCTCAACAAATTCTGCTATTTGGTTCTTCATACCGGGCCACCAAAACTTTTGTTTGAGATCTTGGTACATCTTATTAGTTCCGGGATGTATAGACAGTCGTGAATTATGAGCTTCTTTCAAAACCTCCTCCTTGAGTTCTTTATCTTCAGGAATACACAGCCGTCCTTGATACCATAAACTGTCGTCATTACAGACCTCAAAGTCGTCTCGTGGCTTATCCTTCATTCTTTCTTTGATTTTTCTCAGCGTTTCGTCTCTCCCTTGAGCTTCTTTGATCTTATCAATTAATGAAGGGATAAGGACTAACTTGGCAAGAACCTCTTCGACTGAGTCCACTTCTTCTAAACCAAACTCTTCCATGTCTCGCTGAAGAGGTGGTTGTCGTGGGTGACTTGTCTTCCGGCTTAAAGCATCAGCAACCTTATTAGCCTTTCCCGGATGATATTGAATGGAGAGATCGTAGTCCTTTATTAATTCCAACCATCTGCGCTGCCGCATATTAAGCTCCTTCTGGGTGAATAGGTACTTCAGGCTCTTGTGGTCTGTATAAATTTCGCATCTTTCGCCATACAAGTAATGCCTCCATATTTTCAATGCGAAAACCACTGCAGCAAGCTCCAAGTCATGGACAGGATAGTTTTGTTCAAATGGTTTCAACTGTCGGGATGCATACGCTATCACTTTGTCATTCTGCATAAGGACACATCCGAGACCATTCTTCGAAGCATCACTGTAAACTACATACTTCTCGCCAGGAGTGGGTTGAGCTAGGATAGGTGCGGATGTCAACTTTGCTTTTAGTTTGGAGAAACTCTTTTCACAGTCAGCACTCCACTCGAATTTGGTTTTCTTCTGGGTTAGTCTGGTGAGAGGGATGGCTATCCTCGAGAATCCTTCCACAAACTTTCTATAATATCCGGCCAGCCCGAGAAAACTTCTTACTTCAGTGACATTTGTGGGCCGTGGCCATTCTGTGATAGCTTCAATCTTCTTGGGGTCTACTGAAATCCCCTCTTCTGATATCACATGACCAAGAAACGATACGCTTCGCAGCCAAAACTCGCATTTACTGAACTTAGCATATAGCTGTCTCGCTCTTAGAATATTTAAGACTGTCCTCAAATGAGCTGCGTGGGTCTCTTCATCGGGTGAATATATCAAGATGTCATCAATAAAGACTACCACGAATTTATCCAACTGCTCTTGGAAGATTCGATTCATGAGATCCATAAAGGCGGCTGGGGCATTGGTCAACCCAAAAGGCATGACTAGGAACTCATAATGTCCGTATCGGGTTCTGAAAGCAGTCCTAGGAACATCTTCCGCCTTAATCTTCAACTGGAAGTATCCCGACCGTAGGTCAATCTTACTAAAAATTCGAGATCCCTGCATTAAGATACTTTAAGTAGGGTTTAGGGAATATTCAAATCTTACACAAGTTACACTTATGATTTACTTACCCTGAGCTGGTCGAATAAGTCGTCGATCCGGGGCAACGGATACTTGTTCTTTATGGTAATTTTGTTGAGCTCCCGGTAATCAATGCATAAGCGCATACTTCCATCTTTCTTTTTCACGAATAGCACCGGAGCACCCCATGGTGAAACACTAGGGCGAATCAGTTTCTTCTCTAACAGTTCGTGTAACTGTTCCTTTAATTCCTTTAGTTCAGCCGGTGCCATGCGATAAGGGGCTTTCGATATGGGTTCCGCTCCTGGAACAAGGTTTATTTCGAAAGCGATCTCCCGATCGGGAGGTAATCCGGGCAAATCATCAGGAAATACATCAGGGTATTCTTGGACAATTGGGACCTGTGCAAGGGTAGGGCCTTCTTGCTCAGCACTTAGAACGTAAACCAGGAATCCTTCATGACCTTTCCTTAGTGCTTGGCTGGCACGAGCTGCGTTAATAAAGACTTTCTTAGACGGTTTCTTTAATTTGGCTCCTCCTTGAAATGTTATCTCATCTCGCACTGGGTTCCTAATGATGACTTGCCTGTTTCGGCAATCGATGTGAGCATGATTCTTTGAGAGCCAGTCCATTCCGAGAATCACATCAAAATCACTCATTGATATAGGGACCAAATTGGCCTCGAATAACTGACCATTAAACTCAAGTGTACAGTTCCTGAGTAGGTGATGGGAAACAAGCACCTGGTCGCCAGCTGCTTGTACTCTATAGGGTGTCTCTAGTCGAAGTGCATCATGGGCGATATTCTTAGCAAACTTCTTTGAGATAAAGGAGTGGCTAGCACCACTGTCAAACAACACATTTGCCGGTATGCTACATACTAATATGGTTCCTGGACCATGCACAATTACTAAGCAGTATGATAGACACGCAATAGTGAAATGTATTGAAGGCATAAAACTTAAAATCTTACCAGTCACTACATCAGCAGTCTCCTCGACATCAGCGTCGGTCATAGCGTGCACTCTTGCATTAGTACGGGGCCGCTGGTTCCTTTGTTGTTGCTGCGGCTGTGCATCTTTTTCTGGGCAGTCTTTAATCATGTGTCCATCCTTGCCGCATCTAAAACATTTTCCTGTTTTCCACCTGCACTCCCCCACATGCCTCTTCTGGCAGTGAGAGCATACCGGAATTGCTGGCTGCTGTGATGAGGTTTGATTCTTCTGATGATTATCTTGATTTTGCTTGCGGTACTGATTCTGTCCTTGACGAGCCGATCCTCTGAAGTTCTTCTTTGCCACCTTTTTGTATCTCTCATTCCCAGTCCCTTGTCTTTCTCGTTTCTGGCCCACGTCATCTCTTCGGATAATATCTCTCTCGATGCGGTAGCATGCATCTAGAAGTGCTCCAAAATCGGTAGGGTTTGCATTTACCAGCCATGTCCTAATCCTCGGATTCAGACCTCTTTCAAACTTCAGCATTTTCGTCTCCTCATCATTCATTGTAACAGGCTGGAACCTCCCAAGGGCTATGAACTTGTTAGCGTACTCCGCCACTGTCATGCCTGATTCTTGTTTCAAAGATTCGAATTCATGCCTCTTTTGCAATTTGACAGATGGGGGAATATAGAACTTATGGAACTCTTGTAGGAATCTTTCCCAAGAAATCGGTCTAGGTAAGGGCTGCAGATTTGTCTTCCACCATTGATTGGCTTCGCTGATCAAGAAGGGTCGGATGGCCTGAGCTTTCATCTCTTCTGGGGCTTGGATCAGCTCAAAGCAGTTTTCAACTTCGTCTAGCCATTTTTCTGCAATGTCATGGTCTGGCTTTCCTTCGAACGGGGGTACGTTAGCCCTCTTAAGCTTCTCAAAGTAGTATTGGGCATCCCTTACTGGCTGATGTGGCTGAGGTGGAGCATTCTGGTGAATCAGGCCTTGCCCTATCTGAGTAACAATCTGACAAAAGGTCTGGAAGGTATTCATGTCTGGAATGACCGGAGGGACTGGTGCTTGTGGGGCTGGTGGTGGAGGATTCAGGTCCGGCTGAGGTGGCAGTGGGACCTGTGCTGGGGGCGGTGGAACGGGCTCCTGAGCAACTGGTCGTGCTCTCGGAGGTCTGCCACGTGGTTGCACCATCTGCACTTAAAAGTTTAGCATCTATTTAGATCATCGGAATTAGAATCAATTTAATTAGACTAATGGCCAAAAATCGAGAATCCTGAGGTAAAGAAAATAAAAGACACGTCTTATGTCGTAGACCTAGCTTCCATAGTTTAGGATTAGTTATCATGTAATATCCTAACCCGTCTAAGTGATCCTATTCTAAGGTCGCCACTCATCTAAGATCAAGACTTAGGTCTACAATCAAACTTAGATTGCTAAGATCGTAACTTAGTTCTATGTTCTGCCCGCAATCTAGAGCCTGGGCTCTGATACCACCTGTAGCGCCCCGCACCCGGGCCTCGTCCGGATACGGTGCACCCGCCGTACTTCACTAAGGAGAGTACAAAGCGTCATGTGTAACATACGAAAATCCATAATATAAGTCATGGATTCCCATACTGACATTTAACATGACAGTAAAATTTAGGCAGAATTAAAACTTTCCAAGTTAAACATGCATTACAAAATAACTACGTCCCCAAAAGTAGCAGTCACACAAAACATCAAGGTCACACCCCACAGAGTACCAGCATAGTCATAATACAATCATCTGAGTAGCACAAAAGTCCTTAAGTTCATCTCCCTTCATGTCTTCACGCCTACGGATACGGGACCCTCGGCTCATCCTCAATCCACTCTATCTTGGCATTATCTGGGGGAAAAAAATAAAGTGTGAGTGATAAAAATCACCCAGCAAGGATACAATAAACGACCATGACATACATAAAGAATTAGGGCGTGAATGTAACAACATAAACCTTAGAATAGCAAGTCATACCTGTCTTAAGTCCTGAAATCAACCGAAGGTACGGACTAGGCATAATTCTAGACAGCGTTAACCACTATCGACTTATTAAGTCCTTAGCTGTATCATACCACGTATTAACGTAATCATGAGTTATGCAATATGCAGTGCAATGCATGATGTCATGCCATGTCGTGTCAAAAACATCAGTATGGTCCCATAAAAGTCATGTCATAAAAACAGAGTGTCAGATCAATTAACCCCGGACTGAGCGGGTCCAGAACAGATATCAGATCAATTAACCCCGGATCTGAGCGGGTCCAGAACAGATATCAGATCAATTAACCCCAGATCTGAACGGGTCCAGAACAGATATCAGATCAATTAACCCCGGATCTGAGCGGGTCCAGAACAGATATCATGTCATCAGACCAATTAACCCCGGGTCTGGAGTCGGGTTAGTAGCATGCTTAGCCGGCAAGGAATTCATGAAGCTTTCTTTTAAAATATGGGACCGTAAAAACTTTTCATGCATACGAAAAGATAATCACTTGTAAAACTTGCTTGCATCATAAAATCCATGAAAATCGGGTTCATGATCATGCATGATACATGTCGTGATATTAAATGCAAGCCATGACATAAATGATCATATGCATTCCTTATAACATGTCAACGTACATGGGTTTGGATGAATATTTCCACATTTTGTACTTCATTTACATAGGACGGTTAGGCTAACCATTTTGGTCCACTTCCACGCCTCTTTCGTCACAAGTACGTTAGGTGAAATCATAGATACTAGTCGTAGAAATGGGAATTTAATTTAAATAACCAAAAAGGCTTACTTACTTACTTTACGAGTTATTATAAGTGCTGGGACTGGGCTGACCAATGTTACTAAAAATTTAATTGTGGCAATTCCGTAATTCCGTTTCCAGAAATTCCAACTCGTATACGTCATAAACACGTGGGACTAGTGTCCTACCGAAATTTAGCTCATTTGCATGTCTCTAAGTCCCTTTTCTAAGCATGGAAAGTCGTTGCAAATTTAAAGGTGTTTCCAGTAATTCCTGTTGAGCAGTTTTACCAATTAATTCATTAAAAATAATCTAGAACTTGTTTTACTGAAATTCCAACTGGCATGTCTTCTAGACCCCTAGAGGTACCATCATGCCAAAAACCAGCTTTATTGGTTATTCACAAGGTCCTTTTTCGGATAGAACAAAAATGATGTTCTGTTCTGCCAGTCTCAGACTTTCCAGTCTGAGCAGCTTTAGTGGATATTTTATTAAAATTCTACACAACTCCTTTTTCAAAAATTCCAACTTGTACATTTCCTATACACATAATGAAGTCATCACACCGAAATTTAGCCCTTTTGAATATTTACAAGGTCTCTTTTCAGGCCATGCAAAACGTTACATCATCCAGTCCTGTTCCAGAATTTACAGTCTGAGCATTCTCACCAATTATTTTGTTAAAAATCAACCATAATTTATTTTCACAAAATTCCAACTGGCATTTCTTCTACACACATAGGGCTATTTCTGTGAAGGAGACCAGATTTATTGAAGCTTCAAAAGGCCCTTTTAAATTCGTTCAACTCAGGAGCCAATTCTGTCCTGCTCCAGAATTTCCTGCTGGAGCAGTATTACCACATGATTTATTAAAATAATCCTTAGCTTATTTTAACGAAATTCCAACTCTCAATCGTGCTACACTCATAGGACTAACTTTGTGCCAAAAATTAGATTCATTGAAGGTCTGGAAGTCCAGTTCCAAAGTCGTTGAAGATGTCACTCATTCTGCCCAGTTCCAGTACTTTGATATTTTGTCATGGTTAAAGTCACATACACCCATTCATGTTGTCCTTTTGCACTAGGTCATTGATTAACACTTATAACCCATTGTGACATAAATTTCCAGGTTGCATGCTTGTTATAAAATCACCTTTGCATCACAATAAACAGTTTGTAGACATCTAACCAAACTATCATCATATCTATCACATGCATGCACTCCTAGGACCTTCAAAATTGCATCCAAGAGTTAATCTTGTCTAGGCCTACTTAGACTATCCTTGTATTACTCTAAATCAGCCTCAAACCATATTGCATGTAGGAATTAACATCATCTTAGACACAATAACCCACATGCAAGACATTATTCTTGAGAGATAGCTAAGATACAATCTTAAACTTAAAGGGTACCACTAAAGATCACATCTTTGAATACTTTAACCATTCAAGACACTAATCCTTTAGGTAAATCATGAGAGATTAGTGTATACTTGCCTCTTCAAGCCAAAGTTTTTGCCTTTGCTTGGTTTGGAGTGAGTTGAGTTGGAAACCTTCTCCTCCTACTCCCTTGTATACACGGTTTTGAAGAAGAGGGAGGAAAAAGATTAGTCTTCCTTAAATGATGAAAAATAAAGTTTTATTTGTGCCAAAACATCTTACCAAAATTTTCTTGGAATGGAGCTTCAAGGGTAGCTAGATAGCTTCACCTAAGAGTGTTGAAGATCTTCACCCTTGAGCATGGAGGCCACGGTTTGGGAGGGAAACAACACCCATGTGAGCTTCACTATTTGACATGGAAAATTTGCTTAAGAAGCTTGAAAGGAGGCTTACCTAGATGCTTCTTGAGCTTGGTGATGAGAGTGGAGTTGAACCTCTAGCTCCAAGATGAAGGAACCGGATGGGGGTGTGAGGGAAATGAAAAACCTTCTAAGTGTGGTCTTGGCTTGGTTTGAGAGAAAAATTTCAAGATGGAGTGAAATGAGGCTTCTAGGTTAGTTTAAAATAAATCATGATGGGGGGTTTGGAGAGGGGAATCCGGCGCATGGGGGAGGGGAGAGAAAAGCAAGCCTTAGGCCTCTAGGTTGTAAGCTTTTGTCTCCATGCTTGTTTATTTTATCATTTCTTCATTTGCATGCTTTCTTTGTTTTATTATTTAATTCCAAGTAATTTGATATTTTAATTATTAATCATGAAATAGAATTATGGAGAGGGTTCTAGAGACTTTTCATGCCTTGGCCGAAATCTTAGGGGTGTTGGGGGTATTTTGGTCATTTCACATTTATCCTACCCCATATCTATATGATTTACAATATTGTTTATTTCATTAAATTTTGATTTTAATCTTTGTTTTTATGTTTGTATAAGAACTAGTTTACTTCAAGGGTGATCAATGACCCTTGGCCGTTTCCACAAGGGGTATTACACACCTCGTAGTTTTCGCTTGTATAACTATTTAGTGTTCGTCCTAAAGGAACTTAAAGGATTTGAATAAAAAGCGACAAATGTGCCTTAGTAACATGCTCGAGAAGGGTTCATCGCTTTTACTTAATCATAGTCTCAAGTACATGATCGTTGGGGTACAACACCAGGAGTTGAACCGATCTCAAAAGTTCCATATCGAACAGTTCCAGTGGAGCTGAAAGAGTTGAAGGCAAAGTTATAGTTGATCGAGAAGATGTTCATACGGCCTAGTGTATCACCTTGGGGAGCCTCAGTATTGTTGGTTAAGAAGAAAGATGGCAATATGAGATGTTGAGAAATATGTTTGGATAATTTTCAAAAATTCATGATTTTGAGTATTGAATACTTAAGAATGTCACACATAATAGTATAAAGAATAAAGAGTTAAAATATATCAAATAAGTGAAGCAAAATGACATCGATTTCTCATGAGGGACAAATCGATGGATGTGATATTTTTCTAAAATATGATAAAATGGTTGTTTTAATTTTGCATGATTTTTGTATGTTTATCATGTTATTATGTGTTTTTGATGAATATAAATGTCTTGTGACTAATGTGCTTTGAAAGTTTTTACAGCTTACCAAAAAGGGCAAAAGTGGTATTTTGAATTTGTGTAGGTACTTGACATGGTGAAAATGTTTCAAGGACATATTTATCTCTTATTTGTCATCACAAAGGTGTTATTATATTTATTTCTAACCATCGGGGTCATTTCTGGAGTTTTGTCTCACCAGGGGTATTTTGGTCATTTTACTTCTTGAGGGCATTTTCGTCATTTTACTCAAGGAATCTCTTGAATATCTTATTATCTTCATTCAGGAGTTGATTTATGGTTTTCTTGAAGATTATTTGGTGGTTTTCTATTTTATTCTCTCATTTGATGATTTTATCGACGGTAGCGGGATATGTGACGGTATTCGATGTCACATTCTATTTTTTCTTGAAAACCTTCTTATATATGTTATTGGAGAGTATTATTCATCATCTTGCAGAGATCTTAAAGGTGTTAATGATGCAAAATGCATCACAACATATAAAGTAGAAAAGTGGGAATTTTGGTGTTGTATGTTGACATAATCTTGTCAACTCTTATTTGTTATTTTCTCTTCAAAAATCTGAGTTGGTATACATATATACAACCTCAAAAACGTGGATAATAAGTTGGAGATGGTGCCTTACTCATTTTATGAGTTGTAGACAAGAAGACAAACAAAAAGCAAGCTAGTTGGCAAAAGTTGCCAACTTGAAATTTCAAATTTGAAAGTAAAGGCAACAAGACTATTTGGAGTTGCTTTTATTCAAAATTTTCATCCATCACATGGCCTATCATCATGTCAAAGATTTGAAGTAATCTAGAAGGCAATATGCCATCTTATTTCACACTATAAATAGGAGGAAATATGAAGAAGAGAAGACACACGCTTGAAAGCAAACTTGAAGCTTATTGTCTTGCTATTCTATTCTCTTCTTTCTTGATTCATTCTTTGTGTAGCCAAGGTGTTCTTGTGATATTTGGTGTAGTGCTACAAGCCTCTTGTCTCATTTGTAAGATTGATTAGCCAAACCTATAAGGCTACATCAATAGGTGATAGAGGTGTTGCAACTAAGAGTTGCATAGAGGTGTTCATCCAAGTCTTGAATAGGGTTGGTGTTTAACCCAATGATCAATCTTGTTTATTGTTGTAATTTGGTTCATACCATAGTGAAATCCAAGGATAGGTGTGTAGAAATAAGAGGGTTTGAGTGATTTCAAAATAAGAAACGTTGAATATATATATATATACAACGTGTATGAGTGTGTACATGTATGCATGATAACTTATCATTACTTGCCTTATTTAGCTTATATATTATGTTGCCATACTAACGAGCCATGAAGCATTAAAGCTTACATCATATGGCGAATATTTGTTGAGTTTATACTATTTTCAGGTGCCACCATTAATGAACTAAATTAGTTCATTAAGTGAAGTACTTAGTTTAATAAACTAAGTAGTTCATTAAAGGAAGATGCATTTGGAAAAGGCACAAAGGCAACAAGGCTAAGGAAGGAAAGTTTTCTCCTCCTCCCCACATTCAATGTCACACGCCTTTATACATATATATACTATATTTTCAGATTTTTTTTAAAGGCACATACACATGTATTCCAACGTACTACCGACACGTTATATATCTTACGTACGTACGTTAACGTCACACCACTATACTTAACTCATATTTATGAGTATATTCAGGTCCTATATCATATGATATAAGATATGGTGATGACAAATTAAATACGACACGATAAAAGGTTCTAAACCGAGATTTGTCGTATCGGGCGAATACCGAAACTTTGCCAACGTGTCACGTACTTGCCATAAATAAATGGCCAGCCCATATACATCAAAAAATGATGAAAATTTCGTGCTACACATGGTGTGATCAGCCAAAAATACTTTCCATGTTGGCACACACAAATCACCCCATATTTAGGCCAAAATGTGAAGATTCCAATTTCAATTTTGTCACATGTTTATGGTACCACTTTAAATCAGCCAAGTGCTGAGATTTAAAGTATATATTATATATATTATGCATAACATAATATATATATCATGTGCAAAAGTTGGAATTTAAATTAGAGAAAAATCGGGTAATCGATAAATATCGAAAATTCGGTTTTCTACGCACATAACATGGAACGTTTTTCTTGAACATCATGTGACACGTATCTAGACACTTTTTATATATAATATACATCTTAAAGTGTTCTAGAAAATTAAATTAAGGGCTGATTGGAATATTACATGTGTGTATTATTAAATGTGTACTATTTTACAAAGTTAGCAAAAATAAATTTCAGCACATGTACAAACACACTCAAACGTTACTACAGCTGATTTGGAGCATATGTGGAGCCTTGTTGGCATGTTGATTGGTCAAGGATCAATCATACAATGTTGATGAATCAAAGAGAGAAGCTACAAAAGGTAAGTATTCAACATATACCTCTCTTATGTCACATGTTGAAAATTTCAGCATGTTACACACATGGTGGCCGAATTCTTCATGGCTAAGACAAGATATTTTGTCAATGTTTTTAAAAGGATTAATTGAAGGAGTTATGGAAATAATTTGAATATTATGTAAGGTAATTAAGTGTGATATTTTACATATCACACATGCTGAAATTTTTCAGCATGTGTGAAGGGTGTGCTGGCCGAAATTTACCTCACATTGTGTCCAAGTTCACTCTTCATTGCTAGCTAGACTTACCATATGAAATTGATTTATTTTTATGACAAAAATTCAAGGAAAATGGCAAATAATCTGAATTTATTCCATGATGTAAATGCTGAAAATTTCAGCATTGAAAATATGTGTTGGCCGATTTTCTTGAGCTTGGAAAGGAGATATTTTCTTGTCTTGAAATTTATGAGAGAATTTGTGAATGATGGTATGACTTAATGGTTGATTTTTTGGCAAATATTAAGTGATTATTTCAGATTTTCCATGTCATCAAATGATGACAACATTGAGCCAATAAAAAGGTGCCAAGTAAGCAACAATTAAATGATGGTCCAATGGAATGATGCCAAGTAAGCAAAGCATTATCACCATGATGTCTTACACTCTCTCAAGCACTTAAAAGAAAATTTTCAAGAGGAGGAGATGCACAAGGGGGGGACGGCTGGATGCTATAAGGAGAGAAGAGAAGAACAAACAAATACAACACCAATATTTGCATTCTAAAGTGATCAAAGTGCCAAGCCTCTTTTCTCCTACACTTTCTTTCTCTCTTTTCTTGTAAAAAGCCTATTGTACTTTGCATCTTTCAATCTTGAATAGGCTTCATAGAAACCACCATTCATTCATCTTTCTAAAAGATTGATCAAGGTGTGATCAATCTTCATTCTAGCGAGGTGGTGTGTTCGTGTGAATTGTACTCGTCATACAAGGTTTGTAAAGGGTTGGAGTTAGGTGTAACTCTATCAACCCTGCGGTAAGGTGTACTGCATGTGTGTGATTAGTGTGAACCAAGGAAGGTGTTCCTTGAAGACTGGAGTAGGTTGTTTATAACCGACCAGTATAAAATTCTTGGTGCAATTTACTTTCTGCATTTACTTTCAGTTTCTGCACTGTTTATACATTTCGTTCACATTCGTAAAAATAGTAAACGAATTTCAAAAATTACAAAAATTTCCAGAAACATACCTACACGTTCTAGGGTTCATTTGCACAAGGTTCAACCCTTTTGGACAAGTATAAGTCAGTCAAACATCAAAAGTTCTGAGACTAGTGCAGTCTGATTTTCAGACTTGCAAAGGTTGAGACTTTGGTGGTATTGACCTACTTCCCAAAAGCATTTTCAAACACTGTTTCAACCCATTTAAATATAGTGTGTGAGGAGTTATTGGTCAAATTTTCAGATCATTTGGACGTTCACACAAATAGGAATTAATTTTTCAAAACCATATACCGTTTCTGGCAGATTTGCACAATCTGAGTACCAACGGTTTTTGAAGGGGTTAAAGGTTGAATTTTAATTGAAATTTTTAGGGGACCCTCATAACATCTGAGGCTAAGTTTCTCTCAAAATTTCATAATTTTTGGAGACCTCTAACCTGGTTTTAAAAACGTTTTAAAACTGGTCCCGAAAACAGAATCTGTTTTCAGAACTTGAATTGTTCAAGTTTAAAGAAATTTTAAAAAGCACACTTTCCGCACCATCTATTCAACCCCCCTTCTAGTGGTGCCTTGCAGATCCTACAAGTGGTATCAGAGAGCAGGAATACTCACTACAAGGAATCCAACGATTCAGTGAGATGGCATCCACAAATCTCAAAACCGAACAAGAAGGTATGTCGAGCCAAAGGCCTCCACTTTTTGAGGTGAGTCTTTTATTCAATGGAAACTTAGGATGAAACTTTTTCTTAGGGCTATAGATATAGATCTTTGGTCAATAATTGAAGATGGTCCATATGTGCCATCTAATGTATCCACTGTAGATGGAGTTACTTAGAAGTTATTAAAACTAGACAAGAATATACGAGTGATGATAAAAAGAAACTTAGTATGAATGCTAGGGCTATGCAATTGCTTTTTGACGGATTAAGTAAAAGTGAGTCTAGTTATTGTCAAATTGTTCGAGTGCACAAGAAATGTGGAGAATTCTAGAAATTAAAACAGGAAGGCACGAGTCAAGTAAAAGAGTCAAAAATTAATATGCTCATGTCTACTCTTGAGTCTTTTAAATTGTTGCCTAATGAGTCGATTGTAGATATGGATCTTCGTTTAACTAACATCTATAACTCTCTTGAGTCTCTTGGTAAGGCTTTTACTACGCAGGAAAAGGTACAGAAAGTCCTACGAAGCCTTCCTTCGGAATGGGACCCTAAAGTGACTGCTATAGAAGAAAGTAAGGAGACTAAATCAATAAAAATGGAAGAACTCATTGGCTCACTCAAAGTTTATGAAAACAAACTTACTATTCGGAAATCGGAATCATCTAAACAAGGTAAGACAATTGCTTTTAAATCAAATGAATACGTCTCCCCTCCCTCCGATCACGTAGATGATAGTGATTCCGAATCGGATAATGATGATTTAATTCTATTGGCTAAAGGACTAAGAAGATTCATGAGAAAGTCATTTAGAAATAAAAACAAGGGCACTACATCTAAGAGAAATAAAAACAAGTCAAATGATAAGGACATTAAATGTTATGAATGCGGCAAACTCGGACACTTATCATATGACTGCCCAAACAAAGAAAAGCAAAAATAAATACCCTGACAAGGAGCGGAACAAAAATAGACTCGTCTCAGATCCTAAACAAAGGAAACGTGCACTAAAGGCCTCCACATGGAGTGACTCATCAGACTCTGAAACTGAGACCGAAGAGGAGACCGCTCAAGTTTGCTTCGCTTCAAAGGCGTCTAATGAGGTATCATCCGATTCTGACTCTGACTCTGAACCTTCTTATGATGATCTTTTTAGTCAGTATCTTGAATTACATAAATTTACTAAGACTCTCGCAAAAGAAAAGAAACGTTTAATTGAAGACAAGAAACTGTTAGAATCTTCTAACGAGAATCTTGTCGCTCAATTAAGCGATTCAAAGAAAGAGTCTTCATGTGTCATCACTGCATTAAAAACCGAGATCTCATCATTGACTTCTCAAAATAATGAAATGAAATCCGAGATTTCAAATTTGAAATCAAGGAATACAGATTTAGAGAAAATGATGAAACAATTCGATACAGGGTCAAACATGCTGCATCGCATCATATTATCGCAAAAGCATGACAGTGACAAAACTGGATTGGGATACGTTGATACTAACGAAGTATCAACCAAACCAACCAAGTTTGTTGTGTCTAAGAAAGTAGACACCCCTAAGCATCAAGTGGCGTCTAAGATGACGCAAAAAGCCCTTCCACACGCCCCACTCCCTACGCGCCCCACCCCCTCCACTCTATCACATGCCCCCACTTTCTTCATGAAATATAACGTTGTACCATATAGATATGAGAAGAAAAGAACAATGCATACACGAAATACATATCATCCACGCACTACGCACACGCACACAAGGACATATCAAAAGCGTCCTTCATTCAATGAGTATAGAGGAGTCCTTGGGCAAAGACCCAATACATGCAACCACAGTATATTATATCGCACCTTCATTCTTGCCATTTGATAGACCGAGAAGGATCACCCAAGTATGGGTACCGAAAGGTACCTTTACCAAAAGGTGATTAACTAACTCGAAAGGACCCAAAATTAAAAGGGTACCTAAATCACCTTTTCACATTGCAGGGAGACCACTCATCAAAAGACACATCAATAAAGTGGTTCCTTGACAGTGGTTGCTCGAGGCACATGACGGGTGACCCGAGCCTGTTCTCCAAATTAAAGAAGGTCACAAAAGGCGGATCCGTGACCTTTGGAGACAACAATGAAGGCAAGATCATTGGAAAAGGTACGATTGGCAATCCGAATACACTTCAAATCTCCAACGTATTTTTGGTAAGCAACTTATCTTACAATCTTCTTAGTATTTCTCAATTTGTTGACAATGGCTTCAATGTTTGTTTTACTCACCCTTATTGCAATATAATAAATAAAATGGAGAAACCGTTTTAAAAGGAAAACGAGAAGGAAATATCTTTACACTATCTATGGATGATGTAGTAGACGCTAAAGTTAAATGTTTTATGTCAAATGAACCCAATGTGAATTTGTGGCATAGACGTTTAGGACACATAGGTATTTCTACACTAGAAAAATTGCAACGAAAGAACCTAGTACGGGGATTGCCTACGCTTGATTTAGACAACTTTCAGTTGTGTGAATCTTGCATAAAAGGCAAACAAACACGTGAGTCACTTAAGCCTAAAAATGAGATAAGCACGACTAGAATACTAGAACTATTGCATATCGATTTGTTTGGTCCTAGTCGCACTACAAGCCTTGGTGGGCGTCACTATGCATGCGTGATTGTTGATGACTTTTCTCGTTATACTTGGACTTTATTTCTTGCACATAAGGATGATAGCGCCGTAGAAATTGCTAAATTAATTAAACAACTTGAAAATCAATACGGCGTAAATGTGAAAAGAATAAGAAGCGATAGAGGCGGTGAATTTAAAAATAAAAGATGATTTCGTTTTGTGAAGAAAAAGGAATTAAACATGAGTTTTCGCCACCTAGAACTCCACAATTAAATGGAGTAGTAGAAAGAAAGAATCGCACACTACAAGAAATCGCTAGAACCATGCTTTGCGAAAATAAATTGCCTAGATTTCTGTGGGCGGAAGCCGTAAATTGTGCATGCTATATTGTAAATCGCCTATCTATAAGAAAGAAAATAAAAGACGCCTTACGAAATTTTGAATGATCGCATGCCTAAGATTGATTATTTTCGTGTGTTTGGATGCAAATGCTTTGTCTTGAATACAAAAGATAATTTAGATAAATTTGAATCCAAATCAATTGAGTGCATTTTTGTTGGGTATTCCATAAATTCAAAAGCATATAGATGTTATGATCCTCTCACTAGACAAATCATAGAATCTATTCATGTTAAATTCAATGAATTTGGAGAGATTGATAAAGATAAGGAATATGACGATGATTTTGAATTGAAACCCGTTTTGGATGAAGATAATGATTCTTTTGATATGCATGAGATGAATGAGACACTAGAAATGCATGATCATATAGAAATGCATGATAACTTAGAAAATAATCAACCAAGATGGCATAGAGATCACCCACATGATCTCATCATAGGCGACATCACTCACGGTGTGCGACCACGTAGAAGAATCACTTCGGATGAAATAAATGAATTTCATGCTATGATTTCTGAAATTGAGCCCAAAATGTGCATGATGCTTTGAGTGATTCATCTTGGATTGATGCTATGCATGACGAACTTAATCAATTCGTTAGAAATGATGTATGGGATTTAGTGCCACGACCACAAGATAAGACAATAATAGGCACAAAGTGGGTATTTAGGAATAAAATGAATGAAGAAGGAAAGGTCGTTAGAAATAAAGCAAGACTCGTAGCTCAAGGATATAATCAAGAAGAAGGAATAGACTACGATGAAACATTTGCACCCGTAGCACGTTTAGAAGCTATACGACTCTTACTTGCTATTGCTTGCATGAAAGATTTTAAATTGTATCAAATGGACGTCAAAAGTGCTTTTCTAAACGGATTCATACAAGAAGAAGTATACGTGAAGCAACCACCCGGTTTTGAAGATTTGAAACATCCAGATCACGTGTACAAACTAAAGAAGGCACTATATGGCCTAAAGCAAGCGCGAGAGCATGGTATGATCGTTTTGCTACTTTCCTTTTAGAAAATAATTTTAAACGTGGTACTATAGATAGTACACTATTTTTGAAACAAGAAAAATCAGATTTACTTATTATTCAAATCTACGTAGATGACATTATTTTCGGTTCTACCTCACATAGACTCGTTAAAGATTTTGAAAATTGTATGAAAGCTGAATTTGAAATGTCTATGGTTGGTGAACTTAATTATTTTCTTGGCTTGCAGATTAAGCAAACGAGTAAAGGAATTCATATAAGCCAAGCTAAGTATGTAAATGACATGATCAAGAAGTTCAATTTTGAAAATTTGAAACCATCCCCCACGCCTATGAGTGTTACTACTAAATTAGACAAAGACGAACATGGTAAAGACGTTGATAATGGATTATATCGATCTATGATAGGTTCTTTACTATATTTAACTGCTAGTAGGCCTGACATCATGTTTAGCGTATGCATGTGTGCTCGTTTTCAAAGTCAACCTAAGGTGTCACACTTAAATGCGGTAAAAAGAATATTCCGTTATATTAAGCACACGCCCACCTTAGGTATTTGGTATGATAAGGATTCTACATTCGACTTACATGCTTACACTGATGCAGATTATGGTGGCTGCAAGATAGATAGAAAAAGCACGAGCGGAACTTGCCAATTTATAGGAAATTCCCTTATTTCATGGTTTTCCAAAAAGCAAGCAAGTGTTGCTTTGTCCACTACTGAGGCTGAGTATATGGCTCTTAGCCTTTGTTGCACACAGTTGTTGTGGATAAAACAACAACTTTCGGACTTTGGAATTACCGTAAATAAAATTCCTATATATTGTGATAGTATGAGTGCAATAAATTTGTCTAAGAACCCCGTATTACACTCTAAGGCTAAGCATATAGAAGTTCGCTATCATTTTCTTCGTGATCACGTTAACAATGGTAATATTGTCATAGATCACGTACGCACAGAATCACAAGTAGCGGATATATTTACAAAGGCCTTAAATCAAGCCACATTTGAATCTCTTCGTTCTAAATTAGGCATGATTCCCGTTGATGTGATTTAATGTGATTTACTTTCCTTTTTGACAGGA
>AP025049.1:30586512-30644355 GCA_036186865.1 Eustoma russellianum | reverse complement strand
CCAAATTGGTACACCCGTCGTAGCCTACTAAGAGGACTACCAGACGTCATTACTCTCACATACGCATCATCGCTGACGTAAAAGAAATAAGCGCAGAGACACATGGAAATTAAAATATAAATCCATCAAATCTATATTTCCAAAAGCATAAGTACGTAAAGCTGTTTATGGTCACAGCCATCTAGTTCTCAACTGAACGAATTAACATAAATAACAAGAAGTAGTCTATCACAATTCCCAATATATGCTCTAAGCACCCAATTCAGCCCACTCGCCGTCGTCCTCAATGAAAATCATATCTACTCGGGTTCATTTCCAAAACAACAGGTAGAAACCTTAGCGAAAAAGGCTAGCAAGTGCCCGCTTATAAGACATAGGGGATCATCACATGGCAAGACATGAGTGAATATCAATATCAAGGGGAAATTGGGGCACATGTCCTGAATTATTCCAAAATTCGGTTTTACTTGCATAATAAAAATAAAGAACAAGCATCACACAAGTAAACAATGAGTCACTTACATAACAATCATCATATCAGAACGGAACACATGATGCATGCCATTTCAAATAATGCTCAACACTACACCATCACAAATGATTATGCAATACTTTTCAAAACAATGCAATGCATGTCACAATGTCTGGCACATAACTTTATACCCTGTGATGGGCCACAGCTTGTCTTTATGCCCTGTGACACAACACAGCTTTACTTTATACCTTGTAATGTTTCACAGCTTGTCTTTATAACCTTTGTCACATTACAGCTCACTTTATACCCTGGTGGTTACAGCTTGTCTTTATACCCTATAACACACTGCAGCTCGTTTCCCAAAACTTTATACCCTGTGCCAACACACAGCTCTTATCAAACATAATGCGATGAAAGTGCCATGATGCGACTATGCACATTCAACATATCATTCAATCACTTGTGGCTTATCCCATTCACACATTCAAGGGTATCACTACATGCTCATGTCTATCTCTCCTAAACATTCATACTAGGGATACAAGGGAGGAAGTAGACACCCTCACATGTTAATTTGAACCCTATCGAAGCCTCAAACATTCATCCTTAACCCCTTAGATCTTTCACACTGAAGTCCAACTCAAATACCTCACGAAGTCCTCACCGTTGATTCACCATCTTAGGTCGTGTTCCCAAGACTTACACTAACCTCAATCAGGTCCTAAGAAGCCTCTCGTGTTCCCCAATTGCTCCTCTAGCTTCCCTTTTCCTTCTTCTATTTTCCCTCAAAACTGTATAACATCATACCCTACATCGATCGATCGATGTCACATCATACCCTGACATAGATCGATTGAAGTCCATCAGAATACTTTCTGCCTCATTTCAGTCGATCCCTCAGCCTACATCGATCAATCGAAGTGGCTTCATACCCTCACATCGATCGATCGATGTCCATCAGAATACTTTCTGCCTCACATCAGTCTCTCCACCCTCCTACATTGATCGATCGATGTACATCAGTCGATGACATCGATCTATCGTTGTCTACGATCCCAGAAAATTTCTTTGCGATTTCTGCAGAAACTGCAGAATCAAAACTCCAATCGTTCCCAAACTTCATCCCAATCATTCCAGGCCTAATCCCTGCTATGATCTCATGCTTAAACCACAAATTTAACACTACACACATACATAACAAAAATTCAAGCCTAGAACTCAAGGATTTCAACCTACGACTCCAGAGATCTCACCTTTCACCCTCAAACTCAACACAACAATAAAATAACAGCAAAAGGGATTCAAGGGGTAGGGAATTGCAGGAATCCATATACTCATCAACATCAACTAGATTTTCAACATATGATGGCCAAAACATCAAAACCATAACACAGAAATTGCATAGAATTCACAAAAGATTAAACAAGGGTAGAATATTGCATGGTGATCCAATTTTGATACAATGTAAGGCCGTTTTCTTCGCAAATCGTAGGAACATATAAGAAGATTACTTGCCTTTGATTACTAATAATCGGATTGAACAACATAAGGTATTGGGATTGATTCCTGAAGTATGTCTTCTTCACCTAGGGCTGTTGGAAATCGGCTGGCTCCTGGAAAAGAGATGGTCGACGTTTCTGAGAGAAGAATGGGGGAAAACTGACGTTCTGTCAGTTTTATTATGGGGAAGGGCAAAACTGGAATTTCAAAATTGTATTTTAATTAATTCATTTTTGTTTAATTCTTAATTCTAATATTTAATTACAATTATTTGATACTTAATAGGTTATTAATTTCTTAAAATTTCTTCTCTCACTTAACTAAGTTCCGAAGGGTGTGGGGCATAACAAAATGGAATCGTCAAATACATAATCCTATTTATTCAACTTATGAAAATGCCAAATATGTGCCCAAAAGGTACATCAAAGTTTGGATATCCAAATGGTATATAAACAAGGATGGAACCTCTAACATTCAAGGACTCAGGTAAAGGGTACCAAAAACTTTGTCTCCATTGTGGGAAAATTGTAAAGAGTACAAGAAGGAGGTAAAAGTCAAAGAATCTAAAAACCAAGTGGTTTTAGGTAGTGGGTGTTCAAGGCACATGACGGGTAACCCCAAACTGTTAACCGAACTGGAATCAAGAACGGAGGAAAGGTGACATTCGGCGACAACAACCAAGGCAAGGTTGTTGGAAAAGGAACAATTAGGGACCCTAACA
Organism: Eustoma russellianum; assembly: GCA_036186865.1. NCBI lineage: Eukaryota > Viridiplantae > Streptophyta > Magnoliopsida > Gentianales > Gentianaceae > Eustoma > Eustoma russellianum. The sequence continues at coordinate 30,641,659 of AP025049.1, read as the reverse complement.
TATTTCAAATAAAAAATGTGTTGTTAGTAGGCAATCTTTCTTACAATTTATCAATTATTTCACAACTTATAGATTACGGTTATCATGTCTCTTTTCTTCCTAATTGTTGTGATATAATAAATGAAAAGGGAAAAATTGTATTAAGAGGAAATAGGGATTGTAACATTTACACAATATCACTAAATAACATATTAAATGCTTAAGTTTTTAGTATCACATAACTTAGATATGAACTTATGGCATAGACATCTAGGCAATATAGGAGTTTCAACCATAGAAAAATTATCTAAGAAGAATCTAATTAGAAGAATGCCTAAGTTAGACATAGATAATTTTCAATTGTGTGAAACATGTATTAAAGGAAAACATATAAAAGAGACAATGAAATCAAAACATGAAGTGAGTACTAGTCATGTACTAGAATTGCTTCACTTAGACTTACTTGGTCCAAGTAGGACAAGAAGTCTAGGTGGACACTACTATGTGTGTTTCATAGTAGATGATTACTCACGATACACATGGACATTATTCTTAACACACAAAGACGATGCTGTAGGATCTGCAAGGCACCACTAGAAGGGGAGGTTGAATAGTGGGTGTGGAAAATGTGGCTTTTAAAATTGTTTTAAACCAAAAACAAAACTTCTGAAAACAGTTTCTGTTTTAAGGACCTATTTTGAAACGTTTTGAAAGCTAGGTTGCAGGTCTTCAAAAATTCTGAAATTTGGAGAGAACTTAGCCTCATATGTTATAAGTATCTCCTAAAAATTCCAGATTTAAATTCAACCTCTAACCCCTTGAAACTTTGTTGGTGGTCAGATTGTGCAAATCTGCCAGAAACGGTAGACTGATTTGAAAAATTAATTCCTATTTGTACGTAACTCCAAATGCTCTGAAAATTTAAAGACTAACCCCTTATAAGTTGTATTTAAATGGGTTGAAACATTTTTGAAAAATTCTTTTGGAAAGTTAGTCAAATACGATCAAAGTCTCAACCTTTCCAAGCCTGAAAATCGAAAACGATAAACAATGCTGAAACTGAAAGTAAGTGCTGAAAGTAAATGACACCAAGAATTTTATACTGGTTCGGTTATAAACAACCTACTCCAGTCTTCGAGGACACCTTCCTCGGTTATCACTAATCACACAACCCAAAATAACACCTTACCACAGGGTTGATGGAGTTACACACCAACTCCAACCCTTTACAAACCTTGTATGAGAATACAATGAACACAAACACCACCACCTTGCAAGTCCAAGATTGATCACACCTTGATCAATCTTTTACAATAATAAAGAATATGTGGTGGTCTATAAGAAGCCTCTCAAGTATATGAATATAAGTACAATAGGCTTTTTGAGAGAAGAAAGAAAGAAAGGTAGAAGGAAGAAGATCAAGAATGTTTTTAGCACATCAATTTGCAAGACTTGTCTTTTTTTTGTTTTTGCTCTCTTCCTTCCTTTTTATCATTTTGGCCGCCCCCTTGGATGCTCTTCCCTTCTTGAAAATTATCTTGTAAGTCTGTGGAAGAGTATATGGCATCATTGTGACATGTCTTTGCTTACTTGGAATGTTCTCATTGGATGATCATTAAGTTCTTGCTTACTTGACACTCATTGATTGGTTGGACGTTGTCATCACTTGATGCTTTAGATGTAAAGCATACTTGTGTCTTTTGTTCTTCTGTATCATCAGTCTCAGAGTCGGATGTGTCACTCCAAGTGGAGGCTTTGAAGGCTCTTCTCCTTTGCTTAGGTTCTGAGACGACTCTAGTGTTTGTACGATCCTTGTCAAGGAACTTGTTCATTTGTTTGTCCTTGTTTGGACAATCATATGACAAGTGTCTAGGTTATCCACATTCATAACACTTTATTTCCTTATTTTTATTTTTATGATCCTTAGATGCAGTAGACTTATGTTTAATCGATTTTCTCAAGATTTTTCTTAATCTTTTAGCCATCGTGATTAAATCTTCATCATCGGAATCTATGTCACTATCATCTACGACGTATTCATTTGATTTAAATGTTATAGTCTTATCATTTTTGGAAATAGACTCAGAATGTATTAAAGCGAGTTTGTTTTCATATACCTTTAGTGATCCAATTAGTTCTTCCATCTTAATCGATTTAGTTTCTTTGCTTTCTTCTATGGCCGTTACTTTAGGGTCCCACTCGGATGGAAGGATTCGCAAGACCTTTTGTACCTTTTCCTGCATAGTAAAGTCTTTGCCAAGAGACTCAAGAGAATTGTAAATGTTAGTCAAGCGAAGATCCATATCAAAGATAGATTCATTTGACAATAATTTAATGACTCGAGTGTGGACATAAGAAGTTGATCTTGGACTCTTTTACTTGACTAGTGCCTTCGTGTTTCATTTCAAGAATTTGCCACATCTCTTGAGCACCAGTTGAATTAGACACGTAACTAGACTCACTTTTACTTAGACCGTTTAAGAGTAGTTGCATGGCTTTAGCATTCATACTCTAACTTCTTTTTGTCATCACTAGTGTATTCTTGTTTCGTTTTTATAACCTCTAGTGTGACACCATCAACAATTGACAACTTTGAAGGAACAAATGGACCGTCTTCTATGATGGACCATAGATCAATATCAATAGCCATAAGAAAAAGTTTCATTCTTAATTTCCATTGAATGAAAGACTCACCAACAAAGGGAGGAGGCCTTTGACTGGACATAACTTCTTGCTCGGTTTTGACGTTTGTGGTTGCCATCTCACTTAGATCGTTGGATCCTTTTGATGTGAGTGTTTTAGCGCTTTGATACCACTTGTAGGATCTGCAAGGCACCGCTAGAAGGGGAGGAGATTAAATATTGGGTGCGGAAAATGTGGTTTTTAAAATTGTTTTAAACCAAAAACAAAACTTCTGAAAACAATTTCTGTTTTGAGGACCTGTATTGAAACGTTTTGAAAACTAGGTTGCAGGTCTTCAAAAATTCTGAAATCTGGAGAGAACTTAGTATCAGATGTCATAAGTATCTCCTAAAACTTTCAGATTTAACTTCAACCTCTAACCCCCTAAAAATTTGTTGGTGGTCAGATTGCACAAATCTGCTAGAAACGGTAGACTGATTTGAAAAATTAATTCCTATTTGTACGCAACTCCAAATGCTCTGAAAATTTATATACTAACCCCTTATAAGTTGTATTTAAATTGGTTAAAACAATTTTGAAAAGTTCTTTTGGGAAGTTAGTCAAATATGGTCAAAAGTCTCAACCTTTGCAAGCCTGAAAATCAGACTGCACTAGTCTCAGAACTTTGGACATTTGGATGAATTATACTTGTCCAAAAGGGTTGAAACTTACACCAAAAGAACCTTTAGACGTGTGTCTATGATTCTGAAAAGTTTCGTAATTTTTGAAATTCGTTTACTAATTTTACGAACGTGATCAAAAACGATAAACAGTGCTGAAACTGAAAGTAAGTGCTGAAAGTAAATGACACCAAGAATTTTATACTGGTTCGGTTATAAACAACCTACTCCAGTCTTTGAGGACACCTTCCTCGGTTAGCACTAATCACACAACACAAAATAACACCTTACCACAGGGTTGATGGAGTTACACACCAACTCCAACCCTTTACAAACCTTGTATAAGAATACAATGAACACAAACACTACCACCTTGCAAGTCCAAGATTGATCACACCTTGATCAATCTTTTACAATAATAAAGAATATGTGGTGGTCTATAAGATGCCTGTTCAAATATATGAATATAAGTACAATAGGCTTTTTGAGAGAAGAAAGAAAGAAAGGTAGAAGGAAGAAGATCAAGAACGTTTTTAGCACATCAATTTGCAAGACTTGTCTTTTTTTTGTTTTTGCTCTCTTCCTTCCTTTTTATCATTTTGGCCGCCCCCTTGGATGCTCTTCCCTTCTTGAAAATTATCTTCTAAGTCCTTGGAAGAGTATATGACATCATTGTGACATGTCTTTGCTTACTTGGAATGTTCTCATTGGATGATCATTAAGCTCTTGCTTACTTGACACTCATTGATTGGTTGGACGTTGTCATCACTTGATGACTAGACAAATATGAGAATAACACTTAAAACATGTGCCAAAATCATCATGAAATGATTACCATAATTCAAAAGATCATCATATAAAATTTGGAACATAATTTTCTCCAATAAGCCATGAAAAAATCGGCCATAATGCTACTTTACATGCTGAAATTTCAGCATGTGTAACGTTTGTATTCTATTCAAAATGTTGCCAAGTTTGCTTTGATTTATTCGCTGAAAAGGAATCACCATTTAGTACAAGACATCTTTATCAATTTTTGGAATAAAAATTAGACACCAATGAGGCCTAAAATTCAGCCACTATGCATTACACACATGCTGAAAATTTCAGCATGTGTGATATTCAAAGATATCACCATTTTAATTTTATAATATATTCAAAATACTTCCAAATTATCTCCCAATTATCCACATGATTCAAGACAACAAAATATTGCTCATTAAAGGGTAAAAATCGGCCAGCCTATTAGCACACATGCTGAATTTTCAGCATGTGTCACAATTGTGACAAGATTTGAAATGTTACCTTTTGTAGTTCCTTTCTTTAAGTCACCAACATTGTATGCTTCATTCTTGACCAATCAAGTTGCCAAAAAGACTCCACATATGCTCCAATTCAGCTGGAATAGGCGTGTAACATGGTTGTGCATGTGCTGAATTTTATTTTTGCAAACATTGTAAAATAATGCACATTTAATTATACACACATCGTATATTCCAATCATCCCTTAATTGAATTTTCTAGAACACTTTGAGTTGTATGAAATATGTAAAAAATGTCTAGACACATGTTATATGATATGCCAAAAACGTTCCATGTGTCATGTACGTAGAAAACCACATTTTCGATGTTTATCGATTACTCGATTTTTCTCTAATTAAATTCCAACTTCTTGCACATGTTATATATATTATGTTACACATAATATACATAAATTAAACTTTAATATTCAGCACTTAGGCTGATCTTAAAGTGGCGCCTAAACCATGTGACAAAATTGAAATTGGAATTTCCACAATTTGGCCTTAATGTGGGGTGATTTGTGTGTGCCAACATGGAATGATTTTATGGCTGCACATACCATGTAAGCTACAAAATTTGTGTCCATTTTTGAAGTGTAGGGGCTGACCATCTATTTATGGCAAGTACGTGACATGTTGGCGAAGTTTCGGTATTCGCCCGATACGACAATTTTCGGTTTAGAACCTTTTAACGTGTCGTATTAAATTTGTCATCACCATGACTTATATCATATGATATAATATCTGAATATACTCATAAATATGAGTTATGTATGGTGGTGTGACGTTAACGTACGTAAAATATATAACGTGTCGGTAGTACGTTGGAATAAATGTTTTTGTGCCTTTTTCAAAAAAATCTGAAAATATATAAAAATATATATATATTGGCGTGTAATAAGTGTGGAGAGGAGAGGGAGAACTTTCCTTTCTTCAACTTGTTGCCTTTGTGCCTTTTCCAAATATTGCTTTCTTTAATGAACTACTTAGTTTAATTAACTAAATACTTCACTTAATGAACTAGTTTAGTTCATTAATGGTGGCACCTGAAAATAGTTCAAACACAATAAATGTTTGCCATTTGATGTAAGCTTTAAAGCTTCGTGGCTCGTTAGTACGACAACATTACATATGAACTATATAAGGCAACTTTTATGCAACAACGTGTTTTGTCATAAAATATGTCATGCATTTCTTTGTAACACGTTATTTAAATCATGCATTTTGAAATTACTCGAACCCCTTTTTCTCAACAATCTCTCCCTTTTGATGATTTACAAAATAACCTACATTCATGATTTAAATCTCGTCGCTCCCCCTTCAATTGTGCATAAATTTAAATTTTGAATTTCAAATTTCAAATCGCTCCCCCTTGATTTGTGCAATTAATCTTTCTCTCTCCCCCTTAAATCATGCATTCTCTCCCCTTTATTTTGGAAAGACAATCAAAAGCGCATGTAAAGAAGAAAAAAAATCATGCATTTCATAATATCAAACGTGCGTTCGTAAGGGTTACTTATTCAACCCTTTGAAAATGTCCCTTTTGGTACCCAAATTTGGGTGACCTTTCTAGGTCTTCCAAAAGGTGAGAAAGGTGATGAAAACGCAACATAATATACGTTAGGTGCAAATGCGTTTGGCCTTTGGCCAAGAACTCTTTTATATGCATTATATGTAGGACGTTTTTGATATGTCCTTGTGTTAGTGTGCATAGTGTGTGATCTAGATGGATGAAATGAATGTCGTGTATGCATCACTTGTTTCTTCTCATATCTATATGGTACAAAATTGTATTTCTCATGATATGAAGAAGAAGTATGACGAGATGTGGGGAGAGGGGGTCTTTGCGTCATCTTAGACGCCGTATTTGATTTTGGAGTGTCTACTTTCTTAGACACTACAAACTTGCTTGGTTTAATGGATACTTTATTTGTTTCAATGTATCCTAAACCTGTTTTATCACTATCATGCTTTTGTGAAGAAATAATGTGATCTAGCATGTTTGTTCCTGTATCAAATTTCTTCACCATTTTCTCTAAATTCGCATTCCTTGATTTCAAGTTTGAAATCTCGGACTTCATTTCGTTATTGTGCGTGGTCAATGATGAGACCTCTGATTTTAATGCAATAATGATGCATGACGACTCTTCTTTTGAATCGTTTAATTTAGAAACAAGGTTCGTGTTAGAAGATTCTAACAACTTCTTGTCTTCAATTAATCGTTTCTTTTCTTTTGCAAGAGTCTTTGAAAACTTATGTAACTCTAAATATTGACTAAATAAATCATCATAAGAATATTCAGAATCAGAATCAGAGTCAGAAGATACCTCATTTGATGCTTTAGATGTAAAGCATACTTGTGCCTTTTGTTCTTCTGTATCATCAGTCTCAGAGTCGGATGTGTCACTCCAAGTGGAGGCTTTGAAGGCTCTTCTCCTTTGCTTAGGTTCTGAGACGACTCTAGTGTTTGTACGATCCTTGTCAAGGAACTTGTTCATTTGTTTGTCCTTGTTTGGACAATCATATGACAAGTGTCCAGGTTATCCACATTCATAACACTTTATTTCCTTATTTTTATTTTTATGATCCTTAGATGAAGTAGACTTATGTTTAATCGATTTTCTCAAGATTTTTCTTAATCTTTTAGCCATCGTGATTAAATCTTCATCATCGGAATCTATGTCACTATCATCTACGACGTATTCATTTGATTTAAATGTTATAGCCTTATCATTTTTGGAAATAGACTCAGAATGTATTAAAGCGAGTTTGTTTTCATATACCTTTAGTGATCCAATTAGTTCTTCCATCTTAATCGATTTAGTTTCTTTGCTTTCTTCTATGGCCGTTACTTTAGGGTCCCACTCGGATGGAAGGATTCGCAAGACCTTTTGTACCTTTTCCTGCATAGTAAAGTCTTTGCCAAGAGACTCAAGAGAATTGTAAATGTTAGTCAAGCGAAGATCCATATCAAAGATAGATTCATTTGACAATAATTTAATGACTCGAGTGTGGACATAAGAAGTTGATCTTGGACTCTTTTACTTGACTAGTGCCTTCGTGTTTCATTTCAAGAATTTGCCACATCTCTTGAGCACCAGTTGAATTAGACACGTAACTAGACTCACTTTTACTTAGACCGTTTAAGAGTAGTTGCATGGCTTTAGCATTCATACTCTAACTTCTTTTTGTCATCACTAGTGTATTCTTGTTTCGTTTTTATAACCTCTAGTGTGACACCATCAACAATTGACAACTTTGAAGGAACAAATGGACCGTCTTCTATGATGGACCATAGATCAATATCAATAGCCATAAGAAAAAGTTTCATTCTTAATTTCCATTGAATGAAAGACTCACCAACAAAGGGAGGAGGCCTTTGACTGGACATAACTTCTTGCTCGGTTTTGACGTTTGTGGTTGCCATCTCACTTAGATCGTTGGATCCTTTTGATGTGAGTGTTTTAGCGCTTTGATACCACTTGTAGGATCTGCAAGGCACCGCTAGAAGGGGAGGAGATTAAATATTGGGTGCGGAAAATGTGGTTTTTAAAATTGTTTTAAACCAAAAACAAAACTTCTGAAAACAATTTCTGTTTTGAGGACCTGTATTGAAACGTTTTGAAAACTAGGTTGCAGGTCTTCAAAAATTCTGAAATCTGGAGAGAACTTAGTATCAGATGTCATAAGTATCTCCTAAAACTTTCAGATTTAACTTCAACCTCTAACCCCCTAAAAATTTGTTGGTGGTCAGATTGCACAAATCTGCCAGAAACGGTAGACTGATTTGAAAAATTAATTCCTATTTGTACGCAACTCCAAATGCTCTGAAAATTTATATACTAACCCCTTATAAGTTGTATTTAAATTGGTTAAAACAATTTTGAAAAGTTCTTTTGGGAAGTTAGTCAAATATGGTCAAAAGTCTCAACCTTTGCAAGCCTGAAAATCAGACTGCACTAGTCTCAGAACTTTGGACATTTGGATGAATTATACTTGTCCAAAAGGGTTGAAACTTACACCAAAAGAACCTTTAGACGTGTGGCTATGATTCTGAAAAGTTTCGTAATTTTTGAAATTCGTTTACTAATTTTACGAACGTGATCAAAAACGATAAACAGTGCTGAAACTGAAAGTCAGTGCTGAAAGTAAATGACACCAAGAATTTTATACTGGTTCGGTTATAAACAACCTACTCCAGTCTTTGAGGACACCTTCCTCGGTTAGCACTAATCACACAACACAAAATAACACCTTACCACAGAGTTGATGGAGTTACACACCAACTCCAACCCTTTACAAACCTTGTATAAGAATACAATGAACACAAACACTACCACCTTGCAAGTCCAAGATTGATCACACCTTGATCAATCTTTTACAATAATAAAGAATATGTGGTGGTCTATAAGATGCCTGTTCAAATATATGAATATAAGTACAATAGGCTTTTTGAGAGAAGAAAGAAAGAAATGTAGAAGGAAGAAGATCAAGAACGTTTTTAGCACATCAATTTGCAAGACTTGTCTTTTTTTTGTTTTTGCTCTCTTCCTTCCTTTTTATCATTTTGGCCGCCCCCTTGGATGCTCTTCCCTTCTTGAAAATTATCTTGTAAGTCCTTAGAAGAGTATATGACATCATTGTGACATGTCTTTGCTTACTTGGAATGTTCTCATTGGATGATCATTAAGCTCTTGCTTACTTGACACTCATTGATTGGTTGGACGTTGTCATCACTTGATGACTAGACAAATATGAGAATAACACTTAAAACATGTGCCAAAATCATCATGAAATGATTACCATAATTCAAAAGATCATCATATAAAATTTGGAACATAATTTTCTCCAATAAGCCATGAAAAAATCGGCCATAATGCTACTTTACATGCTGAAATTTCAGCATGTGTAACGTTTGTATTCTATTCAAAATGTTGCCAAGTTTGCTTTGATTTATTCGCTGAAAAGGAATCACCATTTAGTACAAGACATCTTTATCAATTTTTGGAATAAAAATTAGACACCAATGAGGCCTAAAATTCAGCCACTATGCATTACACACATGCTGAAAATTTCAGCATGTGTGATATTCAAAGATATCACCATTTTAATTTTATAATATATTCAAAATACTTCCAAATTATCTCCCAATTATCCACATGATTCAAGACAACAAAATATTGCTCATTAAAGGGTAAAAATCGGCCAGCCTATTAGCACACATGCTGAATTTTCAGCATGTGTCACAATTGTGACAAGATTTGAAATGTTACCTTTTGTAGTTCCTTTCTTTAAGTCACCAACATTGTATGCTTCATTCTTGACCAATCAAGTTGCCAAAAAGACTCCACATATGCTCCAATTCAGCTGGAATAGGCGTGTAACATGGTTGTGCATGTGCTGAATTTTATTTTTGCAAACTTTGTAAAATAATGCACATTTAATTATACACACATCGTATATTCCAATCATCCCTTAATTGAATTTTCTAGAACACTTTGAGTTGTATGAAATATGTAAAAAATGTCTAGACACATGTTATATGATATGCCAAAAACGTTCCATGTGTCATGTACGTAGAAAACCACATTTTCGATGTTTATCGATTACTCGATTTTTCTCTAATTAAATTCCAACTTTTTGCACATGTTATATATATTATGTTACACATAATATACATAAATTAAACTTTAATATTCAGCACTTGGGCTGATCTTAAAGTGGCGCCTAAACCATGTGACAAAATTGAAATTGGAATTTCCACAATTTGGCCTTAATGTGGGGTGATTTGTGTGTGCCAACATGGAATGATTTTATGGCTGCACATACCATGTAAGATACAAAATTTGTGGCCATTTTTGAAGTGTAGGGGCTGACCATCTATTTATGGCAAGTACGTGACATGTTGGCGAAGTTTCGGTATTCGCCCGATACGACAATTTTCGGTTTAGAATGTTGTACCCCGCAAAAATCGTAATATACTAGAACCCGTATGATGCGACGTAATAAATAAGTTCTCCAAGCTGCAATATGTTTGGTTACCTTAGTGAGTCTGTATCTAAAATTCATTTGAGATGGGTGTGATATAATTATACAAACGGATGCCATGGAGAGCGTGAAATGACCATTCAGTCCTCTAAGACTTAGCAAATTTGGCCATTGGGCCTTGGAGGATCTTGGAATAATTTCCATTTTTAAGAAGATTAGCCAAGTAGTTTTTTCTCAAAGTCAGGCTCACAACCTACACTATAAGTTAGATGTTAAGAGCAATATCATGTTTATGGGAATAAATCAATGAGTGAAAAGACAATAATGACCTCCAAGCCCTTGTAACTTCGGCCACAAGACGTTAACGAACCTTAGAGTATTTCTCTTTATACAAAAAGACTAACCTAAGTAAGCCTTTTAAAAGAAAACCTAAGAGCCACATAAGAAATTAGATATCATAAGTTATAGGGTAATTATGCAATTGTGTACTATAAAGGGTGTGAAAGGACAAAAATGCCCTCCCAATAGCCCCAAGAATTCGGCCAAGAGGCGTTGATCAACCTTGGAGCAAATTCGTTTTATAAGAATGCAAACCTAAATGGTCCTCCCAAAGCAATTTAAAATCACATTAAATAAAACAAATAAAAATAAAAATATAAATTATAAAAGTATGAGATAGGATAAATGTGAAAAGACCAAAATACCCCAAAGCCCCTAGTTTTCGGCCAAGCCTCCAAGAGGTTCTAGAATCCTCTTGATTTTTCAATCCATTATTAGAATTTAAAATAGTTAAACTAAATTATAATTAGAACCATAAAATAATTAAGGCATGCAAGACAAGCATGGAGGTCAAAAAGCTTCCCCTTCTAGAACCAAGACTACTTTTTCATAAAGTTGCCCCTTTTCCCCTCCCTCATGCATCGGCCACCCGTTCCCCTTACCCCTAGATTTTAAATCTTGCAAGACAGCTTCCTTCCAACTATCTTGAACTCTCTCTCTCAAACCAAGCCAAACCAACACATAGAACCTCCCTCCACATACCCACTTTTCGGCCCTTTTTCTTGAGGCTAGGAGGCTCAACCCAACTTACATTCTCAAGCTCAAGAAGACACCTAGGTAAGTTATACTTCAAGTTCCTCTAATGGATTCTTATTCTCAAGGAATGAAGCTCATGAGTTCTCTTGTCTCGACCCTCAACCCGTGACCTTCATGGTCACTAGGTGCTAAGATTTAAACCTCTTAGGTGGTGCAATCATTGGATAGTTGAAGCTTCATTTAAGGTCTCACTTGGGTAAGATGACCTAACCTCAAACTAATTCTATTTTCACTTTAGAATGAAGACCAACATTCTTCCTTCCTTTTTCTTCAAAACCGTGTGCTCAAGAAGTGAAGGAGGAGGAAGATTCCAACTTATCTCATCCAAAATCCAAGCTAAGAAAAGAGCTTTAGCTTGAAGAGGAAAGTATACACTAAACTCTCATAATTTATTTGAAGAATTAGTGGCTTGAATGATTAGAAGTTCCTAAGATGTGATCTTTAGTTGAATATACTAAGCTCAAGATTATATCTTAGTGATTTCCTAAGAACAATGCCTTGCATGTGACTAATTCCTTCAAAGATGAAATCTTTTCTTACATGCAAAGTGATGTGAGGCTGTTTTAGGATGGATTAAGGTTCAACTAGGTGACCCTAGGCAAGAGTAGCTCTTGGATGAAACTTAAGAATCATCAAAGTGACATGCAAGTGCTAGTTGTAGTTTTACAAGTTTACTTGGTAGGAGTTAAAATGAACTAGCATGTGAAGGTGTTGCATGCCTAAATAAATGTTGAACAATGTGTGTATGACACCTCCAATCTTTTGGCCTAAGGGGGGTGTATGTTAGTAACTTGAAAACCAAGAAAAGAGCCTATCTTATGAACACTAGGATGTGTGGGAGTTGCTTATTAGATGATTTACTATATGAGCTTGGTTGTGCTTAAATTTAAATGTATTATTGGTTATTTAAGTACAAGCACACGGCTGAACAAGGAGGAAAAATAAGGTATAACTTAGTTGTACTAAGAATGGACTTAATAATGTGCAAAATGGGCAAATATGATGATTGTTGTGTACAAGACTCTCACTGTTTTGGATTGATTCAAAAGTGACTCAATAAAATGCATGAAACCTGGATATTCATGATATAAAGGGTGTATGAGGTCACCAAAAAGCTATTTCATATGAACAAGACAAATTGTGGACATTTGACTTGAAAAGATGGCCAAATATCAAACCACTGGAGCTGGACAAAATTTAGGCAGTGTGTTTTGTGACCTCAAAATGAACCTTGCTCACGTGTAATTAAATTGATTTTTGGTATACAGTTAGCTCTATGTGTCTGGCAAATATGAGAGTTGGAATTTCGGTAAAATAAGCTATGGATTTGTTTTAATAAAATAATTGGTGGAACTGCTAAGGTTGGAAATTCTGGAACTTGGCAGAATTGTATAACGTTTTGAATGGCTTTAAAATGGATCTTGTAGATGTTCAATAGAGCTGATTTTTGGTATAGTGACAACCATAGGTGTGTAGTCAAAATTCAAGTTGGAATTTTGGTAAAATAAGTTATGGATTATTTTTAAGGAATTATTTGGTAAAACTGTTCCAGCTGAAATCACTGGAACAGGGCAGAAATGAGTAACGTGTGGCTGGACCCAACAATGGACCTTAGAAATATGCAAATGGGATAAATTTCGGTGGGACGCTAGTCGGTATGTTTATGACGTCTGAGAGTTGTAATTTTGGTAAAAAGTATTTTGGTTTGGTCACAATAGAATTTTTAGTAAGATTTGTCAATCCAGTAACAGCACGTGACCCATTTTGGAAAATAATTAAATAAGCCCTTTAAGATTATTGAATTGATCTGGAAATTTTATGTGAATCACCTAAGACATAGAGGAGCAAGACCATGTAAATTAATCAAGTTGGTCTTAACTTTTTGGTGGGTAATTATGGACATAGATTTGAAGTACTAAAACTGGAAATTGGGCTGAAAAGGGGATTAAGTTGAAAAGGCCCAATTTGATGGATTTGGACCTATATACACAGTTTGGGCTCATGAGTGTTAATCCTTAGGGAGTTTATTATATTTTCCAAGTTGTGGTCCAAATAATTAAGGATTTAAGGCACCAAAAGCTAAGGTAATGTTGGTTATTATACCGTAGAATTCAGCAAGTACACTTGATAATGGTTTGATGACTTAAGGGCTTTATTCGTCTTAGGGAGTTACGAAAATTTTACGTCATGTAAATAAGACCCCACTAAACACATGTAGGATAAAAGATTATGAGAATGGGACTGTTTGGTTACTTTAGCCGCCCCATGAACATGAAGTAAAATCTGGAAATTCTTAGTTTCCGAAACCATGCATGTTGACATGTTATAATGAATGCATACGATTATTCAAGTCATGACTTGTATTGCATATCACTTCATGTATCATGCATGATCATATGCCACATGAATCAGATTTTTACGAATTTTTCCGTATGCAAGCAAGTCTTTCCAAGTAACTATGTCTTACGCTATGCATGAAAGTTTTTATGGTCCCATCTTTTAAAGAAAGCTTTATGATTCCTTGCCGGCCAAGCATGCGACTAACCCGACTCCAGACCCGGGGTTAATTGGTCTGTGGACATGATATGTTCTTGACCCATTCAGATCCGGGGTTAATTGATCTGATACATGTTCTCGACCCATTCAGATCCGGGGTTAATTGATCTGATATATGTTCTGGACCCGTCCCAGACCCGGGGTTAATTGGTCTGTTGATATGTTCTGGACCTGCTCAGATCCATGGTTAATTGATTTGACACTCTGTTTTTCTAACATGTTATTTATGGGACCAAAATGATGTTTTTACACGTCATGACATCATGCATTGCATTTTGCATTTATCATGAGCATGTTGACATGTTACGTGTTACAGTTAATGGTTAATAAGATATTATTGGTATAGCATTACCTGAAATTATGCTTAAGCTATAACGTCAAGCAAACTCAGGATTAAAGACCAGGTATGAAGTATTATTTGAGGTTCTTGGGGTATTACATTCATGTTATAATTCTTTATTTATTTCATAGTGGTTTATTGTATTCTTGCTGGGTGACTTTTATCACTCACACTTTTATTTTTCCCCAGAGCCAGATAATGCTAAGGTTGAGTGGATCGGGGATGAACCGAGGGTGCCATATCCGTAGGCGAGGAAATCTGAGGAAAGCAAAGCTTAAGGACTTTTGTGCGACCATGATGTTTGTATTATGAACTATGCTAAACTCATTGGGGTATTGTTGATGTGTTTTGTGGACTACTACTTTATGGGGACTTAGTACTTTTGTAATGCATGTTTATTTTGAAAAGTTTTAATTCTGCATAAATTTTACTACTATGTTAAATGTTAGCATGGGAATCCATGGCTTAAGTTATGGATTTTCGCATGTTATGCATGACGCTTTGTACTCTCCTTAGTGAAGTATGGCGGGTGAACCGTATTCGGACGAGGTCCCGGTGCGGGGCGCTACAGGTGGTATCAGAGCCCAGGCTCTAGATTTCGGGCAGAACGTAGATCTAAGTTATGATCTTAGCAATCTAAGTTTGATCTTAGACCTAAGTCATGATCTTAGAGGAGAGTCGACCTTAGACTAGGACGACTTAGACGGAAAATTAGGGTCATGACTTAATAACAAATCCCAAGTCGATGAAGGTTGTACATGTCATAGAATTTAATTCGTATTTTATTTCATGAATAACCATTGAATTGGATTATAAATTAAATTTTATCGCCAATCTAGCTATTTTAGCATTGAATAAAATCTTGATGCTCCGTAGTGCAGATGGCATCACGGGCTAACGAACAAGCATTATTATTTTTTTGTAAGCTAAACAAGCATTATCACTTTCATGATTCCAACTTATCTCATCCAAAATCCAAGCTAAGAAAAGAGCTTTAGCTTGAAGAGGCAAGTATACACTAAACTCTCATGATTTATTTGAAGAATTAGTGGCTTGAATGGTTAGAAGTTCCTAAGATGTGACCTTTAGTTGAATATACTAAGCTCAAGATTATATCTTAGTGATTTCTTAAGAACAATGCCTTGCATGTGACTAATTCCTTCAGAGATGAAATCTTTTCTTACATGAAAAGTGATATGAGGCTGTTTTAGGATGGATTATGGTTCAACTAGGTGACCCTAGGCAAGAATAGCTCTTGGATGAAACTTAAGAATCATCAAAGTGACATGCAAGTGCTAGTTGTAGTTTTACAAGTTTACTTGGTAGGAGTTAAAATGAACTAGCATGTGAAGGTGTTGCATGTCTAAATAAATGTTGAAAAATGTGTGTATGACACCTCCAATCTTTCGGCCTAAGGGGTGAGTATGTTAGTAACTTGAAAACCAAGAAAAGAGCCTATCTTAGGAACACTAGGATGTGTGGGAGTTGCTTATTAGATGATTTACTATATGAGCTTGGTTGTGCTTAAATTTAAATGTATTATTGTTTATTTAGGTACAAGCACACGGCTGAACAAGGAGGAAAAATAAGGTATAACTTAGTTGTACTAAGAATGGACTTAATAATGTGCAAAATGGGCAAATATGATGATTGTTGTGTACAAGACTCTCACTGTTTTGGATTGATTCAAAAGTGACTCAATAAAATGCATGAAACCTGGATATTCATGATATAAAGTGTGTATGAGGTGACCAAAAAGCTATTTTATATGAACCAGACAAATTATGGATATTTGACTTGAAAAGATGGCAAAATATCAAACCACTGGAGCTGGACAAAATTTAGGCAGTGAGTTGTGTCACCTCAAAATGAACCCTGCTCACGTGTAATTAAATTGATTTTTGTTATAAAGTTAGCTCTATGTGTGTAGCAAATATGAGAGTTGGAATTTCGGTAAAATAAGCTACGGATTATTTTTAATAAAATAATTGGTGGAACTGCTCAGGTTGGAAATTCTGGAACTTGGCAGAATTGTATAACGTTTTGAATGGCTTTAAAATGGATCTTGTAGACGTTCAATAGAGCTGATTTTGGGTATAATGACAACCATAGGTGTGTAGTCAAAATTCAAGTTGTAATTTCGGTAAAATAAGTTATGGATTATGTTTAAGGAATTATTTGGTAAAACTGTTCCAGCTGAAATCACTGGAACAGGGCAGAAATGAGTAACATGTGGCTGGACCCAAAAATAGACCTTAGAAATATGCAAATGGGATAAATTTCGGTGGGATGCTAGTTCGGTATGTTTATGACATCTGAGAGTTGTAATTTTGGTAAAAAGTATTATGGTTTGGTTAAAATAGAATTTTTAGTAAGATTTGTGAAGTGAGTAACAGCACGTGGCCCATTTTGGAAAAATAATTAAATAAGCCCGTTAAGGTTATTGAATTGATCCGGAAATTTTATGTGAATCACCTAAGACATACAGGAGAAAGATCATGTAAATTAATCAAGTTGGTCTTAACGTTTTGGTGGGCAATTATGGACATAGAGTTGATGTACTAAAACTGGAAATTGGGCTGAACAGGGGATTAAGTTAAAAAGGCCCAATTTGATGGATTTTGACCTATATACACAGTTTGGGCTCATAAGTGTTAATCCTTAGAGAGTTTATTATATTTTCCAAGTTGTGGTCCAAATAATTAAGGCTTTAAGGCCCCAAAAGCTAAGGTAATGTTGGTTATTATACCGTAGAATTCAGCAAGTACACTTGATAATGGTTTGATGACTTAAGGGCTTTATTCGTCTTAGGGAGTTACAAAAATTTTACGTCATGTAAATAAGACCCCACTAAACACATGTAGGATAAAAGATTATGAAAATGGGCCTGTTTGGTTACTTTAGCCGCCCCATGAACATGTTGTAAAATCTGGAAATTCTTAGTTTCCGAAACCATGCATGTTGACATGTTATAAGGAATGCATACGATTATTCACGTCATGACTTGTATTGCATATCACTTCATGTATCATGCATGATCATATGCCACATGAATCAGATTTTTACGAATTTTTCCGTATGCAAGCAAGTCTTTCCAAGTAACTATGTCTTACGCTATGCATGAAAGTTTTTATGGTCCCATGTTTTAAAGAATGCTTTATGATTCCTTGCCGGCCAAGCATGCGACTAACCCGACTCCAGACCCGGGGTTAATTGGTCTGTGGACATGATATGTTCTTGACCCGTTCAGATCTGGGGTTAATTGATCTGATACATGTTCTGGACCCGTTCAGATCCGGGGTTAATTGATCTGATATATGTTCTGGACCCGTCCCAGACCTGGGGTTAATTGGTCTGTTGATATGTTCTGGACCTGCTCAGATCCATGGTTAATTGATTTGACACTCTGTTTTTCTAACATGTTATTTATGGGACCAAAATGATGTTTTTACACGTCATGACATCATGCATTGCATTTTGCATTACTCATGAGCATGTTGACATGTTACGTGTTACAGTTAATGGTTAATAAGATATTATTGGTATAACATTACCTAAAATTATGCTTAAGCTATAACGTCAAGCAAACTCAGGATTAAAGACCAGGTATGAAGTATTATTTGAGGTTCTTGGGGTATTACATTCATGTTATAATTCTTTATTTATTTCATGGTGGTTTATTGTATTCTTGCTGGGTGACTTTTATCACTCACACTTTTATTTTTCCCCAGAGCCAGATAATGCTAAGGTTGAGTGGATCGGGGATGAACCGAGGGTGCCATATCCGTAGGCGAGGAAATCTGAGGAAAGCAAAGCTTAAGGACTTTTGTGCGGCCATGATGTTTGTATTATCAACTATGCTAAACTCTTTGGGGGTATTGTTGATGTGTTTTATGGACTACTACTTTATGGAGACTTAGTACTTTTGTAATGCATGTTTATTTTGAAAAGTTTTAATTTTGTCTAAATTTTACTACTATGTTAAATGTTCGCATGGGAATCCATGGCTTAAGTTATGGATTTTCGCATGTTATGCATGGCGCTTTGTACTCTCCTTAGTGAAGTACGGCGGGTGCACCATATTGGGACGAGGTCTGAGTTCGGGGCGCTACAGGTATAGCGCCCCGGTCCTGAACCCTAGCATCGGGAACAGTGCACCCGCCGTATCTCACTAAGGAGGATACAAAGCGTCGAATCAATCTCCAACATGTCTGAAGAGGCGTAGAAATTTTTTCGCGGAAACGTAATACCATAACATTAATTCACATGAATAAAAGTTAATCCTCCATGGAAACAATAAATATATCACTACAATAAAGTCAACACGCTAGCGTCTAGAACCTATCACACTAAACAAGGTAATGACTGATGAAATCCCAATAAAATAATAACCAATGACCGCACGGTCTCCTCATGTCCTAGATGCGGCCATCGTCCACTCACTCCACTGTGTCAGCCCCGTCCTCAATAAAGACATAATCGAACGCTTCCTCCTGCTCACCTGGTGGGGGGGAAGTAGGGGTGAGTGACTGGGAAATCACTCAGTAGGCACCTGCCTCCAAGTAGCACAAGACAAGCATCTAATAATGATATAACACATAGCACATAAAGCATGATACCACATAAGGATATGAAGAATACGGAAAGGTAAAGCACTCCAGGTATAGTATACGCAACAACGTGATGCATGTCCCACTACGCATGTCATACGCAACAAAACCATGTCACACAGCGTGCCGATATCCCTACCGTGCAATGCATGAACCCGGGTCCTACTGAGTGGCTGCAGATCGTACACCCCACAGTCACCATACTGAGTGTGTGTGGCCGCGCCTCCGCACACCATCCTGAGTGTCGTGGCCCCGCCACCGTACACCATCCTGAGCGCCCGAGACCCGTACGTCGCGACCCGCCATCAATGCAATGCTCGTGCCATGAATGCAAAACACAATCGCCTGAGGCCCCTGGCCCATCCTCACCATCCTCCGGCGTTCAACTCTAGGTTCACTTATTATCCGAGTACTGATCCAGCGTTGTTCGGTGACAAATCAACTTTTCCACGTCTTGTATACCTTTATCGTGCACTTTCTATATTTTTCCTCATTTTCCCCTTATTTATATCTATTTAATACCTTATTATTCAATTTAAATAAATTATCATAATTTCTAAAATTTAATGGAAATAACCTAATTTTTGCATTTTATAAATTCTGGAATTTAATTATAATTTTCTGATATTTGTTTCTAATTTTCTTATAATTATTACCATTTAAAATTAATTAAAATTCAATTACTAAAATTTCAGAAATTCCAGAATTTAAAATTAATACTTAAAATAGAAATTGGGCTGGCCCTGTTGCCAGCCCTGGTCCGCGGTTAAACTGGGTTCGGCCCGCCAGGGGTCCGGCCCGCAATACCCCTCCTCTTTTTTTTATTTTCGGCGGTCCGTTGGCCATTCGGCCCGGTCCGCTAAGCTCAACAAGCCCCCTTTTTTATGTTTGATGTAAATGGGCCAGACTGCTGAAAGTGCAGCCAGCCCATTAAGACTGGCCTGTCATCAGTCAGGGCCTCAGGGCCTTTTCGCCACTCTACCTATTTTTTTTATTTAAAAAGCAATTCAGCGCCTGCAATGTTAGCGGCGCGTGCGTCACGCGCGGCCGCTTCCGGTGGCGCGTGCGGCGCTCCGGCGACCCCAGCGACCGTTTTTCGACCCCGATCTATATTCTCCCCTATTTCCAGTCTATGAGGACCTATTCTAAGGCCAAACCAAAATAAAAAAAACTAATCTTGCAACAGTTTTAGTATTTTGACTATCAAATTTTATCAAATTTTTCCCTAAAACCAAACCAAATCCACGCAGTGTTTTCAAGACAACTTCACAGAATCCAAACTTCATGCTTTTCACAGATTGAAGCAACATGCTATGAAATTCCACAATTACAGCAATAAAAAAACACATAGTATATCACCAAAACATGCTCGAATTTGTACCAACTGGAGGGAGAAAAGGAAACCTACTTGGGTTGCGCTACGCGATTGGACTATACCCGGTTGACTTCTCTTCCTTCTCTCTCCTTTCCTTCTTCTCTTTTCCTCTTCCCTCTTTTCTCCCTACCTTACTGCTGCTGCCGCCGCCTCTGCCCCCTGCGTTCTCACCTTTTTTTTCTTTTCCATGCGACGCCCCCTTCCTTTATAATTTCTAAACTGCTAAAATTAAGGGGGGCGGTTATCCCCCCACTGAGCACGTTTTCTCTTTTTTTTTTCAAATTTATCATTATCTTATGTTTTTTTTAATTATTGTAACTGCCACTTATCTTAATTATTTTACTTTAAACATTATATGTAATTATTTTAATTATTTTCTTTCAAATTTACTCCTACCTTATATTACTCCTATACACATGTTTACATAAACATTATATGTAATTACAAAATCACTCGGGCATAATTAACACGCTACAACCAATTTAATTTCGAAATGTCGTTATACCCATCGACTACATAGTATTAAATTAACGTGTAACAATTAGTTCAAAAATTTTGGGTTATAACATCCTACCCTCCTTACAAGAAGTTTTGTCTTCGAAACTTGATGTACGTTATACAAAGAGGTAGGAGTAGCATTTTCGCATCTGGTCCTCTAGCTCCTGACCTCTGCGGTCTACGATTCGAACAGGTGCCTCTTCATATGACGCCTCCGGTCTAATTCTTAAAGTTGGCGTGTCCGATACATGACCCAGATCTGGAATGTACCTCCATTGCTGAGGAACATGGAATACATCGTGCACTTGGGCCAGCGTCGAAGGCATCGCCAAACGGTAAGCTAGCGAACCGATCCTTTCAAGTGTCTTATAAGGCCCAATGTACCGCGGCCTTAATTTACCAATTAGACCAAAAAAAGATATGCCCTGCCTTCTACATGTGACACCTTCAAGTAAACTTTTTTTTTCTTTTTTTCTCCAACAGTAGCCTCCAAGAGGTGTCTCTTCGAATCTACCCAACTCTTACTTATGTCTTGGGCAACCTTAAGTCCTTCCTGAATCAATTTGACCTTCTCCATGGTTTGCTTAATCAGTTCTATACCGGTAATAGTACGCTCTCCGTCTTCGTACCAGTGGACTAGGGGCCTGCACTTACGCCCGTAGAGCTCCTCAATTGGCGCTATGATAGTTGTTGTTGTGGAAGACCTCAATCGACTTGATCACACCATTCCAGTTTCCCTTTGAAGTCAATGACGCAAGCCTTCAACACGTCCTCTAATGTCTGTATCGTCTTCTCTGACCGGTTATCGGTCTGGGAATGTACAACAGTACTCAATTGTAGCTCTATCCATTACATACCCGGCATACACAAGTTTTAATATGGGTGTCGTTTTAATGGTTAAGTTGTTTAAACATGTTTGGTATAGACATATAGTATGTTGTGTATCCTTAATTTAAACGCATGTATGATTTTGTATCATATGTAACCCATGGGTTCACAACCGTTATTTGCATGGCGTCATATGTATTATGTTTATATTGTTCATTAGTTGAATTTTAAACGGTATACACGCTATGCGCGTTCATTTTAGTCTTTGTTTATCGAGATCTCTCTTTTGTACTAGTGTTAGTCATTAATAATAATAATAATTTTTTTTTCCGTGCTCTATATCTTCGTTCTAGCTTATCTTATGGTTATATAAATTATCGTACATATATTATTTGGAGGAAATGCATGAATGCATAGGTTTAATGTTATGTACATATATATAATTTCTTCGGGTGTACAAGCACGATATGTATATACTACTGTTTGGTTCTTTTATATTTCATGTTATCCAGTTATTTACTCTTTAATCTATTCCTATGAAGTCATGTCATACTATGTCGTTCCTAACTCGTAATTAGCATACTCTACTTCAATGGTGTATGTTAATGATTTGTTTTAAAACTTGTAAATGTATGCCTATGTCATAACCCACGCCTTGTATGAAAAGTATTTGTGTTACTATATTCCTTGTTATTTCACTGTTTGCTGTGGTTATATATTATGGTGTCTATTACTCTTTTGTTGTATTAGTTATGTTGTGGTGTCAGGGATATCGTGTTTTACATACATCTGCATATTTACTTAGCATCGTTTAATTACGTTCGTTTCATGTACCTACTTGTATGTTTCCTTAAACCGACTTATTTTCTCTCTATCATTAATGTGGTAACAAATTGTATTTGTCTATATGTCTCTTTGTTGTTACAAGGGACTCAGTGCTGTTTTTTTTTGCCATTTAATATTTACCTATAATTCTGACTTACCGTATATTCTTTGTCTATTCGTAACTTCTACATTGTTTTAGTATTCTATATACATCGTGAGATTTTACTTATTGCTTCGTATATTCATGTTGGTCACTTCGTATGTATAGGTACATATGTATATCAAACATTTATTATTTGTCTTTCACACTTATACTGTTTTTGTTTTGTGTGTTGATAACTTTATATGGTTTTATGAGTTGGTTGGTTCATTACATCTCACAAAGTCCTACTGTTATAGTGATGCACACATTTTACTATTCGAATTGGCAATTTAATTAATTAATTTTCTTTTTTTGTGGTATATGGTGGTTAATTTCTACTTTAGACGTTTGTGGTATTTACTGTTTGTGTTGTACTTAACTTAGTAGATTTTACTAAGCATGGAGTGGCGACACGTGATGGTGGCCAAGATATCGGTTTTGCAGCTGTGTCTGCGATTTTACTACTAACGATTTAAGTTAATTTCTTTACATGTTATGGTAGGCTATGTATTTGTTCTGTCGTGCATGAGTATGGTGTGCACTATATTGTGTTTGTGTAGTTTTTTTTTGTGGAGTATATATATAATATGTTGAATTATGTTACTATATATTCATAGTTCCTTATGTTATGCGATATCTCGTTTTGTACTGTGTTATATTTCTTTATGTAGTGGGGTTTGATCTTTTTTTTTCTTGCTCAGTGAAACTTGGCTGATATCAACGATACGCATCGAACTTCGCCTTCTTCTGCTTCCGTCTGCTCAGGACGCCGATATCGCCGAAAATCCTTCAACAAATTTCCCATAGCAGCCGGCCAACCCAAGAAGGCTCCTTACTTCAGTCACCTTGGTCGGTCAGGGCTACTCAGCGATATACTTAATCTTTTTCGGACGTACAGAGGTTCACTTTTCTGAACTTACGTGATTTAAGAAAGCCACACTTCCGCTGCGCAACTCTGATCATTTATCTCTGACTAACATCATCTGTACTGACGATGAGTCATTTAGACTTGGCCGCCGGCGGTTGAACTCTGCTACGACGTCGCCAGCCTCCCCGATGAAAGGGCCCTTCTAAACATCAAAATCTGGACGTCCTGCATTTCCATGTAGTAGAACCTCAGATCTGGCGGTGGCAGCGGTGGAAGCCGCTGGTTCAACTGTTACTGCCCCTATTGCGCCAAAGTGGGGGGCCATGGTGTCAGCCAATGCTTGGAGAATGGCCCCCTGATTATGGTGGTCGTTACCGCAACCACCGTTGCCTCCTTTGTATGATTATTCACGATGCTGCGGTATTTTTCCTGTATCTTGTACGAATCTTGATGATAATTCAAACGGAAGTGGTCGATGTCTTTGAGCCTTTATGAGGCCCATGCAAAGGTTTGGGGGTTCAACGATGATTAAATAGAGAAAGCTCAGCAACGGCACACACCACCCTTAACTCGATCATAACTTAGGTCTACTTCATTTATTAGGGATACAATTGTTATTCTTAGGTAGAGATCATAGCTTATGTCTAGATGAGCTAGTTAATCCTGCGTTTCCGAGGCGGATCTGAAGCTTCGGCTCTGATACCACCTGTAGTGCCCCGCTCCCGAACCCTAGCATCGGGAACAGTGCACCCGCCGTATCTCACTAAGGAGGATACAAAGCGTCGAATCAATCTCCAACATGTCCGAAGAGGCGTAAAATTTTTTTCGCAGAAACGTAATACCATAACATTAATTCACATGAATAAAAGTTAATCCTCCATGGAAACAATAAATATATCACTACAATAAAGTCAACACGCTAGCGTCTAGAACCTATCACACTAAACAAGGTAATGACTGATGAAATCCCAATAAAATAATAACCAATGACCGCACGGTCTCCTTATGTCCTAGATGCGGCCATCGTCCACTCACTCCACTGTGTCAGCCCCGTCCTCAATAAAGACATAATCGAACGCTTCCTCCTGCTCACCTGGTGGGGGGGAGAAGTAGGGGTGAGTGACTGGGAAATCACTCAGTAGGCACCTGCCTCCAAGTAGTACAAGACATGCATCTAATAACGATATAACACATAGCACATAAAGCATGATACCACATAAGCATATGAAAGAATACGGAAAGGTAAAGCACTCCAGGTATAGTATGCGCAACAACGTGATGCATGTCCCACTACGCATGTCATACGCAACAAAACCATGTCACACAGCGTGCCAATATCCCTACCGTGCAATGCATGAACCCGGGTCCTACTGAGTGGCTGCAGGTCGTACACCCCACAGTCACCATACTGAGTGTACGTGGCCGCGCCTCCGCACACCATCCTGAGTGTCGTGGCCCCGCCACCGTACACCATCCTGAGTGTCGTGGCCACGCCACCATACACCATCCTGAGCGCCCGTGACCCGTACGTCGTGACCCGCCATCAATGCAATGCTCGTGCCATGAATGCAAAACACAATTGTCTGAGGCCCCTGGCCCATCCTCACCATCCTCCGGCGCTCAACTCTAGGTTCACTTATTATCGGAGTACTGATCCAGCGTTGTTCGGTGACAAATTAACTTTTCCACGGCTTGTATACCTTTATCGTGCACTTTCTATATTTTTCTTCATTTTCCCCTTATTTATATCTATTTAATACCTAATTATTCAATTTAAATAAATTATCATAATTTCTAAAATTTAATGGAAATAACCTAATTTTTGCATTTTATAAATTCTGGAATTTAATTATAATTTTCTGATATTTGTTTCTAATTTTCTTATAATTATTACCATTTAAAATTAATTAAAATTCAATTACTAAAATTTCAGAAATTCCAGAATTTAAAATTAATACTTAAAATAGAAATTGGGCTGGCCCTGTTGCCAGCCCTGGTCCGCGGTTAAACTGGGTCGGCCCGCCAGGGGTCTGGCCCGTAATACCCCTCCTCTTTTTTTTCGGAGCTGGCCCGGTCCGTTGGCCATTTGGCCCGGTCCGCTAAGGTCAAGCAGCCCCTTTTTTTATGTTTGATGTAAATGGGCCAGACTGCTGAAAGTGCAGCCAGCCCATTAAGACTGGCCTGTCATCAGTCAGGGCCTCAGGCCCTTTTCGCCCCTCTACCTATTTTTTTTATTTATAAAGCAATTCAGCGCCTGCAATGTCAGCGGCGCATGCGTCACGCGCGGCCGCTTCTGGCGACGCGTGTGTCACACGCGGCCGCTTCTGGCGGCACGTGCGGCGCTCCGGCGACCCCAGCGACCGTTTTTTGACTCCGATCTATATTCTCCCCTATTTCCAGTCTATGGGGACCTATTCTAAGGCCAAACCAAAATTAAAAAAAAAACTAATCTTGCAACAGTTTTATTATTTTGACTATCAAATTTTATCAAATTTTTCCCTAAAACCAAACCAAATCCACGCAGTGTTTTCAAGATAACTTCACAGAATCCAAACTTCAAGCTTTTCACAGATTGAAGCAACATGCTATGAAATTCCACAATTACAGCAATAAAAAAAACATAGTATATCACCAAAACATGCTCGAATTTGTACCAACTGGAGGGGGAAAAGGGAACCTACCTGGGTTGCGCTACGCGATTGGACTATACCCGGTTGACTTCTCTTCCTTCTCTCTCCTTTCCTTCTTCTCTTTTCCTCTTCCCTCTTTTCTCCCTACCTTCCTGCTGCTGCCACCGCCTCTGCCCCCTGCGTTCTCACCCTTTTTTTCTTTTCCATGCGATGCCCCCTTCCTTTATAATTTCCAAACTGCTAAAATTAAGGGGGGGCGGTTATCCCCCCCACTAAACATGTTTTCTCTTTTTTTTCAAATTTATCATTATCTTATGTTTTTTTAATTATTGTAACTGCCACTTATCTTAATTATTTTACTTTAAACATTATATGTAATTATTTTAATTATTTTTTTTTCAAATTTACTCCTACCTTATATTACTCCTATACACATGTTTACATAAACATTATATGTAATTACAAAATCACTCGGGCATAATTAACACGCTACAACCAATTTAATTTTGAAATGTCGTTATACCCATCGACTACCTAGTATTAAATTAACGTGTAACAATTAGTTCAAAAATTTCGGGTTATAACAACAAGTGGTATCAGAGCCCAGGATCTAGATTTCGGGCAGAACGTAGAACTAAGTTATGATCTTAGCAATCTAAGTTTGATCTTAGACCTAAGTCATGATCTTAGATGAGAGTCAACCTTAGACTAGGACGACTTAGACGGGAATTAGGGTCATGACTTAATAACAAAGCCCAAGTCGATGAAGGTTGTACATGTCATAGAATTGAATTCGTATTTTATTTCATGAATAACCAATGAATTGGATTATAAATTAAATTTTATCGCCAATCTAGCTATTTTAGCATTGAATAAAATCTTGATACTCCGTAGTGCAGATGGCATCACGGGCTAATGAACAAGCATTATCACTTTCACCCCCGGATAGCACTGGGTTTTATTACCTGCAGCTACTAAAAGCACATATCCCAGAGTTTGGCGGAGAATCTAGCCCCGAGGAGGCAGAAAAATGGCTAGACGAAGTCGAAAGTAACTTTTTACTGATACGGGTACCCGAGAAAGTAAAGACACCAATTGTCCGGCCATTTCTGATCGGTAAGGCCAGTCGGTGGTGGAGGACTTGTATCCAGCCACTGCCCCGACCAGTGACTTGGGCAAGATTTCTAGAGGAGTTTTGTGAATTTTTCCTCTCTCCGGACCAAATCATGAAGAGGGTTGAGGAATTTGACACATTTAGGCAAGAACCAGGTATCACTATCTCAGAGTACGCTCGTCAGTTCACTATATTGGGTCGCTATGTTCCCTTGATCATGGAGGACGAAAAGCACAAGGTAATCAGATTCATGCGAGGTCTAGACCTTCGAATCAAGATTCGGCTAGCCAATGCATATTCTAGCACTTTTGAGGAATTATTGGAGGACTGCTACAGAACAAAACACGATATTAAACTAATGGAAGGACAAAATAAAGGACTTAAGGAGCGTAGTAAGGAACGAAGTAGGAGGTGGCCGCTGCGTCCACATAGGGATAACAAAGAAACAGCCAAGAATGCTAACTTGGATGAAAAAGTGCCTGATTCAGCAATGCCTGAAACCTCAAACCCGTAACAGGTATGCCTAACTGCCCATCTAACTAAAAAGTACCTACGTTGTTCATTATCCAAGTATAAATGATCATACTAAAGATCGAATTAGAGTAACGTGATAAAGAACCTCAAGAAAGATTTCTACATAGCCATTAATACACGGACAAAGAAAATAACTAGAATAGCACAACTGAAGCATGAAGGGTAGAATACGATACCGAATTTGTTCTTAACAGTCAGGTTAGCACCCTGATGGTCGGAACTCAACAAGGCTTCAATAAAAGGTAAATACCGGTTGTCTAGGATCAATGATTTGTCCGACCGGCTTTGGGAAACACAAACAATGACAAAGCGGAGTTGCAAACTGAATACCTCCAACGGAAGAATCAAGATTGAGGATGTACATGAACTATGTATAGGACACGTCATAGACATTCCGAAACCATTAGGATTGCCAAATGTCTTGCTATGTTAATAGATCTTACGAATCTAGTATCTCAGGGGTTTTTAAATAAGCTTGTTTAAATTCCTTCTCTAACTAATAACAAATTAAAGAGGAAAAAGGGAAATTCCGTGAGATATAACCCCTTTATAGTTGGACGAGAAATTACAAGCTGAGAGTATTTAACACACTCTAGCAGTAACGATATGATGTGACGGAATTTCGCATAGATTGATAATCCAAATAACGTTTGTGAATAAAGCAAATAAGGATACCTTTATGTTTTGAAACAGAAAACATAGATTTTGTGAAGAACAAGAAAACCTCGAAATGTCATAAGATTTAAGGAAAAGATTAAGATTCTGGATTCGATTACTACAATGATAGTATATCGACGAAACGGATGAGTTGGGTATAACTCGACGAAAGATTTAGGGTTCACCGTTCCACGGAAGTACATTCTCAAACTAAGGTATGAATCATCAAACATGTACTCTAGGAGAGCAATTTCGAATACTGATCGATACGAATATATACGAAATATAGCTAGCACGTTTTTACACAAAGATGGTTACAAAAGGTGAGCGCATGATTTATAGCCTGGAATTAAGGATCTCTATCATGTTCTGCATATTTAACGAAGAGAAGGAAATCTCAATATTACATGACCATGTTGGGTACATCATTGTCGACCCTGGAAGAAATATCATCATTAGTACATAGTATCGAGATTGGAGGTGCTTAAGACATGAGGAGGATAATACCCTTAGAGAATAAAGGATAAGTCCTAACGTAAACTCTAGGAAAGGCTGAACAAAGCAGTTACAAGGGGACTAGATAGATATTTTGTTATGTTTTACCTACCAAAGGATAAGGACAGGACATCAAAGACCCGCAAGTTTGTTGCAACCTATTCAAACTCCAAGAGAAAATGGAATCGTGTCACTATAGATTTCGTGGCTAACGTGTCAAGGACAAAGAATGGACAGGTTACTAGTGAGTGATAAGACGATCGTCTGACGAAGTCCACCGTTTCGGTAAGCTTACAAACACGATATGGAAGGAAATGTCAATCTCCACTTTAGTAGGGAGGACTCGGGAATTGAAGAGGAATGAAAGGAGTCAAACCATGTTCCTTTGACTAGTACTCTTAAGTTTCAAGGACGAAATTTTTAATAAGGGGGAGGATGTTGTACCCCGCGAAAATTGTACTATACTAGAATCCGTATGATGCGACGTAATAAATAAGTTCTCCAAGCTACAATTTATTTGGTTACCTTAGTGAGTCTGTATCTAAAATACCTTTGAGATGGGTGTGATATAATTATACAAACGGATGCCGTGGAGAGCGTGAAATGACCATTCAATCCTCCAAGACTCAGCAAATTCGGTCATTGGGCCTTGGAGGATCTTGGAATAATTTCCATTTTTAAGAAGATTAGCCAAGTAGTTTTTCCCCAAAGTGAGACTCACAACCTACACTATAAGTTAGATGTTAAGAGCAATATCATGTTTATGGGAATAAATCAATGAGTGAAAAGACAATAATGACCTCCAAGCCCTAGTAACTTCGGCCACAAGACGTTAATGAACCTTAGAGTATTTCTCTTTTTACAAAAAGACTAACCTAAGTAAGCCTTTTAAAAGAAAACCTAAGAGCCACATAAGAAATTAGATATTATAATTTATAGGGTAATTATGCAATCGTGTACTATAAAGGGTGTGAAAGGACAAAAATGCCCTCCCAATAGCCCCAAGAATTCGGCCAAGAGGCCTTGATCAACCTTGGAACAAATTCGTTTTATAAGAATGCAAACCTAAATGGTCCTTCCAAAGCAATTTAAACTCACATTAAATAAAACAAATAAAAATATAAATATAAATTATAAAAGTATGAGATAGGATAAATGTGAAAAGACCAAAATACCCCAAAGCCCCTAGTTTTTGGCCAAGCCTCCAAGAGGTTCTAGAATCCTCTTGATTTTTCAATCCATTATTAGAATTTAAAATAGTTAAACTAAATTATAATTAGAACCATAAAATAATTAAGGCATGCAAGACAAGCATGGGGGGACAAGAAGCTTCCCCTTCTAGAACCAAGACTACTTTTTCATAAAGTTGATCCTTTTCCCTCCCTCATGCATCGGCCACCCCTTCCCCTTACCCCTAGATTTTAAATCTTGCAAGGCAACTTCCTTCCAACTATCTTGAATTCTCTCTCTCTCTCAAACCAAGCCAAACCAACACATAGAAAGTTTTCCACCTCCCTCCACATACCCACTTTTCGGCCCTTCTTCTTGAGGCTAGGAGGCTCAACCCAACTTACATTCTCAAGCTCAAGAAGACACCTAGGTAAGTTATACTTCAAGTTCCTCTAATGGATTCTTATTCTCAAGGAATGAAGCTCATGGGTTCTCTTGTCTCTACCCTCAACCCGTGACCTTCATGGTCACTAGGTGCTAAGATTTCAACCTCTTAGGTGGTGCAATCTTTGGATAGTTGAAGCTTCATTCAAGGTCTCACTTGGGTAAGATGACCTAACCTCAAACTAATTCTATTTTCACTTTAGAATGAAGACTAACATTCTTCCTTTCTTTTTCTTCAAAACCGTGTGCTCAAGAAGTGAAGGAGGGGGAAGATTCCAACTTATCTCATCCAAAATCCAAGCTAAGAAAAGAGCTTTAGCTTGAAGAGGCAAGTATACACTAAACTCTCATGATTTATTTGAAGAATTAGTGGCTTGAATGGTTAGAAGTTCCTAAGATGTGATCTTTAGTTGAATATACTAAGCTCAAGATTATATCTTAGTGATTTCTTAAGAACAATGCCTTGCATGTGACTAATTCCTTCAGAGATGAAATCTTTTCTTACATGCAAAGTGATATGAGGCTGTTTTAGGATGGATTAAGGTTCAGCTAGGTGACAATAGGCAAGAATAGCTCTTGGATGAAACTTAAGAATCATCAAAGTGACATGCAAGTGCTAGTTGTAGTTTTACAAGTTTACTTGGTAGGAGTTAAAATGAACTAGCATGTGAAGGTGTTGCATGTCTAAATAAATGTTGAAAAATGTGTGTATGACACCTCCAATCTTTCGGCCTAAGGGGTGAGTATGTTAGTAACTTGAAAACCAAGAAAAGAGCCTATCTTATGAACACTAGGATGTGTGGGAGTTGCTTATTAGATGATTTACTATATGAGCTTGGTTGTGCTTAAATTTAAATTTATTATTCGTTATTTAAGTACAAGCACACGGCTGAACAAGGAGGAAAAAAAGGTATAACTTAGTTGTACTAAGAATGGACTTAATAATGTGCAAAATGGGCAACTATGATGATTGTTGTGTACAAGACTCTCACTGTTTTGGATTGATTCAAAAGTGACTCAATAAAATGCATGGAACCTGGATATTCATGATATAAAGGGTGTATGAGGTGACCAAAAAGCTATTTCATATGAACAAGACAAATTGTGGACATTTGACTTGAAAAGATGGCAAAATATCAAACCACTGGAGCTGGACAAAATTTAGGCAGTGTGTTTTTTGACCTCAAAATGAACCTTGCTCACGTGTAATTAAATTGATTTTTGGTATACAGTTAGCTCTATGTGTGTGGCAAATATGAGAGTTGGAATTTCGGTAAAATAAGCTACGGATTTGTTTTAATAAAATAATTGGAGGAACTGCTCAGGTTGGAAATTCTGGAACTTGGCAGAATTGTATAACGTTTTGAATGGCTTTAAAATGGATCTTGTAGATGTTCAATAGAGCTGATTTTTGGTATAGTGATAACCATAGGTGTGTAGTCAAAATTCAAGTTGGAATTTTGGTAAAATAAGTTATGGATTATGTTTAAGGAATTATTTGGTAAAACTGTTCCAGCTGAAATCACTGGAACAGGGCAGAAATGAGTAACATGTGGCCGGACCCAACAATGGACTTTAGAAATATGCAAATGGGATAAATTTCGGTGGACGCTAGTCGATATGTTTATGACGTCTGAGAGTTGTAATTTTGGTAAAAAGTATTATGGTTTGGTCACAATAGAATTTTTAGTAAGATTTGTCAATCCAGTAACAGCACGTGACCCATTTTGGAAAAATAATTAAATAAGCCCTTTAAGGTTATTGAATTGATCTGGAAATTTTATGTGAATCACCTAAGACATACAGGAGCAAGAACATGTAAATTAATCAAGTTGGTCTTAACGTTTTGGTGGGTAATTATGGACATAGAGTTGATGTACTAAAACAAGAAATTGGGCTGAACAGGGGATTAAGTTAAAAAGGCCCAATTTGATGGATTTGGACCTATATACACAGTTTGGGCTCATGAGTGTTAATCCTTAGGGAGTTTATTATATTTTCCAAGTTGTGGTCCAAATAATTAAGGCTTTAAGTCCCCAAAAGCTAAGGTAATGTTGGTTATTATACCGTAGAATTCAGCAAGTAAACTTGATAATGGTTTGATGACTTAAGGGCTTTATTCGTCTTAGGGAGTTACGAAAATTTTACGTCATGTAAATAAGACCCCACTAAACACATGTAGGATAAAAGATTATGAAAATGGGCCTGTTTGGTTACTTTAGCCGCCCCATGAACATGAAGTAAAATCTGGAAATTCTAAGTTTCCGAAACCATGCATGTTGACATGTTATAAGAAATGCATACGATTATTCACGTCATGACTTGTATTGCATATCACTTCATGTATCATGCATGATCATATGCCACATGAATCAGATTTTTACGAATTTTTCCGTATGCAAGCAAGTCTTTCCAAGTAACTATGTTTTACGTTATGCATGAAAGTTTTTATGGTCCCATGTTTTAAAGAAAGCTTTATGATTCCTTGCCATCCAAGCATGCGCCTAACCCGACTCCAGACCCGGGGTTAATTGGTCTATGGACATGATATGTTCTGGACCCGTTCAGATCCGGAGTTAATTGATCTGACACATGTTCTGGACCCGTTCAGATCCGGGGTTAATTGATCTGATACATGTTCTGGACCCGTTCAGATCTGGGGTTAATTGATCTGATACATGTTCTGGACCCATCCCAGACCCGGGGTTTATTGGTCTATTGATATGTTCTGGACCCGCTCAGATCCGAGGTTAATTGATCTGACACTCTGTTTTTCTGACATGTTATTTATGGGACCAAAATGATGTTTGATACGTCATGACATCATGCATTGCATTTTGCATAACTCATGAGCATGTTGACATGTTGCATGTTACTGTTAATGGTTAATAAGATATTATTGGTATAGCATTACCTAAAATTATGCTTAAGCTATGACGCCAAGCAAACTCAGGATTAAAGACCAGGTATGAAGTATTATTTGAGGTTCTTGGGGTATTACATTCATATTATAAATCTTTATTTATTTCATGGTGGTTTATTGTATTCTTGCTGGGTGACTTTTATCACTCACACTTTTATTTTTCCCCAGAGCCAGATAATGCTAAGGTTGAGTGGATCGAGGATGAATCGAGGGTGCCATATCCGTAGGCGAGGAAATCTGAAGAAAGCAAAGCTTAAGGACTTTTGTGCGGCCATGATGTTTGTATTATGAACTATGCTAAACTCTTTGGGGTATTGTTGATGTGTTTTGTGGACTACTACTTTATGGAGACTTAGTACTTTTGTAATGCATGTTTATTATGAAAAGTTTTAATTCTGTCTAAATTTTACTACCATGTTAAATGTTAGCATGGGAATCCATGGCTTAAGCTATGGATTTTCGCATGTTATGCATAACGCTTTGTACTCTCCTTAGTGAAGTACGGCGGGTGCACCGTATTCGGACGAGGTCCGAGTTCGGGGCGCTACAGGTGGTATCAGAGCCCAGGCTCTAGATTTCGGGCAGAACGTAGAACTAAGTTATGATCTAGCAATCTAAGTTTGATCTTAGACCTAAGTCATGATCTTAGACGAGAGTCGACCTTAGACTAGGACGACTTAGACGGGGAAATTAGGGTCATGACTTAATAACAAAGCCCAAGTCGATGAAGGTTGTACATGTCATAGAATTTAATTCGTATTTTATTTCATGAATAACCATTGAATTGGATTATAAATTAAATTTTATCGCCAATCCAGCTATTTTATCCTTGAATAAAATCTTGATGCTCCGTAGTGCAGATGGCATCACGGGCTAATGAACAAGCATTATCACTTTCACCCTCGGGTAGCACTGGGTTTTATTGCCGGCAGCTAGTAAGAGCACATATCCCAGAGTTTGGCGGAGAATCTAGCCCCGAGGAGGCAGAAAAATGGCTAGACGAAGTCGAAAGTAACTTTTTACTGATACGGGTACCTGAGAAAGTAGAGACACCAATTGTCCGGCCGTTTCTGATCGGTAAGGCCAGTCAGTGGTGGAGGACTCGTATCCAGCCTTTGCCCCGACCAGTGACTTGGGCAAGATTTCTAGAGGAGTTTTGTGAATTTTTCCTCTCTCCGGATCTAATCATGAAGAGGGTTGAGGAATTTGACTCATTAAGGCAAGAACCAGGTATCACTATCTCAGAGTACGCTCGTCGGTTCACTATATTGGGCCGCTATGTTCCCTTGATCATGGAGGACGAAAAGCACAAGGTAATCAGATTCATGCGAGGTCCAGACATTCGGATCAAGATTCGGCTAGCCAATGCATATTCTAGCACTTTTGAGGAATTACTGGAGGACTGCTACAGAGCGGAACACGATATTAAACTAATGGAAGGACAAAATAAAGGACTTAAGGAGCGTAGTAAGGAACGAAGTAGGAGGTGGCAGCCGCGTCCACATAGGGATAACAAAGAAACAGCCAAGAATGCTAACCTGGATGAAAGAGTGCCTGATTCAGCAATGCCTGAAACCTCAAACCCGTAACAGGTATGCCTAACTGCCCATCTAACTAAGAAGCACCTACGTTGTTCATTATCCAAGTATAAATGATCATACTAAAGATCGAATTAGAGCAACGTGATAAAGAACCTGTGGAAAGATTTCTACATAGCCATTAATACACGGACAAAGAAAATAACTAGAATAGCACAACTGAAGCATGAAGGGTAGAATACGATACCGAATTTGTTCTTAACAGTCAGGTTCGCACCCTGATGGTCAGAATTCAACAAGGCTTCAATAAAAGGTAAATACCGGTTGTCTAGGATCAATGATTTGTCTGACCTGCTTTGGGAAACACAAACAATGACAAAGCGGAGTTGCAAATTGAATACCTCCAACGGAAGAATCAAGATTGAGGATTTACATGAACTATGTATAGGACACGTCATAGACATTCCGAAACCATTAGGATTGCCAAATGTCTTGCTATGTTAATAGATCTTACGAATCTAGTATCTCAGGGGTATTTATATAAGCTGGTTTAAATTCCATCTCTAACTAATAACAAATTAAAGAGGAAAAAAGGAAAATTCCGTGAGATATAACCCCTTTATTGTTGGACGAGAAATTACAAGCTGAGAGTATCTAACACACTCTAGCAGTAACGATATGATGTGACGGAATTTTGCATAGCTTGATAATCCAAATAACGTTTGTGAACAAAGCAAATAAGGATACCTTTATGTTTTGAAACAGAAAACATAGATTTTGTGAAGAACAAGAAAACCTCGAAATGTCATAAGATTTAAGGAAAAGATTACGATTCTGGATTCGATTACTACAATGATAGTATATCGACGAAACGGATGAGTTGGGTAGGACTCGACGAAAGATTTAGGGTTCACCGTTCCACGGAAGTACATTCTCAAACTAAGGTATGAATCATCAAACATGTACTCTAGGAGAACAATTTCGAATACTGATCGATACGAATATATACGAAATATAGCTAGCACGTTTTTACACAAAGATGGTTACAAAAGGTGAGCGCATGATTTATAGCCTGGAATTAAGGATCTCGATCATGTTCTGCATATTTAACGAAGAGAAGGAAATCTCAATATTACATGACCATGTTGGGTACATCATTGTCGACCCTGGAAGAAATATCATCATCAGTACATAGTATCGAGATTGGAGGTGCTTAAGACATGAGGAGGATAATACCCTTAGAGAATAAAGGATAAGTCCGAACGTAAACTCTAGGAAAGGCAGAACAAAGCAGTTACAAGGGGGCTAGATAGATATTTTGTTATGTTTTACCTACCAAAGGATAAGGACGGGACATCAAAGACCCGCAAGTTTGTTGCAACCCATTCAAACTCCAAGAGAAAATGGAATCATGTCACTATAGATTTCGTGGCTACCGTGTCAAGGACAAAGAATAGACAGGTTACTAGTGAGTGATAAGACAATCGTCTGACGGAGTCCACCATTTCGGTAACCTTACAAACACGATATGGAAGGAAATGTCAATCTCCACTTTAGTAGGGAGGACTCGGGAATCGAAGAGGCATGAAAGGAGTCAAACCATGTTCCTTTGACTAGTACTCTTAAGTTTCGAGGACGAAACTTTAATAAGGGGGGATGTTGTATCCCGCGAAAATTGTACTATACTAGAACCCGTATGATGCGACGTAATAAATAAGTTCTCCAAGCTACAATTTATTTGGTTACCTTAGTGAGTCTGTATCTAAAATACCTTTGAGATGGGTGTGATATAATTATACAAACGGATGCCGTGGAGAGCGTGAAATGACCATTCAATCCTCCAAGACTCAGCAAATTCGGTCATTGGGCCTTGGAGGATCTTGGAATAATTTCCATTTTAAAGAAGATTAGCCAAGTAGTTTCTCCTCAAAGTGAGACTCACAACCTACACTATAAGTTAGACGTTAAGAGCAATATCATGTTTATGGGAATAAATCAATGAGTGAAAAGACAATAATGACCTCCAAGCCCTAGTAACTTCGGCCACAAGACGTTAATGAACCTTAGAGTATTTCTCTTTTTACAAAAAGACTAACCTAAGTAAGCCTTTTAAAAGAAAACCTAAGAGCCACATAAGAAATTAGATATTATAATTTATAGGGTAATTATGCAATCGTGTACTATAAAGGGTGTGAAAGGACAAAAATGCTCTCCTAATAGCCCCAAGAATTCGGCCAAGAGGGCTTGATCAACCTTGGAACAAATTCGTTTTATAAGAATGCAAACCTAACTGGTCCTCCCAAAGCAATTTAAACTCACATTAAATAAAACAAATAAAAATATAAATATAAATTATAAAAGTATGAGATAGGATAAATGTGAAATGACCAAAATACCCCAAAGCCCCTAGTTTTCGGCCAAGCCTCCAAGAGGTTCTAGAATCCTCTTGATTTTTCAATCCATTATTAGAATTTAAAATAGTTAAACTAAATTATAATTAGAACCATAAAATAATTAAGGCATGCAAGACAAGCATGGGGGACAAAAACTTCCCCTTCTAGAACCAAGACTACTTTTTCATAAAGTTGCTCCTTTTCCCCTCCCTCATGCATCGGCCACCCCTTCCCCTTACCCCTAGATTTTAAATCTTGCAAGGCAACTTCCTTCCAACTATCTTGAACTCTCTCTCTCTCTCAAACCAAGCCAAACCAACACATAGAAAGTTTTCCACCTCCCTCCATATACCCACTTCTCGGCCCTTCTTCTTGAGGCTAGGAGGCTCAACCCAACTTACATTCTCAAGCTCAAGAAGACACCTACGTAAGTTATACTTCAAGTTCCTCTAACGGATTCTTATTCTCAAGGAATGAAGCTCATAGGTTCTCTTGTCTCTACCCTCAACCCGTGACCTTCATGGTCACTAGGTGCTAAGATTTCAACCTCTTAGGTGGTGCAATCTTTGGATAGTTGAAGCTTCATTCAAGGTCTCACTTGGGTAAGATGACCTAACCTGAAACTAATTCTATTTTCACTTTAGAATGAAGACTAACATTCTTCCTTCCTTTTTCTTCAAAACTGTGTGCTCAAAAAGTGAAGGAGGGGGAAGATTCCAACTTATCTCATCCAAAATCCAAGCTAAGAAAAGAGATTTAGCTTGAAGAGGCAAGTATACACTAAACTCTCATGATTTATTTGAAGAATTAGTGGCTTGAATGGTTAGAAGTTCCTAAGATGTGATCTTTAGTTGAATATACTAAGCTCAAGATTATATCTTAGTGATTTCTTAAGAACAATGCCTTGCATGTGACTAATTCCTTCAAAGATGAAATCTTTTCTTACATGCAAAGTGATATGAGGCTGTTTTAGGATGGATTAAGGTTCAGCTAGGTGACAATAGGCAAGAATAGCTCTTGGATGAAACTTAAGAATCATCAAAGTGACATGCAAGTGCTAGTTGTAGTTTTACAAGTTTACTTGGTAGGAGTTAAAATGAACTAGCATGTGAAGGTGTTGCATGTCTAAATAAATGTTGAAAAATGTGTGTATGACACCTCCAATCTTTCGGCCTAAGGGGTGAGTATGTTAGTAACTTGAAAACCAAGAAAAGAGCCTATCTTATGAACACTAGGATTTGTGGGAGTTGCTTATTAGATGATTTACTATATGAGCTTGGTTGTGCTTAAATTTAAATGTATTATTTGTTATTTAAGTACAAGCACACGGCTGAACAAGGAGGAAAAATAAGGTATAACTTAGTTGTACTAAGAATGGACTTAATAATGTGCAAAATGGGCAAATATGATGATTGTTGTGTACAAGACTCTCACTTTTTTGGATTGATTCAAAAGTGACTCAATAAAATGCATGAAACCTGGATATTCATGATATAAAGGGTGTATGAGGTGACCAAAAAGCTATTTCATATGAACAAGACAAATTGTGGGCATTTGACTTGAAAAGATGGCAAAATATCAAACCACTGGAGCTGGACAAAATTTGGGCTGTGTGTTGTGTGACCTCAAAATGAACCTTGCTCACGTGTAATTAAATTTATTTTTGGTATAAAGTTATCTCTATGTGTGTAGAAAATATGAGAGTTGGAATTTCGGTAAAATAAGCTACGGATTATTTTTAATACAATAATTGGTGGAACTGCTCAGGTTGGAAATTCTGGAACTTGGCAGAATTGTATAACGTTTTGAATGTCTTTAAAATAGATCTTGTTGATGTTCAATAGAGCTGGTTTTTTGTATGGTGACAACCATAGGTGTGTAGTCAAAATTCAAGTTGGAATTTTTGTAAAATAAGTTATGGATTATTTTTAAGGAATTATTTGGTAAAACTGTTCCAGCTGAAATCACTGGAACAGGGCAGAAATGAGTAACATGTGGCTGGACCCAAAAATGGACCTTAGAAATATGCAATTGGGCTAAATTTCAGTGGAATGCTAGTTCGGTATGTTTATGACGTCTGAGAGTTGTAATTTTCGTAAACATTATTATGGTTTGGTCACAATAGAATTTTTAGTAAGATTTGTCAATCCAGTAACAGCACGTGACCCATTTTGGAAAAATAATTAAATAAGCCCTTTAAGGTTATTGAATTGATCTTGAAATTTTATGTGAATCACCTAAGACATACAGGAGCAAGACCATGTAAATTAATCAAGTTGTTCTTAACGTTTTTGTGGGTAATTATGGACATAGAGTTGATGTACTTAACTGGAAATTGTGCTGAACAGGGGATTAAGTTAAAAAGGCCCAATTTGATGGATTTGGACCTATATACACAGTTTGGGCTCATGAGTGTTAATCCTTAGGGAGTTTATTATATTTTCTAAGTTGTGATCCAAATAATTAAGGCTTTAAGGCCCCAAAAGCTAAGGTAATGTTGGTTATTATACCGTAGAATTCAGCAAGTACACTTGATAATGGTTTGATGACTTAAGGGCTTTATTCGTCTTAGGGAGTTACGAAAATTTTACGTCATGTAAATAAGACCCCACTAAACACATGTAGGATAAAAGATTATGAAAATGGGCCTGTTTGGTTACTTTAGCCGCCCCTTAACATGAAGTAAAATCTGGAAATTCTTAGTTTCCGAAACCATGCATGTTGACATGTTATAAGGAATCCATACGATTATTCACGTCATGACTTGTATTGCATATCACTTCATGTATCATGCATGATCATATGCCACATGAATCAGATTTTTACGAATTTTTCTGTATGCAAGCAAGTCTTTCCAAGTAACTATGTTTTACGTTATGCATGAAAGTGTCACTATAGATTTCTATCATGTTCTACATATTTAACGAAGAGAATGTTAAAATAATTAGAAGTGATAGAGGTGGAGAATTTAAAAACAAAGATATAATTAAGTTTTGTGAATTACATAGAATAAAATATGAATTCTCTCCACCAAGAACATCACAACTCAATTGAGTTGTTGAACGTAAAAATAGAACACTGCAAGAAATAACTAGAACTATGTTGTGTGAAAACAAAGTACCTAGATATTTGTGTGCTGAAGGTGTTAGTTGTGCATGTTATATAATAAATAGGCTTTCTATTAGAAAGAAATTAAATAAAACACATATGAGTTATTGAATAATAGACAACCTAAGGTAGATTATCTTAGAGTATTTGGGTGTAAATGTTGTTGGACCGTGCCCCTGCAATAAACACCACAAGAGGGGGAGGGGTGAATAGTGGTTAGTGGAAATTACACTACAACCTTTAATTAAAAACCCCTTTGAAAACAGAATCTTAGACTACTTCAGATTCAGAACCCGTTTTTGAAAAATTTAAAAGTCCTTGTATACAACTCCAAAAATTATGAGAATTTCTAGATTTTAACTTCAATGAGTTAAAAAGACTCTTTCCCAAAATCAGCCAAAAATAAGATCGTTTGACTCTTCAAACAAATAAAAAGATTCAGATGCTCAATCTGGACAGATTTGGACAGAATGTTGCTGATTTTGAAAAACATGTTTCTCTTTGAATACTCAACCAAAAAGGTTGATCATTATAGCAAAACACTTCTTAGGATGTGTAGTTAATGTTTCCAAAAGGCCCTGACCTTAAACAATTCTTGCTTAATACAGAATTCAAGTTTTCTCAAAACTGGTCAGATTGCAGCTAGATTGGAGCAGTTATTTTGCAAAGACTGAAAGACTAACTTTCCCTTGCTCAAATCAAGTGATTCTTGTTGCACATGAAAGCTAACAGTCTAAAGGATAACTCCACCAAAAATCACGAATTTTGAAAGTGTTTAGCTATTTTTCAAAATGGTGAGAAATTGTGTGATGGTGAGAAATTGTGTGAAAACTGCAGTATAAACGGGCAGAAAACAGAAAGGAAGAAACAAGACAAGAACGCCGAGAATTTATCCTGGTTCGGTCAATGTGGCCTATTCCAGTCCCAAGGAATACTTTCCTTAGATTTCACTATGAAATGAATCACCTTACAACAAGAACCAAGCTTGATCCTTAGGTTATACACCAACCTTATTCAAGACTTGAATGAACACCTTCTATGCAACACTTAGTTGCAACACCTCTATCACCTATTGTTGTAGCCTTATAGAATTGGCAAATCAACCTTATAAATGAAGCTCAAGAGGCTAGAACACCTTTTTTCTAGAAATAATGAAACAAGAACAACAAGAAGAAGATGAAAGCTAGACAATTCAACAAATGATTTCAAGTGAGCTTCAAGTGTGTTTCATCTTCTTCACCATTGCCTCTTATTTATAGTGTGAATTGAGCCTTGGAGATAAGAATGTACATGTGTCGCCATATTCATCATCAAGTCCAAGTGTCTTCACATCATTGGTTGGCCTTGTACACTTGGCAAAATGAGACAACATAATTGGTCCACCTTGGCATCACTATGTTGGCCAAAAATTACACCTTGGATAGTCTTGATTATCCTTTGCCAAATGAAGATAATAAGAGAAGATAATGCCACCAAAATACCTCAACTTCTTAGATTGAAAATAGGCATGTGGGAATTGACAATTTCAAACTCAAAAACATCTCCAAGACTAGCTAAGTAGCCGTTGGCTACCAAGTCAAAATATCCAAGTTGACACTTTTGCCAACAAGCTCCTTTTTGGTTGGTCCACTTGTCAGCAACTCATAAAATTAGTATACCGTCATTTCCAGCTGATTATAGACGTTTTTGAGCATATATATATGTATATCAACTCAGATTTTTGAAGAAGAAATCACCAAATAATAATTGACAAGATTATGTCAATATATAACACTATAATTCCCAATATTTCTTCTTGCATGTTGTGATCATTTGCCCATCTTGAACACCTTTATATTCTCTGAAATATGATAAATGATATCC
Organism: Eustoma russellianum; assembly: GCA_036186865.1. Taxonomy (NCBI): domain Eukaryota; kingdom Viridiplantae; phylum Streptophyta; class Magnoliopsida; order Gentianales; family Gentianaceae; genus Eustoma; species Eustoma russellianum. The sequence continues at coordinate 30,599,083 of AP025049.1, read as the reverse complement.
TCCAATAACATATAAAATAAAGTCTTCAAGAAAAAGATAGAATGTGACATCACAACTCGTCACATATCCCGCTATATTCAATAATATCATCATTTGAGAGAAATAAGATAAACTCACCAATATAATCTTAAAATTAATAATAACTAACCTCCAGAATGAAGATAATAATATGCTCAAGAGATTCCTTGAGTGAAAATAACAAAAATACCCTCAGGGGTGAAATGACCAAAATGCCCCTGGTGAGAAAAACTCCAGAAATGACCCCGATGGTCAGAAATGAATATTATAACACCTTTGTCATGATGAGTAAGAAAAAAATATGTCCTTGAAGTATATACATCATATCATGTTCCTACAAAACTAAAAATACCAATTTTGCCCTTTTTGGTAAGTTGTAGAAACTTCCAAGACACATTAGTAACAATACATTTAAAATCACCAAAAACACATAATATTCACATTATGAACATGTATAAATGATATACAAATGAAAACAACCATTTTATCACATTTTAGAAAATTATTTCTAGAAACCCTAGACATCGATCGATCGAAGTGGCTCAGGTTGAGAGATCGATGCCTCACCGTAAGTTTCAGATTTTGCCTCTGACCTACATCGATCGATCAAAGTGAGGGATCAATGTATATCGATCGATCGATGTGTCTCAGGTTAAGAGATCAGTGTCTCACCCGAGGTCTTGAACTTTCACTGCCTTAAATGGATTGATGTGATGGATCGAAGTACATCGATCAATCGAAGTGCAACAACCTGAGAGATCGATGTAAACTTTTTAAACTTTTAATCACATATAACACCATGTATGATATTTTTATGCATTCACCTCTTAAAATCATGACTTTGAAAATTATCCAAACATATTTCTCAACATTCTCCTCCTTTTGGATGATTTTCAAAATAACCTAACATGATTTTAATGTCACAACTCTTTACCAATTGTTTATCATAAATCTACCAAATTGAATTGTTTTGAAAACCTCACAAATTACTAATTGTTTCACCAAATTTGTACCAATTGCTTAAAAAACTAATTACCAACTAATTGTAGGATCTGCAAGGCACCAGTAGAAGGGGGGGGGGTTGAATAGTTGGTGCGGAAAGTGTGATTTTTAAAATTTGTTTAAAACCAAACAACTGAACTTCTGAAAACAGATTTTGTTTTCAGGACCAGTTTTAAAACGTTTTTAAAACTAGGTTGCAGGTCTTCAAAAATTCTGAAATTTTGAGATAACTTAGCCTCAGATGTTATGAGTGTCTCCTAAAACTTTCCTACTTAAATTCAACCTTTAACCCCTTCAGAACTCGTTGGTGGTCAGATTGCGCGCATCTGCCAGAAACGGTAGACTGTTTTGAAAATTTTATTCCTATTTGTTCTCAACTCCAATTGATCTGAAATTTTAACCACTAACCCCTTATATGTTATATTTAAATCGGTTGAAACAGTTTTGAAACATTCTTTTGGGAAATTAGTCAAATACACTCAAAGTCTCAACCTTTACAAGCCTGAAAATCAGACTACACTAGTCTCAGAACTTTGGATGTTTGAGTGACTTATACTTATGAAAAAGGGTTGAAACTTGTGCCAAATCAACCCTAAGACGTGTGGCTATGTTTCTGGAAATTTTTGTAATTTTTGAAAATCGTTTACTATTTTTACGAACGTAAACAATAAGAGTAAACAATGCAGAAACAGAATATAAGTGCTGAAAGTAAATGACACCGAGAATTTTATACTGGTTCGGTTATAAACAACCTACTCCAGTCTTCGAGGAACACCTTCCTCGGTTCACACTAGTCGCACACGCAAGTACACCTTACCACATGGTTGATGGAGTTACACACCAACTCCAACCTTTTACAAACCTTGTATGATGAATACAATACGCACGAACACCACCACCTTGCAAGAATGAAGATTGATCACACCTTGATCAATCTTTTACAAAGATATAGAGTATGTGGTGATATATGAAAATCCTATTCAAGAATAAGAATATAAGTACAATAGGCTTTCAAGAAGAAGAAAGAAAGAGAGTGTAGAAGAAAGGAGTGCTAGGTGTTTTTGATCACTAAATTTGCAATGCTTGTTCTTGTCTTTTGTTTTGCTCTTCTCCTTTCCATTTATTTGTTTTGGCCGTGCCCCTTAGGTGCTCTCCCCCTCTTGAATATTATCTTCTAAGTCCTTGGGAGAATGTATGGCATCATTGTGACATGATTTTGCGTACTTGGCACCTTCTCATTGGATGATCTTTAACATTTGCTTACTTGGCACTTCATGATTGGTTGAATGTTGTCATCATTTGATGACTTGGGAAATCTGAATATTTCACTAAAAGTATGTGCCAAAATCAACATAACTTAGTTGCCATAACATCCAAGATTGTCACATAAATTAAGCAAGATAATATTTCTCCAAAAAGGTTAATAAAATCGGCCATAATGAGGAGTTAGCACGCTGAAATTTCAGCATGTGATACATGGCTCCTTAATTCAAATTATTTCCAATTTTCTTTGATTTTTCTTCTTAAAGTAAATCATCAATTGGTAGCAAATATCCTCATCATTTTGGAAATAAAATTTGGACACCAACGTGCCCTAAAACTCGGCCAAGGTTCATTCCACACATGCTGAAAACTTTCAATATATGTGATATTCAAGATATCACACTTTATGGCTTTGTATCTTATTCAAATCACTTCTATTTATTCTTCCAATTATCCACATAATTCAAGAAACCAATTATATGCTCATTTATCCAAAAAAATCGGCCAGCTATATCTTCCACATGCTGAAATTTTCAGCATGTGTTTCAAATGAGACAAAGTTTGAAACCTTACCTTTTGTAGCTTCTTTCTTTAAATCACCAACATTGTATGATTGATTCTTGACCAATCAATATGCCAACAAGGCTCCACATATGCTCCATCTCAGCTTTAGGGGCGCGTATACATGTATATGCATGTGCTGAATTTAATTTTTGCTAACTTTGTAAAATAGTGCACATTTAATAATACACACATGTTATATTCCAATCAGCCCTTAATTTAATTTTCTACAGCACTTTAAGATGTATGACATATGTAAAAAGTGTCTAGATACGTGTCGTATGATGTGCCAAAAATGTTCCATGTGTTGTGTACGTAGAAAACCGAATTTTCGATGTTTATCGATTACCCGATTTTTCTCTAATTAAATTCCAACTTTTTGCATATGTTACATATATTATGTTACACATAATATATGTAATATAAACTTTAATTATCAGCACTTAACTGGTCTAAAGTGGCACCATTAACATGTGACAAAATAGAAATTGGAATCTCCACAATTTGGCCTTAATGTGGGGTGATTTGTGTGTGCCAACATGGAATCATTTGGCGGGGAATCTAGTTCAGAGAAGGAAGAAAGATGGTTAAGTGAAGTCGAAGGTAACTTCATGCTGATACAGGTGCCGAATAGGATAAGGGCGCAGATTATCCGGCCGTTTTTGAACGGTAAGGACAACCAGTGATGGAGGACTTGTATCCAGCCACTACCCTGACCGGTAATTTGGGCAGAGTTTCTAGAAGAGTTTTGTGAGTTCGTCCTCTCTCAGGACTTAATCACGAGAAGGGTTGAGGAATTTGACTCATTAAGACAAGGGTTAGGTATCACCGTCTCAGAGTACGCTCGTCGGTTTGCTACTTTGGGTCGGTATGTTCCTTTGATCATGGAGGATGAAAAGTTTAAGGTGATCAGATTTGTGCACGGTTTTGACCTCCAGATCAAAACTCGGATAGTCAAGGCGTATTCAAGAACTTTTAACGAATTATTGGAGGACTGCTGTAGAGTGGAACATGATAGTAAGAAAATGGAAGGACGAAATAAACGACTTAACGAGCGTACTAAGAAACGAAGTAGGAAATGGGAGCCGTATCCACATAAGGCTAACAAAGAAACAACCAAGGTACGCCTAATTGCACAAGTTAAATGTGAAGTACCTATGTCCTACTTCCTATTAACCAAGTATAAGTAATTATGATATTTTTCTTTAAGTTATGATGAGAAGACCATAAGTAAGTAAGTGAGGTTATTAATGGTAGTATGACCGAGTATAACACCGTGTTTGGGACTCGGGATCTCTGCCATGATGCTTCACCGTTAGCACATGTACATGCTTTGTTGTACACGTTCTATATGGGGAATCGATCGGCATATCGCTATTGGGCACTTCAGACTATTGCTGACAACTGGCTTTTATTTAGATTGCATGAAACTTGTTTTGTACCGTCTTTCAGACGTAACTTAATTTCCTTTTATCGTTTAGACAAAAATGGTTTGTCGCACCGCGCTCAAAATTAGTGTGGCAACTAGGGTCAGAAGCAGAGCACACCTAGATAGTAAGTGATACGAATATGGTTCGTATGTTAATGTTGTCCCGATCTTTCTTCAAGAAAACCGAATGCACAATTGGGCTTGTTTTGGACTTCTATCTTGCAGCTCTTGTATCTATTTTTGTGGACTGATTTTGACAAAACCCAAAACATGAAAGATGCTCCAAATTAAGTCTTCTTCAAGGTCCAGCTGGCTCCATGCACTCCCCATATCGTTTGAAAGCCCAAAATCACAAAACAGCCTTGTATGGACAAGCTTGGCCCAAATCTAAGAAGCCCTCCTTTCCAAAGCTCAAAACGTTTGATCCAAGACTTGTAACACCTACAAAACACACTCATACACCAAACATAAGTATTCTAAACAAACGTTAAAAGAAGCAAACGAAAAGACAACTAAAAGCCACAGAAACGGCACCAACAAGCGGACTGACTATCATTGGATAATCAGTTCTTAAGCTCAACAATGAGCACCCATTTAGGAGGAACATCCATTGGTTCATCTTGCACATGTTTGGTTAGAAAAGAGCCAACATCAAAACCAAGTTGAAAACCATTAAGACTCTTGGTTTGGCTCCAGGATAAAACACAACATCTTTTCTATGCTTGTTAGCTTGTTTGGCATACTGTCTATTCTTTCGTTCAAGTTGAAGTTTAACTTTTTCATGCAACTTTTTGATCATTTCAGCTTGTTGTTTACCATCCATGCTAGTACGCTCATCAATTGGAATAGGCAACAAATCAAGGGGGGAATGGGGTAGAAAACCGTAGACAACTTCAAAAGGGGAATACAAAGACCCACTGTGAACGGCCCTATTGTAAGCAAACTCAATATGTGGTAAACATTCTTCCCAATTTTTCAGATTGCTTTGGATTAAAGCACGCAACATTTGTGACAGAGTCCGATTTACTACCTCAGTTTGGCCATCTGTTTGTGGATGTGCAGTAGTAGAAAACAAAAGCTTAGTTCCCAACTTGCTCCAAAGTACACGCCAAAAATGACTCAAGAATTTACTGTCCCTATCACTAACAATTGTTTTAGGCATGCCATGCAACCGAACAACTTCTTTAAAGAACAGATTTGCAATGTAAGAAGCATCATCGACTTTGTGACAAGCAATAAAGTGTGCCATCTTAGAGAATCTGTCTACCACAACAAAGACACTATCTCTACCACCTTTTGATCTAGGTAAGCCAAGAACAAAGTCCATAGAAATGTCCTCCCAAGGTGCACTAGGTACGTCCAAGGGTGTGTACAAACCATGAGGTTGTGTTTTGGACTTAGCCTGCCTACAAGTGATGCAACTACTACAAACCTTTGCAACATCTGATTTCATGTGAGGCCAAAAGAAATGTTCCTTTAAAGTTTCTAAAGTTTTAAAAACTCCAAAGTGTCCCATTAACCCGCCCCCATGTGCTTCCTTAACCAACAATTCACGCATTGATCCCTTAGGAATGCATAATCGTTTCTCCTAAAACAAATAGCCATCATGCAAATAAAATTTACCAAAAGGCGAATCAACACATGCATCATAAATGGAAGCAAAATCAGAATCATCCTTATACAATTCCTTAACAAATTCAAAGCCAAGCAAGTGTGAAGACAACTTAGTAATCAAAGTATACCTTCTAGACAAAGCATCAGCAACTATGTTATCTTTTCCTTGCTTATACTTAATGACATAAGGAAATTGCTCAATAAACTCAACCCACTTTGCATGCCTCTTATTCAGTTTTCCTTGACTCTTAAGGTACTTCAAACTTTCATGATCAGTATGAATGACAAACTCTTTGGGTTGCAAGTAGTGTTGCCAAGTTTGTAAGGACCTTACCAAAGCATACAACTCCTTATCATAAGTAGGATAGTTCAATGCAGCACCTTTCAACTTTTCACTAAAATAAGCAATAGGATGCTTACCTTGGGTTAGAACAGCTCCAATTCCCACGCCACTTGCATCACACTCTATCTCAAATGTATCATCAAAGTTGGGCAACTTCAAGATAGGTGCTATAGTGAGACGTCTTTTAAGCTCATCAAACGCCCTTTGTTGGGCGTCCCCCCAATGGAATCCAACCTCCTTCTTGACTATCTCATTCAATGGTGCGGCTACGGTTGAAAAGTCTTTGACAAACCGCCTATAAAAACCTGCCAAACCATGAAAGCTCCTCACTTCGCCCACACTCTTTGGTGTAGGCCATTCAAGGATGGATTTCACCTTGTCTTGATCCATTTCAATCCCTGCAGAACTGATTACAAAACCAAGAAAAACAACTTTGTCCAAACAAAAAGAACATTTCTTAAAGTTAGCATAAAGTTTTTCCTTTCTTAGCTTTTCAAAAACAGCTCTTATGTGATCTAAATGCTCTTCTAAGGTCTTAGAATAGATCAAGATGTCATCAAAATAAACCACAACAAACTTCCCAATAAAAGCTCTCAAAACTTCATTCATTAGCCTCATGAATGTACTAGGTGCATTAGTTAACCCAAAAGGCATAACTAACCATTCATACAATCCAAATTTAGTTTTAAAAGCTGTTTTCCATTCATCACCCTCTCTTATCCTCACTTGAAAGTAACCACTTTTCAAATCAATTTTCGTATACCATTGTGAACCATGCAACATATCAAGCATATCATCAAGTCTAGGAATGGGATACCTATACTTTACAGTGATTTTGTTGATGGCCCTACAATCTGTACACATCCTCCAAGTGCCATCTTTTTTTGGAACAAGGATGACTGGCACTGCACTTGGACTCATACTTTCCCTTACCTTCTCCTTGGCCAAGAGATCCTCCACTTGCCTTTGTATTTCCTTTGTTTCCTCCGGATTGGCCCTATAAGCTGGCCTATTAGGCAGGACAGCCCCTGGAATAAAGTCAATGTGGTGCTCAATCCCTCTCAACGGTGGCAACCCGTGCGGTTCCTCCTCGGGAAACAAATCTGCAAATTCTTCCAACAAAGAAACAACACCACTAGGCAAGGTAGATGGTAAGTCATTCTTAGAAAACAAGCATGCAACACTATCTTTGTAAAGCATCACCAAAACAGTTTTATTATCATACAATGCATGGGTAACTTCACGAGATTTTGCAAAGAAAGCATGCTTCTTAGGTGGACGTGAAATTTGTGGGGTGGATGCTTGTGAAAGTGTTTGAACCGTGGGTGAGGGTGGACTGATTTGGGCCGTGGGTTGTGTACCCTTGGCCGAGGAGTTTGTGGCCTCAACAAGGCTTCTCCTCTCCTTTTTAAGAACCTCTAAGAACCGTTTTTCAGCCTCCTTTTCCTTAGGATCTGAATAGTTCTTCTTCATCCTCTTAGCATCCTCATAAACCTTATGTGGAGACAATGCATGTAACTTAAACTTTTTGCCATTGAACGTAAAAGCATACATGTTCAATCTTCCATCATAAATAACATGCTTGTCAAATTGCCAAGGTCTACCTAGCAAAATATGACTAGCATGCATAGGAGCTACATCACACAAAATTTCGTCTTTGTAACCGCCAATAGATAAAGAAATCAGAACTTGTTTAGACACATGAATCTCACCACAATCATTTAGCCAAGATAACCTATAGGGATGGGGATGATCAATCATAGGTAAATCTAGCTTTCTAACAAGTTCAATACTTGCAACATTAGCACAAGAACCACTATCAATAATTAAAGTGCAAGTTTTGCCTTTTACCAAACAATGGATGTGGAAAATGTTCTCCCTTTGCAAGTTTTCTTCTTCCTCCTTCATGTGTGCACTTAAGGCTTTTCTTACCACAAGAAAGTCCTTATATGCACCCTCTTCATCACTCTTTATCTCCTCAGCTGAGTCCTCTTGGTACTCTTCCTTTGTGGCCTCTTCTTCCTCCTCTTCTGAATAGAATTCATTTGTTTCCTCAAGGTACAACACTTTCTTGGCATTAGGGCAGTCCCTTGCATAGTGTCCTCTCCCTCTACATTTAAAACACTCAATCTCCCTTGTTCTTGGAGGGTTTGCGGGTGCTTTGCCTTTGTTTTTGTCATTTTGACCTAGATTTGCTCCGTTGGTCCTTTGAGTGAAGTGTGGCTTATTTGGAGCGCTAGAACCGTTTTGGCCGAATGTGTTTGAACTTGGCCGTGCTCCTCCATTGCCATTAGACCTAGGCTGCACCTTAGAAAAAGAAGAAGCATTAGTTCTAAAACCAAATCCACTAGAAGAAGAACGTACCTTTAATTGCCGCTCAATTTTCTCAGCTTTGTGAACCATGGAATTGAGATCAACGTAGGTAGTGAGTTCAAGTTGAAACCCAATCTCCTTGTTAAGACCTCCCAAAAACCGAGCCATGGTTGCCTCCTCAGATTCTTCAGTATCGGTTTTTATCAACAAACTTTCTAACTCCTTAAAGTATTCATCCACACTTTTATTTCCTTGAGTTAGGCATTGCAACTTTTGGAACATGGATCTCTCGTAAGATTCTGGAATGAATTTCTTTCTCATCTCATATTTCATCTCATCCCAAGTTCCAATTGTGGGTTGTCTAGTCCTTCTTCTTATACTTTGAGTTTGGTCCCACCAAATCAAGGCATATTCCAAGAACTCTATACTTGCATATCTCACTTTTTGCAACTCAGTATAGTTGGTATAGGAAAAGATCATGTCAACTTTTCTCTCCCACTCAATGTAAGCTTCAGGGTCACTTTTACCATAAAAGGGTGGAATGTTTATTTTGGTTTTCAAATAATCATCCTCTTGGGGTACATACCTCCTAGGTTGTATACGGCCTTGAGGTCTTGGGTATACCTCCTCAACCTCTTCCTCTTCATAGAAGTCATTCCATTCTTCCCTAACAGGTTGTGGTCTCACTCCGTGTCTCCTATCTCCTCTACCCCTTGCTCCTCCTCTACCTCCCATGCTTGTGGATCCCTTAGGTTCAGTGCCACGGGATGTTTGGCCTTGGTTTTGATGTGGGGGCTGTTCTTGGGTAGGGGGTGTGTTGGATGTCATCCTTGCTTCCCACTCATCCAACCTAGATTGCATGGTACTAAGCATTTGTGCCATCTTTTCCATTGAAAACTCCACTTTGTCTCCTCCTCCTTGGGTACTGTTTGAACCATCCATGGCAACCTGAAACGCTTTCACAAACAAGAAAAGAAGAAAACTAACACAAGAAACAAAGGTGAGTTGTTAGTGAAAACAAAAAGCAAAACGAAAATCTGTTTGGCCTTTTTTTGTCCTCCCTTGTTTTCTCTCAATTGTTCAAGTGTTTTTCCTTGGCCAATCGTGAGCTAGAACCTCTTAAGGCAAGTCCCAAATTGGCTAACCACAATCTGTTTCGTTTTCTGTCCTTGCAAGCTTCTTTTGCCTTCAAAAACACCAATTGTTCAACAAGTGGTAAAACAGCGTCAAGAAGTTTAGAGCACAATTTAAAACACACTTAATAACTATGATTCAAAGAAACAAGAAACCAAAAGTGATGTAGTTGGTTGAACCAAAGAATTGCTAGGGGTTGTCCTGGGCAATCTTTAATTAAACCAACTTATGCAATATCAAATGCAAGTTCTTTGATTGATAGTATGAGCGTGTATCCAAGGTGGGGAATGTGCAGGTTAGATGTGTGTTGTTTTGGGGAAAAAACACACGGCCTTTGTTTGCTTTTGGTGAACTTGGATGGTAGATGCAAAAAAGATGGAACCTTTTGTACAAAGGAACTTCTTTTCTCTTCCTTTCTTTGTGCACTCCTTTTGTTGGGTTGTGCACGTTTCTTTTCCTCTTTTTTTTTTTTTTTTGACGTTCAAAGCAGCTTGATGCAACCTTTGTCTGTTGTTGCGAAATTCAGTTGTGTATGCTTGAAAGATGATCCTTTTTGTGTTTGTATGGATGTGTAGTAGAAAATAGGTTTTTTCTTGGATACCAATACAACCAAAACAAACAAACTTGTATTCAATATCACACAAGCAAATTTAATTAAAAGCTTCGATAACAACAAGGTATTTGACTCAAAGGTAGCTTCTTTTAGGCCTTGGACTGATTTTAGATGGAGTTAAATCCTATTCAATGCAAACAACAATGATCTTATGATTAAGTGTGTTAAAGATGAGATCTTTAATGATAGGTGATCAATAGTGATGCAAAAGGTGAAGTCTTTTTTTGTGGTTTTCGTTGGGCTGAAAGAAAAGAACAATCTTTGTTTTTGTTTTTGATGAAATGAAGTAAAAGATCAAACCTTTTTTTTTTTGAGAAGAAACGTTTTTAATAAGAATGACACAAACGACAAAAGAAAAGATATTTGAGATGAAGATAAACGAGAGCTCTGATACCACTTGATACGAATATGGTTCGTATGTTAATGTTGTCCCGATCTTTCTTCAAGAAAACCGAAACCCTAATTTGCACAATTGGGCTTGTTTTGGACTTCTATCTTGCAGCTCTTGTATCTATTTTTGTGGACTGATTTTGACAAAACCCAAAACATGAAAGATGCTCCAAATTAAGTCTTCTTCAAGGTCCAGCTGGCTCCATGCACTCCCCATATCGTTTGAAAGCCCAAAATCACAAAACAGCCTTGTATGGACAAGCTTGGCCCAAATCTAAGAAGCCCTCCTTTCCAAAGCTCAAAACGTTTGATCCAAGACTTGTAACACCTACAAAACACACTCATACACCAAACATAAGTATTCTAAACAAACGTTAAAAGAAGCAAACGAAAAGACAACTAAAAGCCACAGAAACGGCACCAACAAGCGGACTGACTATCATTGGATAATCAGTTCTTAAGCTCAACAATGAGCACCCATTTAGGAGGAACATCCATTGGTTCATCTTGCACATGTTTGGTTAGAAAAGAGCCAACATCAAAACCAAGTTGAAAACCATTAAGACTCTTGGTTTGGCTCCTTGTCAAAGGCCCCTTATGGTTAAGGGCACCTTGTGCAAGCTCCTCATTAGGGGGCTGCTCCTCAGCCTCATCAGTAAGATCTCAAAGGAAATATGCTACCAGATCTTATGTAGGAAAGGGAAGTATACACCAAGTACAAGCGAAAAAGGGAGAAAAAGCAAGCAGTAAAATTAAAGAGCCAAGTGTTACGTTGACCACTAAGGAAAACCTAGGTCATGTCAAACCCACACATGAAACAGTAAGGGTGTGCATCCAAGGGTAAAGATACACTACAAATGGGCACGTGCCTCATAAAAGGAGGAAGCTAGCATGAAGAAGATGGCTCTAGAGGAGTATAATGCAATGAAGCCCATACCTAAAGGGGCATATAGAAAACATGTCACTTTAAGAATTTTTGACACTTAGTAAATTTTAGAAACTAAAGCGTACATCCATGATCAGGTGTTAGGACTACAATGATAAGGCTCCGGTCACGGACATATTAGGAAAGATACGTGAGCGTGCATAGGGGTACATGTGTATATCCATATACGACTCAAAGCATATACGAACAACGATAGAATAATTTTCAAAGGAATATATATAGGTATGTACATATACTTAGTATTATCAAATGTCATGAATATTTCTTTCTGAGGTTATTGGCTTAATTCAAGAAGGAAGTATAGATATATATACATGTAACAATGCGTGCGTGAGTACATGGATAGCTACCCACCTATAGACAAGAGTTATGGGAAATTCAAGAGGTCTATGTGTACATATATAGGTCGGTCACATGCATACAAGTATAGCTTAGTGGATTCATGAAAGAGCATTTAAATGATCGGGATATGAGATAAATATGTGTATAAACATATATAAGTGCATAAGATGAGTATGAGAAATCAGAAGCACGAATTAAGGAGTAACAACGGGATCTAAGGAACGAATAGATAGCTTATATGTGGGTATACGCATCGGCATACACGGGTCTAGAAGTATAGGTAGGGCAATAAAATAATCTACGGAAAGCATGTCCTATATGTATATCTAAATGTATACCCATATGGTTAATTCTATGAATGTATATGGGTGTACAAGCATATATCCGGGTATATATGCATAAGTTCCGCATGTATGGATAAGGATTAAGGAAAATACAGTATGAAAGGGCCACGGGATGAATTGTGTCTGAAGAACATCCTTGAAATGGCAAAGATAAGAGAAGGATAATTATAATTATACAAACATATAAGTACAGGTAATACTGAGGAAACAATTATAATTAGAATATATATATATACATATACATATATATGCGTTCGGC
>AP025049.1:30576195-30586502 GCA_036186865.1 Eustoma russellianum | reverse complement strand
GGGGCCACGGGATGAATTGTGTCTGAAGAACATCCTTGAAATGGCAAAGATAAGAGAAGGATAATTATAATTATACAAACATATAAGTACAGGTAATACTGAGGAAACAATTATAATTAGAATATATATATATACATATACATATATATGCGTTCGGCCAACCATGCCCAAGGAAAATTAACCCTTGTATTCAAGATTGGGAAGGAATCTAAATAAATGATGTAGTTGAGATGATGGTTACAAGTCAATTAAAGAAGTGACTTTCCCTCTCCCCCATGAGGACCGCCGGCTGCACCCTCCAAGAGAAGGAGTAAATTCATTCCTTGTTACAAGGAAGGCCTTTCTTTCAAACAAAGGAACCTTAAAAGGCTATTTCAAGAGAAATGCTCTTTCCTCTCCTTCCATTGCACCGGCGAAAATAAGGGAACAAGAAGGAGGACCAAAGAACTACACCATTCCAAGGCCATCTAGGTAAGATCCCTCCATAAACCCTAATGAGTTACATATTAAGAAGAGAGAAATTTATATTCCCTTCCTTGGCTAAGCCGTAGGTGTTACGGCTCTAAGGGGAGAGTTTTCCTAAAATTCCAAACAAGAGGAACACTTAAGCAAATGGAGATCTCCTTCCATTCATCCAAGGTGCAAATGGTAAGACTCTTCATCTCTCCTCTAAGTTGTATTGTATAACCTAGAATAGCTAACAAATGCCAAGCCGTGCGTGATAGGACAAGAGGAAGGGGAATGCTTCTTGTGTCAACCAACTCGAGCCATACCCGAAGGCAAACAAGGCAAGTACACTATACTCTTCATGGTTTGAATGTGAAAGTGTGTGCATGAATGGCTAGAAAGACTTAAGGTTTGATCTTAGTTGTAAAATGGCTAGCTTGGAGCCAAAAACTTTCGGCTTTAGGCACACATAAGGGTAGGATGAACATTTCGTAATAAAGATAAGTTCTTTGAAGATTTTATGCATGTTTATGTCTTGAACTAGGCTTGAATGTGTTAAAGGTTTCTTCTTTTGTGTTGAAAGGGGGGGGGGTCACGGTTGAAGGGAGATAGGGAGGTGAGGTAAAGTTGCATGCAAAATAATAACAAAGCAAGAAAATGAGGGAAAGACTTGATCTTGTGCTTGTGGGCTTAAAGTGTTTTTGGTTTGGTCATTTTCTCTCTAAACACCCGCAAATGGGGCTGACGTAGTGTGTGTGTGTGTTCATTTTAGGGTGGATACCATGAATGGTGACTAAAAGGTGAGCTAAGAACATTTAGGATGAAATTAGGGCTACTGAAAATTCTGGAGCTGGGTAAGAAATTAGGCTGACTTGCTAGACCAGAAAAGGGACCTTAGAGACCTTTAATTTCGTTTATTTTTGGTATGACGTTAGTTGTATGTGTTTGTTAGTAGTGAGAGTTGGAATCACCTTAAAAAGAGTCACGGTTTATTTTTAATGAATTTCTTACTAAGATTGGTCTTGCTGGAAAATAAGTTCTGGACAGAACTTAAGCCACATGTTTAGCAGCTTAAAAAGGGATCTTAGAGGTGTGCAAATCCAATGATTTTCGGCAGGACATTAGCCTCATGAATGAAGAAGAAATGACTGCTGGAATTCCATCAAAATAAGTTGTGGTTTATTTTTAATAAATTTTCTACTAAAACTGGTCAAATCGAGCTAGGCTGGAAAAACAGAATATATGACCTATTTTGTATGGCCTGGATAAAGGCCTTAAAGAATTAGTTTTGGGCTAAAAATTGGTAGGATGTTAGACCAAAGAGTTTATGAGATTAGGGAGTTGGAATTTCTGGAAAACGATCAAAGGATTGACCACAATAAATTTTATAGTAAAATATGGTCATTGCAGGATTTTTATTGCATGGATTCGTAAAAAGGAGTAAATGGGTCTCTTAATGACATCGTAAGTCCGCAATACATGCATGACACTCGCTTATAATGGTCACGAATGAGTAGATGTGATTGCGTGAGTTTAACATGAGTAGTTTAACAAAGAATTCGTTAAGATTAAGTGTATGATACAAAGCTGGAAAAATTCAAGCATTGCTAGCGAAATGTGCCCGATCTTATGTCATATGCCGTGTACGAGTTTGCACGTTGCATGTCATACATTGCATCATCGTCACATGCATGATTTTATGATGTGGATTTTACATAAAGGAATGATGAAAAGCGTTTTTCAAAAGGATGACTTCGTTTTGTTTTCTTAAAACGCTTTCCCACCGGTACCGTATATGAGTAGGAACTGGCCAGTATGAACCTGAGCAGATCCGAGTTAAGTGATCTGAATGGAAAGGAATGATGTTACCGATCCGAATCCGGGATTAATAGATTCGAAAGGGAGAAGTTACCGCCTCAGATCCGGGAAGATAGATCTGAAATGAAAGGAACCTGAGCAGATCCGGGTTAAGTGATCTGAATGGAAAGGAATGATGTTACGTTCCGAATCCGGGATTAATAGATTCGAAGGGGAGAAGTTACCGCCTCAGATCCGGGAAGATAGATCTGAACACTCTATGGTTTTATGACGATGATGTTTTTTAAAAGAGCAAAGCATGAAAAGGCATTTTCTCATTTTCCTCATAACGAATTTCATGTGCATATGCATGCATGTCACTTGTAGAGTTGTAACGTAGCGTCGCATGAACTATGCCGTGTTGATATGACCTTGCGCGTCCGTAAGGATGATGATGACTGTTTTATTAAACAATGCATGAACCAATCACCTTATGTTATATTTCATTCTATCTAGTGATGTTATTAAGTTATGATCTCGTTACATTAAGCGATGATCCTTATCAAACCTGAAATGGAGGTCAGGTATGTTTCCAAACCAATTATAATTTGGGGTTTCGGTTCTTGCTCGTACTTTCCATTTAACTCATGATTATTATAGTATACTTGCTGGTGACGTTGTCACTCACCCTATTTTTCTCTCCAGAAGTGGCAGGAGATAAAGTTGAATGGATTGATGACGAGCCTAGGGTACCCTATCCGTGAGAGAGTTAAAGGATGGCCAAGAGAGGTGAACCGAGCATCCAGCTTGAAGGATTGATGATGTTTTGTAATAGTGATGGGAAACAATTTACTTTCTTCGTTTTCGGAATTCGGTTATGTGGGATGTTACTTTAACTGTTTTGATGGTACTTTGATTTGAAGTTTAAATTCTGTCGCGGGTTTCGATTACTAATTGCGCAAAAGACGAAATTCCATGAAATTCTATCATGGATCACAATGCGTAAGGATGACGCCTAGTACTCTCCTTAGTGAAGTACGGCGGGGTGCACCGACTTCGGCGGGGCCGGGGTGCGGGGCGCCACAGGTGGTATCAGAGCTAAGGCTCCAGATCCGGGCAGAATGTAGAACTAAGTCATGATTGTAGTCCGCTAAGGTTGATCATAGAACTAAGTTTTGATTTTCGATGAGAGTTAACCTTAGTACAAAATGACCTCGACTTACGAGATTAGGTACAGTCCTTTGACATGCCACCCCTAACGATCTATCCTGAAGTAATGAGTATATGGCAGCGTGTTTTTGATGTATTTAGTTATACTTTGATATAACTTTTCTATACTAAATAAAGTCGACGCTGCGTGATGCAGATGGTGCGACCTAGAGGGGAACCAATCATAACCGTGTTTTAGTAGGGGATCACTCCAATGGAAATCAACATGTACCTAGTTGTTATGAGACACGCGACGTTATTAACATATCAATTAGGTAGGGTTTTCCGTTATTGGTATAACTTAGAATAAACGAACGTTACATGGTGCAGATAATCCCACCCACGGGCGCAGGAACATCATTGTTGTCACCCCCCTGGAAGTATGGGATTCTACTTCCGAAGATGACGAGAGAACAGATCCCAAGGTTTGGGGGAGAGAACGAACACCCGAGGAGCTGAAAACTGGTTAAACGATATAGAGGACCAACTCATCCGGGCTAGAGTACCTGATGAAATGAGGGCCCTGATTATCCGCCCCTTGTGAACGGCAAGGCTAGTCAGGTGGTGGGAGGAGAAAGAGTCCAATCGCTACCCAGACCCATAGCTTGGGCCTAGAGTTCTGGAGGAGTTTTGTGGAGCTTACCTTCTACGAACTGTGTAATTGAGAGAATGGAAGAATTTGATGCGTTAAGGCAAGAATCGGACGCTCCAGTCACACAGTACATCCGTCAGTTCACCATACTAGGACGGTACTTGCCCTTGATTATGGAGGACGAACAATGGGAGGAAAACGAGATTTGTGCGGGGACTGAATTCCCGAATTAAGGAAGGATTGAACGTAGCACAATCAAGTACGTTCGACGATCTGGTAAAGAATGTTATGAGGTAGAACGCAACATTTCGGATGATGAAGGTCCGGAGGAGGTTGAGGAGTCGCTTAGAAAATCTAGGCACCCCTTCTCCAGTTTCGAGGACGAAACTTATTTTAAGGGGGGAGAATGTCTCACCCCGCTCAAAATTAGTGTGGCAACTAGGGTCAGAAGCAGGGCACACCTAGATAGTAAGATCTCAAAGGAAATATGCTACCAGATCTTATGTAGGAAAGGGAAGTATACACCAAGTACAAGCGAAAAGGGAGAAAAAGCAAGCAGTAAAATTAAAGAAGCCAAGTGTTACGTTGACCACTAAGGAAAACCTAGGTCATGTCAAACCCAACATGAAACAGTAAGGGTGTGCATCCAAGGGTAAAGATACACTACAAATGGGCACGTGCCTCCTAAAAGGAGGAAGCTAGCATGAAGAAGATGGCTCTAGAGGACTATAACGCAATGAAGGCCCATACCTAAAGGGGCATATAGAAAAACATGTCACTTTAAGAATTTTTGACACTTAGTAAATTTTAGAAACTAAAGCGTACATCATGATCAGGTGTTAGGAACTACAATGATAAGGCTTCCGGTCACGGACATATTAGGAAAGATACGTGAGCGTGCATAGGGGTACATGTGTATATCCATATACGACTCAAAGCATATACGAACACGATAGAATAATTTTCAAAGGAATATATATAGGTATATACATATACTTAGTATTATCAAATGTCATGAATATTTCTTTCTGAGGTTATTGGCTTTAATTCAAGAAGGAAGTATAGATTATATACATGTAACAATGCTGCGTGAGTACATGGATAGCTACCCACCTATAGACAAGAGTTATGGGAAATTCAAGAGGTCTATGTGTACATATATAGGTCGGTCACATGCATACAAGTATACCCTAGTGGATTCATGAAAGAGCATTTAAATGATCGGGATATGAGATAAATATGTGTAATAACATATATAAGTGCATAAGATGAGTATGAGAAATCAGAAGCACGAATTAAGGAGTAACAACGGGATCTAAGGAACGAATAGATAGCTTATATGTGGGTATACGCATCGGCATACACGGGTCTAGAAGTATAGGTAGGGGCAATAAAATAATCTACGGAAAGCATGTCCTATATGTATATCATAAATGTATCCCATAGGGTTAATTCTATGATGTATATGGGTTGTACAAGCATATATCCGGGTATATATTGCATAAGTTCCGCATGTATGGATAAGGATAAGGAAAATACGGTTATGAAAGGGCCACGGGATGATATTGTGTCTGAAGAACATCCTTGAAATGCAAAGATAAGAGAAGGATAATTATAATTAATACAAACATCTAAGTACAGGTAATACTGAGGAAACAATTATAATTAGAATATATATATATACATATACATATATATGCGTTCGGCCAACATGCCCAAGGAAAATTAACCCTTGTATTCAAGATTGATAAGGAAATCTAAATAAATGATTGTAGTTGAGATGTGGTTACAAGTCAATTAAGAAGGGACTTTCCCTCTCCCCCCATGAGGACCGCCGGCTGCACCCTCCAAGAGAAAGGAGTAAATTCCTTCCCTTGTTACAAGAAGGCCTTTCTTCTTTCAACAAAGGAACCTTAAAAGGCTATTTCAAGAGAAATGCTCTTTCCTCTCCTTCCATTGCACCGGCGAAAATAAGGGGAACAAGAAGGAGGACCAAAGAACTACACCATTCCAAGGCCATCTAGGTAAGATCCCTCCATAAACCCTAATGAGTTACATATTAAGAAGAGAGAAATTTATATTCCCTTCCTTGGCTAAGCCGTAGGTTGTTACGGCTCTAAGGGGAAGAGTTTTCCTAAAATTCCAAACAAGAGGAAACACTTAAGCAAATGGAGATCTCCTTCCATTCATCCAAGGTGCAAATGGTAAGACTCTTCATCTCTTCCTCTAAGTTGTATGTATAACCTAGAATAGCTAACAAATGCCAAGCGTGCGTGATAGGACAGAGGAAGGGGAATGCTTCTTTGTCAACCAACTCGAGCCATACCCGAAGGCAAATCAAGGCAAGTACACTATACTCTTCATGGTTTGAAATGTGAAAGTGTGTGCATGAATGGCTAGAAAGACTTAAGGTTTGATCTTAGTTGTAAAATGGCTAGCTTGGAGGCCAAAACTTTCTGCTTTAGGCACCACATAAGGGAGGGATGAACATTTCGTATAAAGATAAGTTCTTTGAAGATTTTATGCATGTTTATGTCTTGAACTAGGCTTGAATGTGTTAAAGGTTTCTTCTTTGTGTTGAAAGGGGGGGGTCACGGTTGAAGGGAGATAGGGAGGTGAGGTAAAGTTGCATGCAAAAATATAACAAAGCAAGAAAATGAGGGAAAGACTTGGATCTTGTGCTTGTGGGCTTAAAGTGTTTTGGTTTTGGTCATTTTCTCTCTAAACACCCACAAATGGGGCTGACGTGGTGTGTGTGTGGTGTGTTCATTTTAGGGTGGATACCATGAATGGTGACTAAAAGGTGAGCTAAGAACATTTAGGATGAAATTAGGGCTACTGAAAATTCTGGAGCTGGGTAAGAAATTAGGCTGACTTGCTAGACCAGAAAAGGGACCTTAGAGACCTTTAATTTCTTTTATTTTTGGTATGACGTTAGTTGTATGTGTTTGTTAGTAGTGAGAGTTGGAATCACTTTAAAAGAGTCACGGTTTATTTTTTAATGAATTTCTTACTAGATTGGTCTTGCTGGAAAATATGTTCTGGACAGAACTTAAGCCACATGTTTAGCAGCTTAAAAAGGGATCTTAGAGGTGTGCAAATCCAATGATTTTCGGCAGGACATTAGCCTCATGAATGAGGAAGAAATGACTGCTGGAATTCCATCAAATAAGTTGTGGTTTATTTTTAATAAATTTTCTACTAAACTGGTCAAATCGAGCTAGGCTGGAAAAACAGAATATATGACCTATTTTGTATGGCCTGGATAAAGGCCTTAAAGAATTAGTTTTGGGCTAAAATTGGCAGGATGTTAGCCCAAAGCGTTTATGAGATTAGGGAGTTGGAATTTCTGGAAAAAGATCAAAGGATTGACCACAATAAATTTTATAGTAAAATATGGTCATTGCGGATTTTTATTGCATGGATTCGTAAAAAGGAGTAAATGGGTCTCTTAATGACATCGTAAGTCTGCAATGCATGCATGACACTCGCTTATAATGGTCACGAATGAGTAGATGTGATTGCGTGAGTTTAACATGAGTAGTTAACAAAGAATTCGTTTAAGATTAAGTGTATGATACAAAGCTGGAAAAATTCCAGCATTGCTAGCGAAATGTGCCCGATCTTATGTCATATGCCGTGTACGAGTTTGCACGTTCATGTCATACATTGCATCATCGTCACATGCCTGATTTTATGATGTGGATTTTACATAAAGGAATGATGAAAAGCGTTTTTCAAAAGGATGATTTCGTTTTGTTTTCTTAAAACGCTTCCCCACCGGTACCGTGTGTGAGTAGGAACTGGCCAGTATGAACCTGAGCAGATCCGGGTTAAGTGATCTGAATGGAAAGGAATGATGCTACCGATCCGAATCCGGGATTAATAGATTCGAAGGGGAAGAAGTTACCGCCTCAGAATCCGGGAAGATAGATCTGAAATGAAAGGAACCTGAGCAGATCCGGGTTAAGTGATCTGAATGGAAAGGAACGATGTTACCGATCCCAAATCCGGGATTAATAGATTCGAAGGGGAGAAGTTACCGCCTCAGATCCGGGAAGATAGATCTGAACACTCTATGGTTTATGACGATGATGTTTTTTAAAAGAGCAAAGCATGAAAGGCATTTTCTCATTTTCCTCATAACGCATTTCATGTGCATATGCATGCATGTCACTTGTAGAGTTGTAACGTAGCGTCGCATGAACTATGCCGTGTTGATATGACCTGCGCGTCCGTAAGGATGATGATGACTGTTTATTAAACAATGCATAGAATCAATCACCTTATGTTATATTTCATTCTATCTAGTGATGTTATTAAGTTATGATCTTGTTACAATTAAGCGATGATCCTTATCAAACCTGAAATGGAGGTCAGGTATGTTTCCAAACCAATTGTAATTTGGGTTCGGTTCTTGCTCGTACTTTCCATTTAACTCATGATTATTATAGTATACTTGCTGGTGACATTGTCACTCACCCTATTTTTCTCTCCAGAAGTGGCAGGAGATAAAGTTGAATGGATTGATGACGAGCCTAGGGTACCCTATCCGTGAGAGAGTTAAAGGATGGCCAAGAGAGGTGAACCGAGCACCCCAGCTTGAAGGATTGATGATGTTTTGTAATAGTGATGGGAAACAATTTACTTTCTTCGTTTTCGGAATTGGTTATGTGGGATGTTACTTTAACTGTTTTGATGGTACTTTGATTTTAAGTTTAAATTCTGTCGCGGTTTCGATTACTAATTACGCAAAAGACGAAAATTCCATGAAATTCTATCATGGATCACAATGCGTAAGGATGACGCCTAGTACTCTCCTTAGTGAAGTACGGCAGGTGCACCGACTTCGGCGGGACCGGGGTGCGGGGCGCCACAATTTTGGTGATATTGGGAATGGCACTTTGAGATTGTTTCGTGCGTCTAAATTGGTTGGTACTGGTCAATTGTCTGAAATAGATAGACTTTATTCTATGAATGTCGCTTCAACTCAAGAAACCTTGCCCATAAGTACTCGAAACGTTAAGCAAAAATTAACTCAAGAGAATTCAGGAACATTATGGCATAGACGTTTAAGCCACATTTCGAAAATCGAATCGAACGTCTAGTCAGGGTGCTATAGCTAAATTTGAAAACGCTATGACATCATGACATGAAAGCGCCATGTTAGGCAAGCTATGAAAAGCAAATCATGATTATGAAAATCATGTTTTATGCGATCGGGCCACCTTAGGATGATGATTAAGAATTTTCTAAGTCTATGAAGACACCTCACCGAAGGACGCCTGCTGAACCAAAAGAAAACTAAAGGAACAATTGCGTTAGCTTTTAAAAAAAACTTGTTCGCCCCAACGTTTCGTCCAGGGTGCTCTCGTGTTACTCGTAAAGAAGAAGGATGGAGGCATGCGTCTTTGCGTAGATCATAGAGAACTCAACATGATCCACTATAAGGAATAAGTACCCTTCTGCCTAGGACCAATTACTATTTAACCAGCTTCGGATAAACAAATGATAAGTGGTGTATTGCTCGGAAATCAGGTAATTTGCTTAGTTAACCTATATGTTTGTATTTCTTAAGGAGGGAATTCATAGAAATGTTGTAAGATGATGAAGCGTTACGGGACTATTTTGGAGAGATCTAAAACAATGGCCATTTGAGAGGTGAAATGGGGAATCCTATAAGATATGATATTTGGATCAAGAATTTATAAGTTGAGAGTATCTAACGCACTCCAGCAGTGACATTACATTCTCATTTCGTATGTATCGCATGATGTTTCCAATGTTTCATGAACAATCAAATAGTGACACGTGCACGTTTTCAAGTATCAAAAGAGAAAACAAGGATTTATGATGAACAAGAAACATTTGAAATGTCATAATGGAACATAAGTTTCAAAGGAGAACCATGACTTCTAGTTCGATTTTATGAAGTGATTGCAAAAGTAAAGTTATTACGTAGTAAGTCGATCAATGGGACGGATGAATGCGGCAAATACCTTGTGAAAAGCTTGGTATGTGTACTTTATGGGAATTATTCCGGATGTCATTGGATGATGTTGCGCACGTAAAATGACCGTTATATGTTTACAGAAAGGATGTTTACAGCAAAGAGTTAAGGATGATCTCTGCCAAGTTTTGCATGTTTTATGAACATGAATAAGCATTTCATGATCATGCTAACCCGGAATGGGTACCATTATCCGTACGTAGTATCAAGATTGAAAGTGCTTAAGATGTGAGATGGGTTACGGTAACGCCT